>JAAGEH010000392.1:14815549-14843470 GCA_011751065.1 Lasiurus cinereus
AGAGGCCGAGTAAATGGATTAGGCCGGTAGTGGAGGCCACCGAAGCTGGAGGCAGACGTCTGCCGCTGGATCCCCAAGGACCCCATTAATGGAGGGGCACGCGACTAGGAGTACGCTAGTTGAGAGCATCCGGGAGGATCGTCACTCTAAGCCTGATCATGTTGTTGGCCTACCACAGGGACTCCTTTTCACCTGCAGAGAGCTCGGTGGCCACCTAGATAATTGCCTCACTTCGCTGTTTGTTTTCGCGAGGCTACTTGAGAAGCACCTTAAAGGGGAGAAAGAGTAAGTTAAATGTGATTTACAGCTTCTGCTATGTCCCACTGCCCACAAGCCCTTATCTCCACTCCCACTGCAGATCTGCTTCGCTTCCTTGCCTTTCCCGCACCATTCATTCACTCAGTTGCTGTACACCAAAATGTGGGTGTCATCCGCGACATCTCTTCTTCATCCCTTACAAGTATCAACATGAATAAATCTTATAGATACAATCTTCAGTGAAAAGGAAATTGAAACACATACATACTCTAAAGAAAAACTTTCCACTTGCAGCAGCTCCTGTCTAGCTTGTTTACCATAGCTGATTCTAAAACAGCCACAGCTGAGACTAAGAACTCAGCAGTTCCTACTGCAATCGCCAGACCTCAACTTAAGGTCGTCTGAAAAGCTTAGGATCTCTAGGTCCATCCATGTCACAAACCAAAGATAGGACTTGTTTTAACTAGCTGGATGGATTTAGAGATTCATTTCTCTCTGCAGGTGCAGATTTCCCCCATGATTAGCCCCTGCCCTTAAGGCTTAAAGATATCGAACTACATAAATTTAAGTAAATTTCCTACAATCTTAGTCCTTGGTAGATTTGTTATTTGAAATAAGGTCTGTCATACACCTTTAACTCTACATTATGCTACCTCCTTTTAAAAATTAAATTTATTGGGTTGACATAATGATTTCAGGTGTGGATGTCTATGTTACACTGCCTCTTACTGTATCATTCCTTAACCAAACAACACAGTTTTTCTATGTGTGTGCAGTCCATCATAAAATATAAAACAGGGTCTCTGAATTGCAGCCAAAAGGTTTGTGTAAGATATCTCCCACAACTTTCTCAGAGTCTGTCCAATTTGGACTAATCACATTATACTCACCTTGCCATATAATTTATTCCTTATTTCACACATAACAGTTTTTTAAAATCATAAATAAATTAAAGGAACTGGTTTCTGCTCTATTTCTGCTAGTTCCACATAATAATTTGTGTTTAGTAATGTTTCTAATTGCATTAATATATTTTAGAAGCTCAGCATTTTTTTTCCAACCATCCTAACCCTCTTTGGCAACCATCAGTTTGTTCTCTGTATCTATCAATGGACATCTAAGTTGCTTCTATATTTTGGCTTCCTAACTGACACTGCAATGAACATAAGGCTGCATATATCTTTTCAAATTAGTGTTTTTGTTTTCTTCTTATAAATACCCAGAAGTGCTATTGCTGGGTCATATGGCAGTTTCATTTTTAATTTTTCAAGGAATCTCCATACTATTTTCCATAGTGATTGCACCAATTTACAATCCACAACAGTGCACAGGGGTTTCCTTTTGTCCACATTCTCCCAGTACTTGATATTTTTAAAAAATATATTTTTTATTGATTTCAGAGAGGAAAGGAGGGAGAGAGAGATAGAAGCATCAATGATGGGAGAGAATCATTGATTGGCTGTCTCCTGCATGCCCCCTACTAGGGATCGAGCCCACAACATGTGCCCTTGAGCAGAATCAAACCTGGGACCCTCCAGTCTGAATGCCGAAGCTCTATCCACTGAGCAAAATTGGCTAGAGCCAGCACTTGATTTTTTTTTTTTTTAATGATAACCATTCTGACAGGTGTGTGATGGTATCTCATGGGGTTTGTTGTTGTTTTGTTTTTCATTTTTATAAGAGTTTATTTGAGCCAAAATGAGGACAAATGCCTGTGGGCAAAATCTCAATTGCTCTCTCATTGTGTTTTGATTTGCATTTCCCTGATGATTAACGATGTTAAGCACCTGTTGACCATCTGTTTGTTCTCTTTGAACAAATGTCAATTCAGTTCCTCTGCCCATTTTTTAAAAATTATTTTATTTTATTTTTTTTATTTTTAACTTTATTTTTGTTGTTAATCCTCACCTGAGGATATTTTTCCATTGATTTTTTTAGAGAGAGTGGAAGGGAGAGGGAGAGAGAAAGAGAGAGACATTGATTAGTTGCCTCCCCATGTGCCACGACTAAGGCTGGAAATTAAGTGTGCAACTCGGGTATGTGCCTTTGACCAGAATCAAACTGGAACCCTTCAGTCTGCAGGCTGACACTCTGTCCACTGAGCCAACGAAGGTAGGGCCCCATTTTTTTTTTTTTATTAGATTGGGGTTTTGGTTCTTTTAGAGGGAAGGGTGTTGAGTTATATGAGTTCCTTATATAGTTTGGATGTTAACTACTTAATGAAGACTAGAGGCATGGTGCATGGATTTGTGCACTAGTGGGGGTCCCTCGACCTGGCCTGTGCCCTCTCGAAATCTGGGACCCCTCAGGAGATGTTGGGTAGCCAGTTTTGGCCCGATTCCTGCAGGCCTAAACAGAAAGGAGGGACCCTGATTCTGTGCATTGACCATCTGTCCCCTGGTGGTCAGTGCACATCATAGTGACCAGTTGACCAGTTGTTTGGTTACTTAGGTTTTTATATAGATAGATAATCATTTGTGATTATCTTCTCCCATTCAGTAGGTTGTATTTTTGTTTTGCAGATGGTTTCTTTCATTGTGAAAATTATTTTAGTGTGATGTAAGCTCTTAATTAGAACCCACTGAATTATCGGAACCCTGAACCACAAGTGTGTCAATGGGGTGTTACCAAGATTGTGTGAGGAAATGATTTCCATTTACCATTTTAAGTTTTTAGGAGTAATTTTGTTTAAAGAATGATATCCATTCAATGAACCTTTCTCCAAGAAATTAATAAGCAAAATTATGGGAAAAAAGTCCTATTTTTTTCTAAC
Organism: Lasiurus cinereus; assembly: GCA_011751065.1. NCBI lineage: Eukaryota > Metazoa > Chordata > Mammalia > Chiroptera > Vespertilionidae > Lasiurus > Lasiurus cinereus. Next base: position 14,818,581 of record JAAGEH010000392.1, read on the forward strand.
TATCTTATATGCCACATGTTTCTAGGACTTCACATGTTAGAGCCTTAATAATAATATTAGCAAAAACATACAGTGTGCTTATCATATCCCAGACACTGAATGAAGTGCTTTACATAGACGAACTCATTTACTCCTCATACCCACTCTATCAACAAAGACCATTACCTCCTGCTTTTACACTTTGAGGAAATTAAGGGAAAAGAAGGTTGTCTAACATGGTTGTCTAATTCCTTTAGTCTCTCCTCAATACGGTGACCAGAATAGCCCTGTTACAAGTCGAATTGTGTCATTCCTCAGCTCAGAACCTCCGGTGGGGCTCCCAAAGCCCTGCACACCTAGCTCCTTGCCTTCCGCCCCCATTCCTGTCCCCTTTGCTCATGTTGCTGCAGTCTCCTGGCTCCCACCTGCAAGCACTCAAGCACCCACATGTGCTGCTTCATCCGCCAGAAGCCTTCTCCCCAGATCATTCCTGGCCTAATCCCTCACAGCCTTGAAGTCTTTATATCACTTCAACCATGCCTTCCTGAATCATCTTATTTAAAACTGCAACTCACCTGCATTTCCCTTCACAGCTCACTTTTCTCCATGCCACTTACCTCCTGATATGCTATATAATTTACTAAATGTCACCTCCCCACTTTAGAAGGTAAATTCCTGAGAATGAGGGTTTTTATGCAGGACCTAGAACAGTGCCTAGCACATAATGGGTGAGTAGCTAAATGGATGGGTAGATGTGGGGTGGTGAGAGGCTGGTCTGCAGAGAGTTGAGAACAAAGATAACATTCAAGAGTTGGAGATAAGAGGAAGAGGTTGCCATGGCTACCTTCTCTTGAGTTCTGGTTCTCTTCGTGCCCCGGCTCCTATCAGATATCTGTGTTCTTGTCATAAATCCACCCTCTCTGGATAGCCAGAGTTAGTTTTTGCAGTGAAGAGTCTTTCTTGATTGAGAATCCAAGATAACGCTCTGTTCCCTCTGCCAGAAATGCCTTTTTGTCCTTGTTCAAAAACTCAGTCTCATCTTTTTCTAAAGTCCTCAAGCTGCCCAGACCACCCCAGGCCATTAATGCATGCAATAAGTTATTTACAAAGTTTCTATTCTTTGGACAGAGATCGTATTTTTTCCTTTTAGCTCCCAAAATCTGGGATAGTGTGGAGAGCCGCTATAGCTTTCGGACAGGTTCAAGTTTGGTACAAATCCCAGCTTGGAGGACAAAGCCATTCCAGCATAATTATAACCAAAAGGCTGTGGTTGTAGGCTTGACCTTATAGTCCGACCCTGCAGTCCTAGGTAGCTAAGGGATGTGAGCTGTGAGGGGGTGGTGGTGGTGGAGCAGGGTACAGCAGTGCTGCCTAAACAAACTTTGATAGAGTTCAGAGAATGGCACAACAGGAAAGAAGCAGATTTGAAATTCGCAAGAACATTGTAAACATCTTGCCCTTGTTTTGCTGTGTATGATCTGATTATAAAATAAAGCTTCCAAGGGCTTACAGGCTGTGGCACTATCTCTCCATCTGAGAACAGTGTCCCATCTAGCCCCAACTGTATTCTCTTATCTGTTTTCTTTAATCCTTCACCACCCCTCCTCAGGTTCACCTCTGGCCATGCTGGATGCGGTTCAGGTACATGGTGAGCTTCAATAAATGGCTATCGAATAAACAAATGGAGGGGAAGATATGAGTAGCATATAGGGTATTCTAAATATTGATAAGTGAATTTGTAATGAGAATCTTTTTATACATATTGAATTATCAAAGTAGATAATTAAGTTCCTACGATGGTTAAAACTATATGCAAACTATACATTCCTAGGAAGAAACAGGAAACAAATACCCCTGCTTCTCCCAAAATGAATTGCACATTTCAATGTTAACTGTTAGCATGTGGGAATGCAATGGCCTTCAGGAACATTACCAGGCAAGATCTGCCAGAGGTTACAAAGCAGAAAAGTTCACAGGCCATAATTTAAATGCTCTAATTACATGATTAATTAAATTTAAAACAATGGGAGAAGCAAGGGGAAAGAGATGGGATAAATGCCATAGGAGAGGCTCCAAGCCAGGTGCAAGAACCGTGCATCACATAGTGTTCATGTCCCCCCACTCCTCTCCTCAACATTAGCCTTTCTCCTGATGGTTCTGAAGGCCAGAAGTTTGAGCAAGCAAAGCCACAGAGGGAATCCCACCATCACCCAAGCCATGACAAACACTTGTCCCAGTGAAGAGAAGCAGGCACAAGTAAGCCTCGTCAGTAGCTGACTTTGCCTGTTGGCCTGCAAAAGAGCTGTTTTATTGCATAATCGTGTCGTTCATGTATTGGGAATATTTAGTGTTCATATGTCATTGGCCTTCTATTCCTTTCTATCCTTTAATTCATGTTCTGTTTACTAGCTACTTAACCCATCTTATGAATTCTGTCTATGTTTAACAAACTGCTTACTAACTACGTATTTATACTTTCATCCTAAAAGCTTTCCTCTGCTTTACAAATGCTGTAATCTTCTTTAATAGAGTCAAATATTTTCAAAAGCAAATGTCCACTCTAACTATATTTTTTTTCAATGCCACAAAAAGACCCTGCTGCCTTTGCCATAGTCCAAGTTAGATGGTGCCATCTGAGCCTCTTCATTAGACCATCAAACACTTATTCTGAAGCTAAACAGAATTCCTAGTAAAGGCATTCAAGTGAGAAAAAACAAATACATTTAGTAATGGCCTTTTACATTCTAGTGGCTTGAAATAAAGGAGAGGTGCTGACATCACCTTCCACCCAGGAGAATACCCTGGTCCTGCTCCTCATGCTGCTACTGAAAGGAAGAACAGGTTTCCTTAGACCAACCATGAGCCACACAGTTGAAGGCATGAGAGTGGAAGGCAACGGCAATGGTGTTATCATGGGAAAGAAGTATCAAAAAGAACCCAATTCTTTCTAATAAAAGTAATATGCAAATTGACCACCACTCTAAGACACAAGATGGCTGCCCCCATGTAGTCAAAGATGGCTGCCCCCAGGTGGACATAAGATGGCCATCACAAGATGACCAGCAGGGGAGGGCAGTTGTGGGAAGTTGGGAGTGACCAGACCAGCAGGGGAGGGCAGTTGTGGGCAATCAGGCCAGTAGGGAGGGCAGTTAGAGGTCCCAGGCCAGCAGAGGAGGGCAGCTGGGGGAGACTAGGCCAGCAGGGGAGGGCAGTTAGGAGTGACCTAGCCAGAAGGGGAGGTCAGTTGGGGGAGACCAGGTCAGCAGGGGAAGGCAGTTGGGGGAAACAGGACTGCAGGGGAGGGCAGAGGGGGGGAGCCCAGATGTGCAGTGGAGGACAGTTGAGGGGGACCAGGCCAACAGGGGAGTGCAGTTGGAGGGGACCAGGCCTGTAGGGGAGGGCTGTTGGAGGGGACCAGGCCTGTAGGGGAGGGCTGTTGGAGGGGACCAGGCCTATAGGGGAGGGCAGTTAGGGGGACCAGGCCTGTAGGGGAGGGCAGTTAGTGGGGGGAACCAGGCCTGTAGGGGAGGGCAGTTAGTGGGGGGGACCAGGCCAGTAGGGAGGGCAGTTATGGGGGACCAGGCCAGCAGAAGAGGGCAGTTGAGGGAGACCAGGTCTGCAGAGGAATACAGTTGTGGGTGATCAGGCCAGCAGGAAGGGCAGTTAGGGGTGACAGAGCCAATAGAGGAGGGCAGTTGGGGGACCCTAGACCAGCAGGGGAATGCAGTTGGAGGATACCGGGTCTGTAGGGGAGGGAAGTTAGGGGTTACCAGGCCAGCAGGGGAGGGCAGTTGGGGGCAATTGGGTCAGACAGGGAGTAGTTGGCATCCATCAGGCTGGCAGTGGAGTAGTTAGGGGGTGATCAGGCTGGCAGGCAGAAGTGGTTAGGGGCAATCAGGCAGAGGCAGGCAAGCGGTTGGGAGCCAGCAGTCCTGGATTGTGAGAGGGTGTCCAACCACCTGTTTAAGCCCGATCCCTAAACGGGCAGTCGGACATCCCTGAAGGGGTCCCAGATTGGAGAGAGTGCAGGCTGGGCTGAGGGACACCGCCCCCCTCCCGTGCACGAATTTCATGCACCAGGTCTCTAGTAGTTTATAAATGAGTTGCACTAAAAGCATATGATAGGAGCCCTAGCCAGTTTGGCTAGAGCATCAGCCTGCAAACTAAAGGGTCCCAGGTTCTATTCCAGTCGGGCCTGTGCCCGGGTTTCTGGCTTTATTCCCAGTAGGGGTGTGCAGGAACCAGCCAATCAATGATGTTTCTTATCATTGATGTTTCTATCTCTTTCTCCCTCCTCTCTGACATTAATCAAAATATACATTTTTTAAAAAACCATATGATAGAGGGAAACTTTTGCAAAGGATATCTGATAAGATTTTAATATCCAGAATATATAAAGAACTCCTACAACTTGGCAACAAAAGGCAAACAATCCAGCTACAATATGGACAAAGGACTTAAATAGACATTTCTCCAAAGATGATATAGCCAATAAGCACATAAATGTGCTATATATGAAGATACATGACATCAGTCATTAGAAAAACAAATCAAAGGCACAATGATATACTACACACCTACTAGGATGGATATAAGAAGAAGAAATAAGTGTTAGTGAGGGTGTCAAGAAATTGAAATCCTGTGCTTTGCTGATGGGAAGGTAAAATGGTGTAGCTACTGTGGAAAACAGTGACTCAGTTGGCTGGAGTGTCTTCCTGCACACCAGAAGGTTAGAGGTTTGATTCCTGGTCAGGGCACATACTTATGTTGTGGGTTTAACCCTCAGTTGGGGCACACACATGAGGCAACCAATTGATGTTTCTCTTTTAGATATTTCTCTCTCTCCCCTGCCTTTCTCTCTCCTAAAATCATAAAAACATGTCCTTGTAGACTTGGTGAGGATTTTAAAAAGGGGAGGATCATTTCTCTCCTCCCTCTCCTACTTGCTGTCTCCCAACCTTTCCTTTCTCCAGTGTTCAAACTCAGTGCTGGAAAGAAGACTTACTCTTTAGGCTTTAACATCCTCCACTGAGCCTTGAACTCCTTTCTGTTTTTAGAGCAATCTCATATACTTTTATCACTAGCACCTCATTTCTAGCTAGACCACCCCTCTTTGCCAGGATGGATATGATAGTGGCTGAGAGCACCAAGATTCTGGAAACCTGGAACCAAAGGATCTCCTAAATAAATGAGACAGGTAGAAGGTACATCTCATTTCTCTGCACCAAGAAAGAGGTGGAGCAGCCCTGGGGCGAGGTGGCCCTGGCCCCCAAGTTGCAGTTCAGCCCTCTTTGGTGAGGCCAAAAAGTCATCAGTAAAATTTTGCTTCAATGGCATGAAAGAAAGTCTTTTTTTGCATCTAATTGTGACTGGCAATGAAAAGTGGATTTATTTTGAGAATCCCAAATGCATAAGATCATGGGTTGATCGAGGTCAACCATCAACATTGATTGCATGGCCAAATCAATTTGGAAAGAAGAGAATGCTCTGTGATTGGTGGGATCAGGAAGGTGTGGTGTATTATGAGCTTCTAAAACCAGGTTAACACATTAATACTGATTGCTACCAACAACAGATAATCAATTTGAACCACACTTTCATCGTGAAACAACTAGAATGTGCTAGAAGACACGGCAAAGTAATTTTGCTTTATGATGATGCACCATCACACACTTCAAAACCAGTTAAAGACACATTAAAAAATCTTGCCTGGGAAGTATTTACCCACCTGCTGTATTCACCAGACCTTGCTCCTTCAGATTACCACTTGTTCTGATCAATGGCACACACACTTTCTGAGCAGCACTTCAAAACATACGAAGAGGTGGAAAATTGGGTCTCTGAATGGTTTGCCTCAAAACAAGAAAAGTTCTATTGGGACAGTATCCACAAATTACCTAAGATGGGGGAAATGTGTACTAGCGATGGACATTACTTTGAATAAAGCACTTTTTATGTTTCTTTTGAAATTATCGTGTTTTCTTTTATTACAAAATCTGCCATTATTAACCAGTACACATACTATAGTGGCTTTACTCACCATTTCTAAAAACTGGAAATAACCAGATGTCCTTCAACAGATGGTTAATATGTAATTGTGGCACATCCATACCATAACATAGAATATGCAATAACCTGAATCAATACTCTAGAATTATGCTGAGTGAAAAAATTCACCTCCAGCCGAAACCAGTTTGACTCAGTGGATAGAGCATCAGCCTGAGGGCTCAAGGGTCCCAGGTTCGATTCTGGTCAAGGGCATGTACCTTGGTTGTAGGCACATCCCCAATAGGGGGTGTGCAGGAGGAAGCTGATAGCTGTATCTCTCATTGATGTTTCTAACTCTCTATCCCTCTCCCATCCTTTCTGTAAAAAATCAATAAAATATATATTTTTAAAAAATTCACCTCCACAAAATGTATAATCTCATGTATTATAATTGTGTCAAAATTACAGAAATGAAGAACAGATTAGCAGTTGCCACGTGTTGAGGAGGAGGGAATAGCAGTAAAAGTACAGAAAGGAAACAGCTATAGGAGGGCCACGTGAGGGAGCCCTATGAGGATAGAATGTTCTGCATCTTTCTTGTATCATTTCCTACATCCCAGATATACTAGTAATATCTCACTATAGTTTTTAAGCTGTTGTCATTCGGGGTAACTGGGATTTCTATGTATTATTTCTTACAACAACATGTGAATCTACAATGATCTCAGAATAAAAAGTTGAATTTTAAAAAGAACCAAATCCACTACTTCTTTTCAAGGAGTCCCTGCTAATGCAAAAAGGCAAGGCAAGGAAATAAAAGTTATACACATTGGGAAGACAAAACTGTCTTTGTTCACCGATGACATGATTGAAAGGATGGTAATAAAAACTGAAGCTAAACGATTACATAAGGTTGCAGGATGCAAGGTTAATATGGAACCGATTGCTTTCCTATAGACCAACAAGTAGAATTTGATATTATAAACATCAAATTTTATTATGAGCACCCCACCCCAGTAAAATACTCAGGTATCTTAACAAAATTTATCAAAACCTGTCTGAGGAGCCGAAACCGGTTTGGCTCAGTGGATAGAGCGTCAGCCTGCGGACTGAAAGGTCCCAGGTTCGATTCCGGTCAAGGGCATGTACCTTGGTTGCGGGCACATCCCCAGTGCGGGGCATGCAGGAGGCGGCTGATCGATGTTTCTCTCTCATCGATGTTTCTGACTCTCCATCCCTCTCCCTTCCTCTCTGTAAAAAAAATCAATAAAATATATTAAAAAAAAAACCTGTATGAGGAAACTAAAAAACTTTGATGAATGAAAAAAAAGAACTAAATAAATGAAGAGATATTCTACATTCATGGATAGGAAGACTCAACATTGTCAAGATGTCATTTCTTCCCAAATTGATCTATAGATTTATTGCAATCCCAATCAAAATTCTAAGTTATCCCTGGCTGGTGTGGCTTCCAGTTAGAGCATTGGCTTGCACACTGAACGGTGATGGTTTTGATTCCCACTCAAGGGCATGTACCTGGGTTGCAGGTTGGATCCCTGGCCCCCATCAGGTGCATGTGGGAGATATCCAATCAATGTGTCTCTCTCACATCAATGTTTTTCTCTGTCCTTCCCTCCCTTCCTTGCACTCACTCTAAAAATCAATGGACAAAATATCCTTGGGTAAGGATGAACAAAACAATAAGTAAATCCCAAGTTATCTTATGTATAGTGACAATCTGACTATAAAGTTTATATGAAGAGGCCAAAGTCCCAGAATAGCAAACATAACATTGAAGAACAAAGTTGAAGAACTGATGCTACCTCATCTTGACTTATTATAAATCTATAGTAATCAAAATAGTGTGGTTTTGGCAAAAAAAAAAATTGATCAGTGGAGCAATAAGTAGAACACCACAAATATAGTCAACTGATCTTGGACAAAGGCAACGCAATGAAGCAAAGAATCTCTTTGTGACAAATGGTGAGAGAAACATGCAAAAAATGCATCCATACTCAAACTTTAAATCTTTCACAAAAATTAAAATGGATTTTAGATTTCAATGTAAATGCAAAACTATAAAACTCCTAGAAGGTAACATAGGAGAAAACCTAGAAGACCTTGCGTAAGGTGAAGCTTTTTGTGTGTGTTAGGTACGCTAAAGACATAATCCATGAAAGAAAGAAATTGGGGTTTATTAAAGCTAAACACTTACGCTCTCAAGACAAGTCATAGATAGGGAAAAATAGCTTCAAGGCACAGTTGATAAAGGGTCATTATCCTATATATAGAAAGAACTTCTAAAATTCAGTAAGAAAGCAATCACGTTAAAAAATGGGCCAAAGACCTTTATTTTTTGTAATATATTTTATTGATTTTTTTTTACATAGAGGGAGAGGGATAGAGAGTTAGAAACATCGATGAGGATGAGAAAAAAACATCAATCAGCTGCCTCCTGCACACCCCCCACTAGGGATATGCTGGCAACTAAGGTACATGTCCTTGATCAGAATCAAACCTGGAACTCTTTAGTCCGCAGGCCAACTCTCTATCCACTGAGCCAAACCAGTTAGTGCTGGGCCAAAGGCCTTTAGATACCTTACACAGAAAATATACAGCTAGCAAGTAAATATATGAAAAGATATTCCACATCATGTCATCATGGAAGTGCAAATTAAAACAACAAGATACTATTGCTACTCAATCTGAAACATTGACAACACCTATCACTGGTGAGGATATGGAGTAACAATCTTACATTGCTATTGGGAATAAAAAATGGTACAGCGCTTTAGAAGATGGTTTGGCAGTTTCTTACAAAAATTTAACATACTCTTACCATATAGTTCAGTAAAAACATTCCTTACTAATTCCCCAAAGTAGATGAAAACTCATGTCCACCAAAAAACCTGCACACAAATGACTTTAGCAACTTTATTCCTAATTGCCAACCCTTGGAAGCAATCAAGATGTTCTCCAGTAGGTTAATGGTAAACTGTGGAATGTAAAGACAGTGGAATATTATTAAGCACTAAAAAGAGATGTACTATTAAGCAATGGAAATATATGGAGGAAGCTTACATGCACATTATTAAACAAGAGGCCTGGTGCATGGATTCACGCACCAGTGGGGTCCCTTGGGGTGGGCGGCAGGGATCGGGCTGAAACAGGCAATCCAATATCCCCAGAGCGATGTAGTAAGCAGAGCCTGGGTGCCACGACACTCTCTCTCATCCAGCCCCGCTGCACCTGCTGCCATCACTGCCACCACTCAGCAGGCTCACTGCTGCTCCACTGCAGTCTCTGCGCACTCGTCCTAGTGTGATACCTGTTCGCCCATGATCGAGAAGCAGCCATGACCTCATGCCCAGTTAGTCTGATGCCAGTTCTGCTCCCAGTCTGGATGGGGGAGATGTGTGCAGGGGGAGTGTCTGCGGGAGAGGCTTACACCACCTGCAGTTGCTCTGTCTGGTGCCCATCAGTCAGTTGAGTGGTGCTTTTCCTGTGGGAGCACACTGACCACCAGGTGGCAACTCCTGCATTGAGCGTCTGCCCCCTGGTGGTCAGTGCACATCATAGTGACCAGTTGAACAGTCAGTTAGATTTTTACACTAGTACTAGAGGCCCGGTGCATGATATTTGGTAGGATTGGGTCTAAACAGGCAGTCGGACATCCCTTTCACAATCCAGGACTGCTGGCTGCCTGCCAACCTGATCACCCCCAAACCACTCCCTGACAGCCTGATTGATGCCTAACTGCTCCCCTGCCAGCCTATTTGCCCCTAACTGCCCTCCTCTGAGGGCTTGGTCACCCCTAACTGCCCTTCCCTGCAGGTCTGGTCACTCTAACTGCCCTCCCCTACAGGCCTGGGTCCTCCCCAACTGCCCTTCCCTGCAGGCCCGGTCACCCCCAATTTCCCTCCTCTGCCAACCTGGTCAGCCCTAACTGCCCTCCCTTGCAGGCCTGGTCTCTGCTAACTGCCCTTCCTGCCTGGCCATCTTGTGGTGGTCATCCTGTGTCCACATGTGGGCAGCCATCTTTAACCACATGGGGGAAGCCATCTTGTGTGTTGGAGTGATGGTCAATTTGCATATTACTCTTTTATTAGATAGGATAGAGGCCTGGTGCACAAGTTGGGGCCAGCTGGTTTGCCCTGAAGGGTGTCCTGGGTCAGGGTGGGTGTTCCCTTGGGGTATGGAGTGGCCTGGGCGAGGGTCCTGTAGTGGTTTGCAGGCTGGCCACACCCTCCAGAGACCCAAGCAGAGGTCCTGGTATCTGGGATTTATTTATCTTGTATAATTGAAACTTTGTAGCCTGGAGCAGAGCCAAGCCTTCTGTTCCCACAGCTATTGAAACGCTGGTGCCTTAAGTGGAGTCCTGGGCCCGCCAGGGTGTACAGAAAGCTTGGCTTCCTCCATCACCAGCAGCAACCCAAGTCTCCCTCCTGCTCTCTCTGTGCGGTGAAGCCATCTTGGTTGGGTTAATTTGCATATTTGCTCTGACTGGCTGGTGGATGTGACTGGTGGGTATAGCAGAAGTATGGTCAATTTGCATGTTACTCTTTTATTAGATAGGACTAGAGGTCCAGTGTATGAAATCATGCACAGGTACAGTCCCTAGGCCTGGCTGGCAATTGAAGCATGAGTGTCTAGCATGGAAGGGTGGATCCCAGCTGACCTCTGGGCCCTGAGTAGCACCTGGGCCCCCGGGCCCCATTTCTCCCCTCTGCCTGAATCATGGCTCCTGAGTCCCCATGTGCAGAAGTGGTAAGCACAGCTATACACTGTGGGCCAGAGTGCAGCATGGGCCTCTTGGTCATCCAGTGTTGCTGCATGGAAGCCAGGTGGGCAGCACGCTCTCTCCCATCTGGCTTCTGCAGACAGGCTCCTGTGTGAACCCATGGTGAGCCCAACCGGGCCCTGCGGTCTCGGAAGCCCATTGGGGCCGGCAGCACCTCCACTGCTGTCCACTGCCAGTGCCTTGTTGCCGATGCCCACCATGTTCTGTGCCACTGCCTGATGGTCAGTACACATGATAGCGAGCGGTCAAACTCCTGGTTGAGGGGACAATATACATATTAGGCTTTTATTATATATGATATCTTCCATTGATTTCAGAGAGGAAGGGAGAGGTAGAGAAAGAGAGAGAGAAACATCAATGAGAGAGAATCATGGATCGGCTGCCTCTTGCATGCAACACACTGGGGATCAAGACCACAACTTTGGCATGTGCCCTGACAGGGAGTCAAACCTTGACCTCTTGAGACATAGATCTACTCTCAATCATTTAGCCTACGCCCACTGGGCTCTTGTTCTTATTTTAAAGGAGAGAGAATTAACATTCCAGAGGTCGACTTGCCCAAAATAGCCAAGTTTTGCAGTGACAGAGTTGGAGGGAGGGGGGGAGGGAGGAGGACTGGTTCTAAACACTTACTCATGAAGCCTCTGTGTTAATGGGTTCATCCAGGAGGGGCGGGTGGACAGACACTGTCTCTTGCTCTTCAAGTGGCACTTCCTCAAGGTCCTTAGATTTCCCACATGACCCACCACCCTTCCTACTTGCCATCAGAGTGAGGAGATTGGGGGAAGGGAAGGGCCATCTGTGGTTCACCCGGGAGGGGAGGTGGAAAAGAGAGGGAGGGGCAGAGCTGGGAGCACCACAGACCCCCGGTGGGAGTTAGAGACAGTGATCTGGATGCTGATTGCCCAGTGCCAGAGTCTCAGGAGCTTTTCTTTCTATGAAAGCATGGCAAGCATTGCCTTAGGCCCAAGGACTTTGGTCTGGTTTCTGCAATTCTGTTTTGTGTTGCGGGATCTTTTCTGTCCTGGAAACTGGAGTTGGGGATTGGAATCGAACTCTGGGCAAGCCATTTGCATTGGACGCTGAGATCTTTTGTGTCACCCATGACCTGGTTCTGGGCACAGCTGATCTGTGTGTCCACAAGGGGGCTTCATTTTCCTAGTTTTCAACGTTTGCTTTCCATAATACTGTACATTCTGTTTTGTTGCTTGTCTCAGTAAGTACTTGTCATCACTGAAGAGAGCTTGGGGGGCAGGGCATAGAGGGATTAGGCAGCCAGCTAGGAATGACCTGCCTTCTGGACCTCAGGATGGGAGGCTGGTTGTGAACATTCCACATCCCTTGTGTGGAGCTCAAACTAAAGTGTAGGTTTTACAGTCAAACCTTCAAAACAGACGGCTGGCTGCCAGCAGTTGCCGGAGATCTTGCCTTCTCAGGGGCTGAGCAGAGCATGGGACCTCCCTTTTCCCTCTTTCTCCCCCTCCCACATAGTTCCTCGTGCTCTGGCTTCTCTCCAGCACACCCCAAAGCCTCCACCTGAGCTGCCAGTTTCCACTCTCTCCGCATCACCCTCGGGGAAGGTGCTGTCACTTCCTGCTTCCTCTTCCCCTTCAGTCTGCTCCTGACACTGAAGCCAGGGGGTCCTCACCTACAGCCCCGGTGCCTCCCCTGCACTCAGGGGACACAAGGTTCTCACGGGCCCTCAATCCCTGCAGGATGTGCCGCTGACCCAGCCTTGACCCTCTTTCATTTGGCTTCTTGCTTGTCCAGCTGCCCCTCCATAGGGTCCCCTTTGCCCTTCCATAGGCTGTGCCATCTGCCAGATGCCCTTCTCCAGGAGTCCGCCTGGCTCTCCTCCATCAGTCCAGTTCCCTCAGGGAGCTTCCCTTCCCCCCCCCCCCCCTCACAGAGCCCCTATGTGGCTTCATTCCCATGTTTTCATGGTGCCCCTGCCCCAAGACAGCTGCACCTCAAATCCGTTTGAGGCTGTTTCCTCCCCACACCCGTCCTCTCCTGGCGGAACGCATGATCTGTAGGACAGGGTGGCTGGCTCCCTGCTGCTCTGCAAGCCCCTGGGGATCAGCCTGGGACAGGGTGGGTGCTCAGTCAGTGATATGGGTTGAATGAGATACTCAGGTAGCGGTGTTAGGTGTAAAGGCCATTGGAAGGCCGACTCACTTAGAGCTGAGGACCGATGAGCTCTCTGAACAACACTCAGGAAGGGGCTTTGGGAACCAGTTGTTCCTTTTCTTGCAAGAAGGCAGGAGGGAGAATGAAAAAGAAGTAGTGTGTGTTTTCCCTCAACTACTTAAAAGCTAATAATCTCATTCCATTCTGAAAGCTAGTAGAAACCCTTAGATCAACCCTGTGAGGTGGATTCTGGGATTATCTGAGATTCTGTGGAGAGTATTTGGCCTTCGCCAGCCACAAGGACTGTGCTTCATAACGGCCAGCTTTTAGTGCTGTGATTTGTGCACTGGTGGGGGCAGCCTATGGGGATCAGCCTGCTGTGGGAACACCATTACTCCCCATCAGCCCAATGGCTGTGGACCTGTCCTCTGAGTGACTGCTACCACTGTGGGAGGGCCATGCACTGACCACGAGGGGGCAGCTCCTGTACTGAGCAACCAATTGGTCGTCATGTTCACTGCCTTTTTATATATACATACTAGAGGCTTGGTGCACGAATTCGTGCACAGGTGGGGTCCATCTGGGTGGTCTGCGAGGATTGGGCTGAAACCTGCAGTCCAATGTTGACTGCAGTCCAACGCTGCCACTCCCGCTCATCTTGGCCCCACTGTGCCTGCCAGGGGCTCATGTTCCATCAGTCCCGAGCACTCACCAGCCATGAGCCCTGCATCTGGTGCCCTCCCAAGGAGGGAGGCCTACGGGATAGGGCTGAAACTGGCTCTCCAACATCCCGCTAGGGGTCCTGAATTATGAAAGGGCACTGGCCAGGCTGAGGGATCCCGTTGGTGCATGATTGCACCAAGGAGGGGCCATGGGAGAGCTCCAGGGCGTGTCCAGCCCATGTTACTCAGTCCTGATGGACTGGACCCCAGCAGCAAGCTAACCTACTGGTCAGAGCAACTGCCCTCTGGTGGTCAGTGAGTGCACATCATAGCGACTGGTCCACCAGTTGACTGTCCCTTGGTGATCAGTGCACGTCATAGCGAGCTGTTGAGCAGCTTTAGCAACTCATTAGCATATTATGCTTTGATTAGTTGTTCGTTTGTTCTGCCATTTGGCCTATTAGCATATTACCCTTTTATTATACAGGTTATATAGATGGAAGAAGCCAATCTGAAAAGGCTACAATACTGTATGATTCTAACTATGATATTATGGGAAAAACAAAACTCCGGAGACATAAAATATCAATGATTATCAGAGGTGACAGATGACTAGGCAGGACAGTTCTTTTAGGGCAGTGAAATACTTTGTAAATTTTGTTATGCTATTATATATTTGTGCAAGCCCACAGAATGTGCACCAAGAGTGATCCCCAAGTTAAAACTTGATTATGATGTGTCAACATAGATTAATCCTTGGTAAAAATTATACTATTTGTGTGAGTGATGTTGATAATGATGGGGACTATGCATGTGTGTAGGCAGGGGTATTGGGAAATACCTATACCTTCCTCAATTGTATAACCCTAAAACTTCTCTTAGTTTTAAAAACAAAAAATCCTAATTTATATTCCTCTTTGTTTATAGGCCTAAAATAAGTTAACAGATTAGACCCAACTGGCTCGTTTCCTAGATGATTTCCTCTGATGGAATGGCACTTCTAGGGTCCAAGTGTCTGATATCTTAATTTGCCAAATCAGGGGCAATTCCTCTGGTGACCTCAGGTATTTCACAACTGCCCAGCTAATTAAAACACAGGGATCCCTTATTAATGTGTCTTCAAATTACCTAGTAATTTATGAGGAAAAAAAAGATTATGACATAATCAAAGGCTGAATTTAAAACTACTTCTTAGATTAGCTGAATTAGACAATTTTTTTTGATTGCCTGAAATGGGACAAAAAAAAATCCCACCTGAATATGTCATTTTTCTGCTCTAAAATGAACAAAATATACATCAAAATTTCTAGACCTATCTGAAATAAGGCAGTTTTTTCATTTTTTCCTCAATTTAAGTGAGCAATCTAAAAAACAACTCTTGTATCTAACTCTGGTAAAGAATGCATTCAAGATTTTGTGTTGTTTTAAGCTACATTATTTTGAGAAAGATCTTTATTTGCTTTGCACAAAAGTAAAAGTTATATTCCACATTAACATAATATATATCATGATATATATTTTCTACAAAAATGTTTTGACACTCTTTAAAACCAACAACAAAACACTGAGTTTCAATGACTTTTTTAAGAGTTATACATTTTCTCCAAAAGAGGACATTCCTAGTTTTTGCAAGAGCTGGGGAGGGGAGGGATTAGGTACATACGAAAAGAACGAGTTCATCTAAAAAATTTTTCTCTTAGGAGAAACTTGGGATTCACTGCATTACTCTTATTTTCTTCTTTTTTTTCTTCTTTTCCAACATTTCTCCAACTCTCCTCTTTTTGGCTGCCACCAGGCCACTTCCTTTGGTTGGCTCCTCACTGACACCAGTTAAACCACGTTTCTTTGTGTTAGGTTTTGACTGCCTTGCTTCTTCCTGTACTGCATCACCTGATTCCTTTTTGCTGCCTTTGGGTTGTTCTTTACTTACTAAAACACAAGAGATAGTGCATTTAAGATTGTTTATCCCTTTTCGGAAAAATCACAGGCTGACAATAAAGTGAAGTTATCTGATCTCCTTCACTTCAATAATTCAAAGGTAACAGATTATCCATTTTTAAAAAATGAACAATTTCATTTACCAGCAGAAGGCGCTGCAGTGGGAGGGAGGCTTTCTTTTGTGTCTGTCACGCTGTCTAGCCACACTCCAAGGCACGTCAGCCTGGCATTAGTATTTACTTCACAAAGTAAAGATGGGGGAACTTTCTGAAACAAGCAAGAAAAATTTGTAACATAGGCGAATTTTAAATAATGACTTTCCTATTTCCATAATCAACTCCTTAACATAAAATGTTGTATTTTCTTGAATAATAAAATATACTGTTTAGAAGAAATCTATTATCTGGATTCATGACTGGCTTGACTATGCCTTCCCAGAGCCAACTGTGACAACTCAGAAACTGTAAGTTCACCGAGGAATGGGCCAGGGCCATCTCTTATTCATTTCTAGGTTTTAACAAATAACTTTGTACCAAAGTAGGCACTTAAGAGACCATATTCACAGAATAATAGACCAAGACTGTTTCTGAGAGGGAGACCATTGAAGGGAATTTAATTTTCCAAGTATTTGATTCAAAACTACTCTTGGGCTCTAGCTAGTTTGGCTCAATGGATAGAGCATCAGCCTGTGGACTGAAGGGTCTCAGGTTCGATCCTGGTCAAGGGCACATGCCTGGTTGTGGGCTTGATCTCCAGTGAGGGATGTACAGGAAGCAGCCGATCAATGATTCTCTCTTGTCATTGATGTTTCTATCTTTTTCTCTCTCTCCCTTCCTTTCTGAAATATATATAAAACTACTATTGGTTCCATCATTAATCAGGAATTCCTGCCCCCACCTCCCCCAAGTAATGGCAGTATTTCATCTAATGAAATTTTACAAAGAAAACTCAATATATGAAAAAGAAGAAAGCACACTTCTTTGAAAAAGCAGGAGTTCTGGGATCCTACCAGCTCAGACTACCAGTGCCCTCCCAGAGGCAGCTCTGTGGAACCCTAACTTTAAAACCATGAATATCACCCACATCTGGAAGAGATTTAGAAAGCTTAAAGAACTCTGTCTATGACCCTTAAGGAAAAATTCTCTCTCATTTAAATCCAGGCATATGGACAGTAAGACTTGCATTAGAGTGCATATATAGTGTGCTATGGCACGGACCTTATCCTGTGCAAGCCTCCACATTTTGATGAAACCATCACTTGATGCTGTAACAATAACATGATGCTCCAGAATTTTAAAACTGAACATGTCTTTCACCCTAGAATAGAAACATTAACACCATAAATGATCCTTTCTTCAAATAGTGCAATCCTATATAATAAAGAGGCAATATGCAAACTGACCGTCACTCCAACATATAAGATGGCCGCTCCCATGTAGTCAAAGATGGCTGCTACAAGATGGCCCGCAGGGGAGGGCAGTTGGGGATGACCATGCCAGCAGGGGAGGGCAGTTAGGGGTGACCAGGCCAGCAGGGGAGGGCAGTTAGGAGTGACCAGGCCAGCAGGGGAGAGCAGTCAGGGGTGACCAGGCCAGCAGGGGAGGGCAGTTGGAGGGATGAGGCCTGCAGGGGAGGGCAGTTGGGGGGAACCAGGCTGGCAGGGGAGGGCAGTTGGGGGCGACCGGGCCAGTAGGGGAGGGCAGTTGGGGGAGACCAGGCCTGAGAGGAGGACAGTTTAGGGTGACCAGGGTGGCAGGGGAGGGCAGTTGGGGCAATCAGGCTGGCAGGGGAGCAGTTAGGGGGTGATCAGGCTGGCAGGCAGAAGCAGTTAGGGGCAATCAGGCAGGCAGCAAGCGAGCGATTGTGAGCCAGCAGTCCTGGATTGTGAGGTATGTGCAACTCCCTGGGATTGGGCCTAAACGGGCAGTTGCACATCCCTCGAGGGGTTCCAGATTGGAGAGGGTACAGGCTGGGCTGAGGAATAGCCCCCTCCATGCACGAATTTTATGCACTGGGCCTCTAGTACTGTTATAAACTTCTACACACACAGGCTCTTGATTTTTCAAGAACTATACTTTACTTCCCATGAGTCAGTGAGTCATTTTTCAGGGTCTAAATTCAAAGACAAAACTGGTTAATCATATCTTAAAAAAAATTGAAAAGCCATGACTGGTGTGGCTCAGTTAGTTGGAGCATCATCTCATGCACCAAAAGGTGGAGGTTCGATTTATAGTCAAGGCACGTGCAGGAGGCAACCAGTGATGTTTCTCTTTCTCTCTCTCTCCCTCTTCCTATCAATTTAAAAAAAAAAGTTGAATAAAGAACTTTACTCAGGTTATCACAAAGGAGATTAATATATTAAAGCCCCTTTCCTCAAGAAACTTCAGGTTCAGTGCAGAGAAAGAAGTGAGACAAAAAGATGAATCAAAACTTTTTCATGTATCTCCATTCCTGTCATTCCAGTGCCCCCATCCCTCGCCTAATTTGCCAAAGCAGGAGGGATTCCTCTGGTGGCCTCAAGTACTTTATAACTGCCCAGCTAATTAAAACACAGAAATCCTCTATTAATTAAAGGTATTATCATTTTTTTCCTGAATTATGAAGTAGCCTAGTTAGCCTCTCTGCTTTCATTGTTGTCCCTTAAAAATTTAAAAACAAAAACAAAAACGTATTTTTGTTGATTTCAGGGAGAAACCAAGATGGTGGGATAGGTAAACACCTGAACTTGCTGCCTCGCACAACCATTTAAAAACTACAACATGGACATCATCCAGAACCACAGGAAGGCTGGCTAAGTGGAAATTGTACACCTAAAAGGGAAAAGAAAAGCACACTGAAATTCAGAGGTGCAGAGATAAAGTGTAGAGGTACTGAAGCGCACCCACAGAGATGGCTGGCAACTCAGTACATGGCTGGCTTTTTCTGCAGGGAGACACAAGCTCCCGACTGCTCTGAATTCCAAGTCCAGGTGAGACTCTGGGGACCGACTCATATGGGGAGAAACTGGACTGTCTGACAGTGGGCAGAAGTCAAGGGTGGCTCTCTCTCAGAGGTGCTTGCAGTGATTACCAAGGGACACTGAGACCCAGGGGCCTCTTAGGGCAGGGCTGATGGGAAGCCATTGCTGTTTGCTCCGCCCTGAGACTTCGCCCCATCCAAACTGTGCACAGAGGCTTTTGCATATGAATGGCCTGGTACTTGGAAATCTAAACTTACCTAACAAACTGCACCTGAGTCAGAGAGAACATCCAAAAGAAGGCCCAAGGCCCCACAGCAGCTTGCATTGTTTCACAGCTGGGCCTCATTTGGGCACCTCCAAAACACGAACAAAGAAGAGGAATCTGAAGATCTCTCCTGCTGAGTAGCCTCATGCAGAGGCTAAATTAGCACCTCCTTGGAGATCCAAGAGTCAGTGTGTACCCAGAGGTTAGAGTAGGACCATCCAGATTACAACTCCTCAGATCCATAAGGGACACACTCAGGAAGCAGAATCAGTGAGCACCAAAGCCCCACTGAAGCATAAGGGTGTCTCTAGCACAGAAGTTGTCCCAGCAGAGACAAGGTTGATCCTCATAGCCAACTGGCCTGGAGGTCAATTCCTCCCAGTGATACCAGCAACAATCAAAGCTTAACTACAACAAGGCTGTACACACAGTCCACAAAGGGGTGCATCAAGTGTCCACCTCAGGTAACTGGAGAGGCTGAGCCTCTGGGCTCTATAAGACACCCTTGGGAAGCAGCCAAAATGTGGAGACAAAGAAACAGATCACAGATGAAAGAAATGGAGAAAAGCAAATGACTGGATATAGAGTTCAAAACCTCGGTTATAAGGTTTTTCAAGAATTTCCTAGAAAAGTTGGATAAATTTAGTGAGATCCTCAAGGATATGAAAAGGGACCAAATAGAAATTAAGCACACACTCACTGAAATAAAGAATAATATGCAGAGATCCAACAGCAAATTACAGAATCCCAAGAATCAAGTCAAAGATTTGAAATACAAAAAAGCAAAAAACACCCAACCAAAAAAGCAAAAAGCAAAAAGAATCCAAAAATATGAAGATAGTATAAGGAGCCTCTGGGACAACTTTAAGCATACCAACATCAGAATTATGGGAGTGCCAGAAGAAGAGAAAGAGCAAGGTATTAAAAACATATTTGAAGAAATAATGACTGAAAACTTCTCCTACCTCGTGAAAGAAATACAAGTCCAGGAAGTGCACAGAACCCCAAACAAAAGGAATCAATCCAAAGAGGACCATACCAAGACATATCATAATTAAAATGCCAAGAGCAAAAGACAGAGAGAGAATATTAAAAGCAGCAAGAGAAAAACAGCTAGTTACCTACATGGGGGCACCCATATGATTGTCAGCTGATTGCTCAACAGAAACCATGCAGGCCAGCTGGGAGTAGCAAGAAATATTCAAAGTGATGAATAGCAAGAATCTAGAACCAACATTACTCTACCTAGCAAAGCTATTATTCAGAATTGAATGTCAGATAAAGAGCTTCACAGATAAAAAAGTAAAGATAAAAACTATGAACAACAAATACATATCTATCAACAATTGAATCTAAAAATCAAGTAAATAAAAAAATCTGATGAGGACAGTGGGAGTGGTGGTGGTAGTGAAGGGTTTGGTTCTGGGGTAGGGTGGGAACCAGGTGGAGGGGAGCTATGGAGGGAAAAAAGAGGAACAATAAAGATTAAAAAAAAAAAAAGAACATATTTTTATTGATTTCAGAGAGGAAAGGAGAGGGCCACAGAAACATCAATAATGCAAATCATTAATTGGATGCCTCTTACATGCCTCCCACATGGGACCAAGTCCACAACCCAGGCATGTGTCAACCAGGAATCGAACCATGACCTGGCTCATTGGTCAACGCTTAACCACTGAGCAACATTGGCCAGGTCTCCCTAACAATTTTAAAAAATGAAATCAAATGTTACTCCCAGGCTTAAAATTCTACAAAGCTAAGATCTGCATTAAAATAACACAGGAAAGGAGGAAGTTGTTGGGGATATTTAGGAAGCAATACTGAAAACAGCTGAAGCTGGGTGGTCAGTCTATAGGGGCTGCTCCTTTATTTTTTTAAAATATATTTTATTGATTTTTCACAGAGAGGAAGGGAGAGGAATAGAAAGCTAGAAACATCGATGAGAGAGAGAGACATCGATCAGCCACCTCCTGCACGCCCCCTACTGGGGATGTGCCCGCAACCAATGTTCGTGCCCTTGACTGGAATCGAACCTGGGACCTTTCAGTCTGCAGGCCGATGCTCTATCCACTGAGCCAACCCAGTTTCGGCGGGGCTGCTCCTTTAAACTGGTTTATCTGCCTTTAAATTTTTCTATAATAAGAAATAAACACAACAAAACCTAAAAGGCATTTAATATAAATTTCAAAGTCTTCCCAATGTCCTCCAATGCCACGTACCATTTGGCTCACTTCTGATCTAATAACACGTGCTTTCTGTTTCTGCAATACACCAGGCTCTTTCCCCACTCAGAGCCATGGTGACAGCAGTTCTTTCTTCTTTTTAAAAAAAGTTCCTGCCCTGTTTGGCTCTGTGGATAGAGCATCGACCTGTGGACTGAAGGACCAAGGGTTTGGTTCTGGTTAGAGGGACATGCCTGGGTTGTAGGCTAGATCCCCAGTGTGGGGGCATGCAGGAAGCAGCCGATTGACGATTCTCTCTCATCATTGATATTTCTCTCTCTCCCTCTCCCTTCTTCTCTGAAGCCAATAAAAATATATTTTAAAAAAATAGTTCCTTTTTCATCCCTAAGGTCCCACTCCCTCCTCTCCTGATCATGTTAACTAAGCCTATATAGTGAACACAGTATTCTGAGTACTATATTTACAAAAAGAGATCTCTTAAAACCTATTACTTTGAAAGTAAGAATTAAGACTTAAGATGTAGAACATGCAAATAAAGCATATTAAAGTATAACTCTTTATATTATCACCTTTTTCAAAATTATAACGGGAAAAGCAGGTGCAGAGTCAGATAGAATCGAGTTTGGCTGGCTCCCTACTCCACTAGCTAACAGTGAAAATATGATTGATTTCAGGCCCCAAGAGTAATAGCAAAGTCACTTAACTATTTACTCTGAGACTGAGTCTCCCCCTAGAAATATAGTGAGCAGTACGAGGTAAGAGACTGACACAAAACAGAAGTCTATAATGCCCAGTATTCCCTCTGAAGGAAAAACAACAGGGATAATAAAGAGGGAAGATGTGGACAAGGGGAATAAAGTAAAAGATAAAAGTGATCAGGGGCAAAGCTCAAGATTGTTTATTTATTTTTCCCTATTCAAATATGGTTGATTTCAGGCACCAAGACAATCAAATTATTGAAAAAATATCTTGTGGGAGCGACTAGTCCTGATGTCACTGTTAGGTCTGATCAAATAATAGAATTCATATCCCTCCCCTGGGACTTCACAATAGACATTCCATTTGCTAAGACCACTACCTCTCCCCTCTGGAGTTTACCAGAATCTACACCTGTACAGAGAATTCTTTGCCCAGAAAAAGCCTGCCTAGGGTCCTTTAAAACCCTCTGATTCACCGTCTTTGGGAATTGGTGCCATTTTGGGGGTTAGCCCATGTGCTAATAAATTTATAATCCCTTACCATTTTGGCCTCATGAGTCCCTCCTTTGGCAACCCTAACAACAACTTTACCACTTTTGCATTTACTAAGGCCATGAAGACACTTCCATCATTCTCTCAGATTCTGGATGTCATACACTCACACACACATCTCTGCAATTATTCATAAAACATATGCTGCTTTATGAAACTACTGCATATAATATATATTGAGGCTGTACACATACACACAATCAATTGGTTAAAAAATATACCTGTTTTCATGAGCTTTAAATTCACAGAGGCACATTAATGAATCAGTGTTAAAAAACCTTACAACTTCTTCATCTCCTGCCACTGCAAGGACAGACTCCTAAAAGAGAGTAAAAGAATAATATCCAGAATATCAAACAATTCAGACCATCACATATATGCCAGAAACCTAACATTGTTTCACTAATAGAAAGATGTGGACAGGAAGCCTGGAAGGCTAGTCAACAACCTTAATTGCTCTAACCACTCACTGTTTAGTTGAAACATTGTTAGTTGAAGCAGCCTCCACCTGTTTGTCTTATGTATTTTTGTTTTTGGAATTTCCTGCCTAAAGGCTATGGGTGTGTCCCAAAGTCTCAATAAAAGGGATAGCAAGGCCAGAGCAGAGTGTAGTTTTCCCACTAGAGGTGGGCTTCTGCCTGGCCCTCCAATATTCCCAAATTAATACTTTTCTAGTCTCTTTTCATTTGCGTGCGGCCTCCTCCAGAACCCGAACCCTGAACCATGTGGGACGTGAAAGGGGTTCCCACCCATACACATTAAATATCCACCACTGATTTCTGATTACTTACTGAAAGAAACGTAACAGAGGATATTCTCTTTTCGTTTGTGATGGTACCACTAACAGCTGCTGTGTCAAGATGATAGACATCTATTTTATTCAGTATGACAACTACATATTTCTCTCCTCTTGGGGACCATTCTACAATGTGAGCATCTATAAGTTAAAAAACAAAATCTTTTCATTTCATAAGTAAAAAATAAAATGATCAGAGTAATAAAAGTAGTAAATATTTATAATGCATATTTTCACATCCATTATGCTGCTGAACATTCACAACTAACTTATGATACATATTATGGGGGTTCAAATTTAGACAATGAACTCAAGGAATCATTAAAGGTTAGAGAGCTGGTAGGTGGCAGAGCCACAGGAATCTCAATCTAAAATGAAGAAAGCAGCCCTAGCCAGTTTGGCTCAGTGGATAGAGCAATTGGCCTGTGGACTGAAGGGTCTTGGGTCCAATTCCAGTCAAGGGCACATGCCCAAGTAACCCAAAGCATTTGCTCTCAGAGGTAACCACCATCAAGCAGGCACATTCCAAACACAAATACTCACTCTGTTTTATATTTTTTATGAATGCTGATCTTCCTTCCACAAGATTCCATGTTCTGTAAAACAAGAAGCTCACTTATGGCACGATATAAAGGTAAGCATAATGAAGACTTACTCAAATGACAATTTACTAAATACAGTACACGACTATTCAGAAGAATGGCCCTCTTTCCTAAGCAGAGGGGTATTCTTACATCCCTTTAATATAGTTTCAAAAGGTTTCACCTCCTAAAACACTTCTTTTCAGGACCATGCTCCTCTTCACTCCAGCCTACAATGACTGAAAGGTAATGTATATGTTTGAACAGAGCTTGTCACTTTTCCCTCCCATTATGAAAAGGTTCACTAGCTTTCAACCTTTCCTTATATCACAATATTTTTTAGGTTCATGTTGTACTTGGAGAGCAAAGACCGCAACTAAACAGAGATGCTCTTGGACATTAATGACTTACCTTAATGTTTTATCTGTCCCCACAGAGAGGGCCAACTTGCCAGATGGGTGAATAGAAAGAAAGGTCACGTGTCCTCTAAAAGGAAACCAACAGTTAGCCCCCAGCTTGACTGGCACCTGGAGACCACCAACCAGAAAGGGCAGGACTCACTTGTGTGCCTTAATCGACTTCAGGCACTCCCATTTCTTTGCATCCCAGACACAAATGAGTCCGTCTTCCGCCCCACTAATTAAGTGCCTGTTGCCGTGGAATTTTAGGCAAGTTATTGTGCCTGTGGAACTCAAAATAGGCAAAATTAATATTCAAAATTATTATTTTGAATGCAAATCCACTTCTGTATTACTGAATTAAACCATAACGACTTGTGGAAAATTAATATTTTAATATAATAGTTTCAAGCCTATGCCAATATTTTCAGCAGTTTTAGATATACGAGTAGATTTGAACTGACCAGTTCACTTTTTGCTCTACATTCCCATAATCATAAATTTAGAACATAGCTGGTAAGAATGTTTGAGGAATCAAACAAAACTAACCAGCTAAAGCCAACCTGGGGGAACAAGCTGAGAAATACTAATACAGCATATGACTTCTACTTGCTAAACTGTCAGCTACCTAATCATCCACAATCCTATTGTCATTGTTTCTGAACTGACTTCTATACAGTTCTCATTCACTATCATAAGAACTTGAATGTTACACTCCTCCACAATGCCCTCTATATTCTCCCATAGTTCAAATATCAAAAGGCTGAAGGAGATGAATTGATGGAATAACCCAACATTTCTCTAGCAGCTAGTCTAGCTCCCCAAAGCAGTCCATGCCATTATACATTTACCCTCAAGTAAAATTCCCTATCCTGTTTTTTTCTTTTTCTTTTTTAAATTTAATAATTCTTTATTGTTCAATTACAATTGTTCCTTTCCCCCCCCCATAACGCCCCTCCA
>JAAGEH010000392.1:14843570-14883017 GCA_011751065.1 Lasiurus cinereus
CCCCCCCCATAACGCCCCTCCATCCAGCCCCCACCCCACCCTTTGCCCTTACTGCCCCACTCCCACTGTCCTCATCCATAGGTGTACGATTTTTGTCCAGCCTCTCCCCTGACCCCTTTCCCTCTGAGACTTATCAGTCCATTCCCTTTCTATGCCCCTGATTCTATTATATTCACCAGTTTAATCTGTTCTTCAGATTTTTAGATTCACTTGTTGATAGATATGTATTTGTTGTTCATAATTTTTATCTTTACCTTTTTCTTCTTCCTCTTCTTAATGAATACCTTTCAGCATTTCATATATTACTGGTTTGGTGGTGATGAACTCCTTTAGTTTTTTCTTACCTGTGAAACTTTATCTGACCTTCAATTATGAATGATAGTTTTGCTGGGTAGAATAATCTTCTTTGTAGGTTCTGCTATTCATCACTTAGAATATTTCCCGCCACTCCCATCTGGCCTGCATAGTTTCTGTTGAGACATCAGGTGACAATCGTATGGGTGCTTCCTTGTAGGTAATTAATTGTTTTTCTCTTGCTTTTAATATTCTCTCTTTGTCTTTTGCTCTTCGTATTTTAATTATGATATGCCTTGGTGTGCTCCTCTTTGGATTCCTTTTGTTTGGGGTTCTGTGCACTTCCTGGACTCGTAAGTCTATTTCTTTCACCAGATGTGGGAACTTTTCAGTCATTATTTCTTCAAATAGGTTTTCAGTATCTTGCTCTCTCTTTTTCTGGCACTTCCATAATTCTGATGTTGGTATGCTTAAAGTTGTCCCAGAGACCACTTACACTATTTTCAAATTTTTGGATTCTTTTTTCTTTTCCAGTGTAGTGTTTTCTGCTTCTTTGTATTTCAAATCTTTGACTTGATTCTTGCGTTTCTCTAATCTGCTGTTAGGTCTCTGTATAATATTTTTTATTTCAGTCAGTGTATGTATAATTTCTAGTTGGTCCTTTTTCATCTCTTGTGGGTTTCACTAAATTTATCCAACTTTTCTAGAAAATTCTTAAAAAATCTTATAATCTTGGGTTTTGAACTCTATATCCAATCATTTACTTTCCTCCATTTCTTTCATTTGTGATCTGTTTCTTTGTCTCTGCATTTTTGCTGCTTCCCTGAATTGGTAGAGTAGCTTTGTGTGCTAGTTGTTCTATAAGGCCCAGTAGTTCCGCCTCCTCAGTTACCTGAGGTGGACTCTCTTGGTGCACCTCTTTGAGGACTGTATGTACAGCCTTTTTGTAGTTAAGTCTTAATTGTTGCTGGTATCATTGGGGGGAATTGACCTCTAAGCCAATTGGTTGTGAGGATCTGCTGTGTTTATGCCAGGAGACCTTCTATGCTGGAGTCAGCCTTATGATACTTTTGCCAAATTGCAAAAGCCTCTGTGCTGTGCTTGGATGGGTCGTAGTCTCAGGGCTGAGCAGACAGCCTTGGCTTCCCATCAGCCCTGTCCACCCTGGGTCTCAGTGTCCCTCGGTAATCGCTGCAGCCCTCTCTGCATGCACTTGCGCCTCCAGACCTCTGCCTTTCGTGGCTCCCGAGTTTCCTTGCGCTCCGGGGACCCGTATGAGTCTGGGTCCTCAGGGTCTCGCCTGAAACTGGGATTCAGTGCAGTCAGAAGTGGATTTCAGCGCAGTTGGGAGATTCTGTCTTCCTTCCGTTAGAGAAAGCCAGCGGCACAATCAGCAGGCAGTCCTCTCTGTGTGCACTTGCCCACGTACCTCCAGACCTCTGCCTTTTGCGGCTCAGCTATGTTTCTGTGCACTCCTCGCTTTTTCCGACAGTCCAGACTCTCCCCTGTATGAGTCTCACCCGGAATTGGGGTTCAGTGCAGATGGGAGTTTCCGTTTCCCTCCCGCAAGAGGAAGCCAGCCAGCCACTCCATCGCCCATTCTCTCCACATGCGCGTCTCCGTACCTCAGCCTTTTGCAGCTCCTCTGAGTTTCCTTGAGCCCCTCTAGTTATAGAATTTCCTTCTAGTTATAGAATTTCCACTCAGCCAGCCTTCCTGTGGTTCTGGATGATGTGCGTTCTGTCTTTTAGTTGTAGTTTTGAAACTGTTGTGTGAGGCAGCAGTTTAGGTGTTCACCTATGCCGCCATCTTGGTTTTTCCAAATTTCCTATCCTTTGAAGCTTGTGTCAGCTAGCTTAAATTCCCTATAGCTCAGGGGTCAGCAGCCCAAATCTGCATTTACTGGAATACAGCCTTTCTCATTCTGCTATAAGACACCTAGGGCTGCTTTTGTGTTACAATGGCAGAGATGAGTAACTGTAATACATAACATATGGCCACAAGCCTAAATATTTACTGCTTCATCATTTATGGAATAAGAATGTGAACCCCTGGGCCAGTACTGTTCATCTGCATGCCTCCTGGTCAATCTTGCACATTGCCCTAAGATAGAAAGAGCAGTAGTCTCTGAGAAATAGTTCTGTACCACCACCCCACTTTTCCACACTAAGACTACATGGGCTGACACACTATCTTCTCAAAGTGAGAGGCTTTAGCTATCTTTGCCAGTGTTTTCCTATTTATTATCCTATTTTTCACTCTGGATATTTTGCTTTGCCACGTCTCCTACTTCTTCTGCTCCCTGGTAAAGAACTTATCTATTATCAACTGGCAGCAAACCAGAATTTATATGAGGAAAATAGGAAACTAGGGGCCCTACTTCATTCACCTAAGGAAGTCCTTTTCTTATTGTTGAATACCTGTACCGATGGGTTTGGACAGATGAGTTTTGTATAAATTACTTCTTCCAAGCCTTAGAAAGAGAGAAGCCTTCCTTATATAACCTTGATTTAGAAGACACAGAAATATTTGTCAAAATGACTCAAAGCCTAGCTTCTATTGAAAAGACACTTGTCAAAGTAGCTAAAGCCTACCTAATTTAAGACGGAAATAGATCACTCCAAATTTATTACTAGATTCCAATGCTTTAATGGAACTTCTGAACTTCTAAAATATATGAAGACAGGATAGGAAAAGGGTACCTATCTTAATTGCAGAAAATCAACTTTCTTGGCTGAGTTTCCTTAAACTAAGTACATATCAACTAATTTGAATTCTTCTTTTCCATTCCCTTTTCTTGAATACATGTTGAACCCACCATTCCTGTCTTCTGGGAAAATGCAACAAAAATAGAATATACACTGAGTGGCAAGATTATTATGATCTCTGAACGCATAATTATCTGGCCACTCATATATATCCTATATAATAAAAGGCTAATATGCAACTTGTCCCCTTGACCAGGAGTTCGATCATCAGGCAGGTCGGCCAACTGACCATGTTCCCTCCCCCTGGCCAGGCTGGCCAACCTCAACCATGCACGAATTCATGCACTGGGCCTCTAATATATATATGTATGTACACACACACTGAGTTGCCAGATTATTATGCATTCAGAGATCTTAATAATTTGGCCACTCAGTGTAATGTTCAATAATGAGAAAATAAATGACCTCTTCAGTCTTTCTATTGCTTGATCTTGCCACTATCCTGGGCAATTGCACCATCTATGTGGAAAACCCAACCATGACTTCTTCAAGTTTAGTGACCTTTGCCTTCTCTGTATTTAGTCCCTCACACCCACAGCCTGAATACTGCTGTCACCTAGAGTTGCTCCACATCAGAACTCTTGAACTCTAAGACTCTATTCTCTGACCGCAACTCACATCTTCCCAGCCTTTTCATGCCTTCCATCACTCACACTCTGCCTTGTTTTCTTAGTTCAGAGATCTGCAGACCCTTAACAACCCATTTTCCCTATCCTCTCACCAAAATCAATTTCCCTGTAACTTAGTCCTTCTATTACACAAACTAAATAACTTGCCTTGCTCTACAGAGCCTGTAGCTTACTGCAGTGATGTTACCAAATCACAGCCTCAGAAATCAATTGGGTAGCTCTCATCAGTCCTTTTGCTTGTTCTTAGTCAGCACTTTTTTCATATCCAAACTGCCAGCACTTTCCTCAAACCGAGATCGCTCCTCCCTCCCATTCAATCCATAACCTCCTCCTCTCAAGGACCACCAGGATCTGGCCCCATCTACTTCTCCAGCCACCCAAATCTTCATTTTATCCTTCTTGTAATACTAACCTGCTTGCAGTTTCCCATGCACACTAGTGATTAAAAACATGGGCTCTAGAACCAGGTTCAACTTCTAGTTCCACTGTATTGTGACCTTGGGCAAGTCATATAACATCTCTGAACCAAGATTTTCTTTTCTATAAACTGAAAATAGGACTGTGCCTTTGAGGCACACTGCTGGGTGCATGCTACCCCTTCAGTAAAGTTAACTATCAACATGATGCTGCTAGTTGTGCTCCTCATGCTGCCTGCTCTGCCAGGAATGCCCCTCTCTTTGCAAACTTCACCTGGCTAACAACTGAGATTTCTCTTTTAAGTAAGTTTTCAGTGAAAATTCATTTCTTCCTTCCCTTCACTCCCCTTTCCCCACACCAGAAATGAGCTAACTGCTTCCCTTCTGTCTGTCAATACAGACTGTGAACAACTTAAGGACAAAGAATCACTTTTTTTTTTTCATTTCTGTATTTCCTAGCACAGAATGCTTAATGAATTGCATAATTAAAAAACTGTAAAGTAATAATACCTCAACATTATTATCTTGAAGAATATAATTTCTTACCATTGTGATGTACTAGAGACCCATGGTCTATCTTCTTTTTCATGTCATAAATATGAATTGTTTCATCTTTGCTCCCAGTGACTACAAAACGACTATTTGCAGCCACTGCTGACAAAGAGGCTGTGTGGGCATGGTGTGTGAAGTCAGCCACAGGAGTCCATTTCTGCTGAAGAGTAAAATATACATACAATCAAACAATGTCACAATCTCATCATAGTTCCCTAGAAACAGATAAGTGCTTCCACATTCCTTGAAAACTACCAATAAATCTTACAAATGGGAAAAAAAAAACCTATGCAATGATATGTAGATTAGAACAAAGAACCTGATAATTGAATAAGGAAGATAAAATAAGAAGATAGGACTGTAATGATGAGTATCATGATTCCAAAACAGTTACGAAGAATGAACTACAGGAACTTTAAGTTCCCAGCTAAATCCTTAGCTCCTTATTAAATTTACATATATTTAAGTAAATTCTGTTCATTCATTCAAATGTTCAATTTTGAATTTATTCACTCAAAAACTAAGTGACTACTATGTGCCTGGCATCATTTTAGACAGTTAATATATAGCAGTGAACACAACAAATGAAAGTCCTTTTTCTAATGGAGCTGCCATTCCTGTGGGAGAAATAAACTAGTAAAATGTTGCACAGAGATAACTATAATCACAAGTCCTATAAAGAAAAGACAAAAGATTAATAGTATGTTTCCATTAGTACTAAAATAAGCCCTAGAAATTGACCAATGATGAGATTTCAAGAACTCTACACTTAAGTACATCCACACACACTTCTCAAATTAAAGAAGACTCATCAAGAAGTATTACTAAAACAAACCAAGGAAGGAAAAAACTCCACCAAATTTCTTTGAATATATTTATAATGTGTTATTGCAAATTAAATCTTAAGTAACTACAGCATTAGTCCTTCCATCAATAAACCAGGGAGCCTCTTTTGAGTAAAGATACATTTCTGGGGAGGCTACTGTGGCCATAAATAAAAGAATAACCTCTGCCAATCCATATTTCAGAAGAAATGTTGTTATTGTCTGTTATTGGGTAATGGTTAAGAGCTTCAAGTATCAGAAACAGCTGGGGAATTTAAGTTGCAGGCTACTGTGTGACCTTGAGCAAGTCACTTAATTATCTCAATATCAGGTTCCTCATCTATAACATGGGTGTAACTTTATCTGCCTCAGAGGATACTGTAAGCCTCAGAGGATTGTTTGGAACATGGCAAGCAATATTATTACAAAGAGAACACAATCAGTAGCACCATCTTTAAATATTCAAACATGTCACCTTTCAGCCAAAGGCAGATTAATAACCAGAATAGAAAACAAGGTAAACAAAAGCCATTAGTCAAGTCACATACTTCGAATTTTCTGGTTAATTCAAGACTGACATCTTGACTTCTCCATTAAGAAGTACTCAATGATTACCGATACATCTCCTAGGGCTGTGGTCTGCAAATTGCGGCTCGCAAGCCACACGCGGCTCTTTGGCCCCTTGAGTGTGGCTCTTCCACAAAATACCAAGGCCTGGGGAAGTCTATTTTAAAGAAGTGGTGTTAGAAGAAGTTTAAGTTAAAAAAAATTTGGCTCTCAAAAGAAATCTGAATTGTCGTACTGTTGATATTTGGCTCTGTTGACTAATGAGTTTGCCTACCATTGTCCTAGGGCAAAGGAAACTAAGGAGAAAATAAACAAATGCACTACAACAAAATAAAGAGCTGTACAGCAAAAGACACCATCAACAAAATGAAAGGGGAGCCCACTGTATAGGAGAACATAATTGACAAGGATGCATCTGATAAAAGATTAATATCCAAAATGTATATGGAACTCATACAATTTAACAAAAGGAAGACCAACAATCCAATTTAAAAATGGGCAAAAGTCCTATATAGACACTTCTCCAAAGTGGACATACAGATTGGAGAAACATGAAAAAATGCTCAAAGTCACTGATCATCAGAGATGGAAATGAAAATGACAATGAGGTATCACCTCAAACCTGTCAGAATGGCTACCATCATCAAATCAACAAATGACAAGGGCAGTGAGGGTGTGGAGAAAAAGACCTTAGTGCACTGCTGGTGGGAATGCAGACTGGTGCAGCCATTACAGAAAACAGTATGCAGTTTCCTTAAAAAATTAAATATGGCCGAAACCGGTTTGGCTAAGTGGATAGAGCATCGGTTTGCAGACTAAAGGGTCCCAGGTTTTATTCCGGTCAAGGGCATGAATCTTGGTTGCGGGCACATCCCCAGTGGGGGGCGTGCAGGAGGCAGCTGATCAATGTCTCTCTCTCATCGATGTTTCCAACTCTCTATCCCTCTCCCTTCCTCTCTGTAAAAAATATCAATAAAATATATTAAAAAAAATTAAATATGGGAGAACCCAAGATGGCGCATAGGTAAACACCTACATGCTGCCTCGCACAACAATTTCAAAACTACAACTAAAAGACAGAACGGACATCATCCAGAACCACAGGAAAGCTGGCTGAGTGGAAATTCTACAACTAGAGGGAAAGAGAGGGGCTCACGGAGACCCAGAGGAGCTGCAAAAAGCTGAGGTATGGAAACGAGCACGTGGAGAGAGCGGATGCTGGAGTACTTGGCTGGCTTTCTCTGGCAGGAGGGAAATGGAGAATCTCAAAGGCACTGAACCCCTTATCCTATGACACTAAACCCAGATCCAGCCGAAACTCATACGGGGGGAGTTTGGACTGTGAAAAGGGAGAGGTGCATGGAAATTTAGGGGAGTCGCAAAAGATCAGAGGTCTGGTGGCGCGCACGGCACTGCTCAGAGGACAGACTGCTGATTGTGCCGCTGGCTTTTATGAGAGAGTGGGAGACAAACCCTCCCAACTGTGCCACTTCTGTCTCCACTGAGCCCCTGTTTCGGGTGAAACCCTGGGGACCTAGACTCGTGTGGTCCTGGAGCGCAGGGGAGCCAGAAAGGCAGCAGTCTAGAGGCACTGTGCATGCGCACAAGGACCGCTCCAGCGATTACCCAGTCATATGAGACTCAGGGGCCGTGGAGGGTGGGGCCAATTGGAAGGCAAGGTGATCCCTTAAACCCTGAGACTCCACCCATCCCAAGCTCAACAGAGGCTTTTGAGGTTTTGCAAGTCTGGTATCAAAAGGCTGAATTCAACACAGAAGTTCTCCAGGCATAGTGAAAATGCCGAGACAAGGGAAGGGATCACAAACAAAAGAAATGGAGGAAAACAAATGACTGGATATAGAGTTCAAAACCACGCTTATGAGGTTTTTTAAGAATATCCTAGAAAAGTTGGATAAAGTTAGCGAGAGCCAAGAGGAGATGAAAAAGGGACGACTAGAGATAGAAAAGAACCAACTAGAGATGGAAAAGATCCAACTAGAGATCAAAAAGGACCAACTAGAAATTAAACATACACTGACTGAAATAAAAAATATTATACGGAGCCCTAACAGCAGACTAGAGAAAGGCAAGAATCAAGTAAAAAATTTGAAATATAAAGAACCAGAAAACACTCAACTGGAAAAGCAAGAAGAAAAAAGAATCCAAAAATGTGAAGATAATGTAAGGAGCCTCTGGGACAGCTTCAAGCGTACCAACATCAGAATTGTGGGGGTGCCAGAAGAAGAGAGAGAGCAAGATACTGAAAACCTATTTAAAGAAATAATGACTGAAAACTTCCCACATCTGGTAAAAGAAATAGACTTACAAGTCCAGGAAGCGCACAGAACCCCATATAAAAGGAATCCAAAGAGGACTACACCAAAACACATCATAATTAAAATACCAAAAGCAAAAGACAAAGAGACAATATTAAAAGCAGCAAGAGAAAAACAGTTCATTACCTACAAGGGAGCACCCATACGGCTGTCAGCTGATTTCTCAACAGAAACGATGCAGGCCAGACGGGAGTGGCAAGAAATATTCAACGTGATGAACAACAAGAACCTACAACCAAGAATAATCTATCCAGCAAAGCTATCATTCAGAATTGAAGGGCAGATAAAGAGCTTCATAGATAAGAAAAAGTTAAAGGAGTTCATCAACTCCAAACCAGTATTATATGAAATGCTGAAAGGTACTCTTTTAGAAGAGGAAGATGAAAAAGGTAAAAGACAAAAAATTATGAACAACAAATACATCACTATCAACAAGTGAATCTAAAAATTAAGTGAATTAAACATTTGATCAACAGAAAAAAACTGGTGAATATAATAGAATCAGAAGCACAGAAAGGGAGTGGACTGACAATTCTCAGGGGGAAAGGGGTGAGGGGTGTACAGGGAGAGACTGGACAAAAATCATACACCTATGGATGAGGTCAATGGGAGGGAGGTAAGGGCAGAGGGAAGGGTGGGAGTTGGGTGGAGGGGTGCTATGGAGGGGAAAAAAGAGAAACAAATGTAGTAATCTGAATAATAAAGATTTAATTTAACCCCCCCCCAAAAAAAAATTAAGTATGGAACTGCCATTTGACCCAATGACCCGACTTCTAGAACTATATCCTAAAAAATGAGAAACATCAATCAGAAAGAATGTATGCACCCCTATGTTCCCAGCAGCACAATTTACAACAGTTAAGATTTGGAAACAACCAAAGTGTCCATCAGCAGATGAATGGATCAAAAAGCTCTGGTACATTTATACCATGGAATACTATGCAACAGTATAAAAGAAGCATCTCTTACCCTATGAAACAACATAGAGGGATCTGGAGACTATTATGCTAAACAAAATAAACCAGAGAAAGACAAATATCACATGATCTCATTCATATATGGAATGTAATGAACAAAATAAACTGATGAAAAAAATAGATTCAGACACAGAAGTATGGAAAAGCCTGTTGAATCTCAGAGGGAAAGCCAGTACAGGTGAGTAGGAAGATATCAACCAAAGAACTTGTGAGTACTTAACCCATGGACAAGTAGATGAATGGGTGGGGAAGGCCTAGGCTGGGGGGTGATATAGGTTAGGAGAGGCCCAACGGGGGTATAGGTAATACTTTCAACAGTAAAGATTAAAAAGAGCCCCAAAACCAGAAACTAAGATGGTGGCATAGGTAAATACCTAAACTGCTGCCTCACACAATAATTTTAAAATATATTTTATTGATTTTTTACAGAGAGAAAGGGAGAGAAATACAGAGTTAGAAACATCAATCAGCTGCCTCCTGCACACCCTCTGCTGGGGATGTGCCAGCAACCAAGGTACATGCCCTTGACCGGAATCGAACCTGGGACCTTTCAGTCCGCAGGCTGATGCTCTATCCACTGAGTCAAACCGGTTTCGGCTCACACGATAATTTTAAAACTACAGCTAAAAGATAAAACAGACATCATGCAGAACCACAGGAAAGCTGGCTGAGTGGAAATTCTACAACTAGAAGGAAAGAGAAAAGCACACAGAGACTCAGAGGAGCTGCAAAAGGCTGAGGTAGAGAGACGCGTGCATGGAGAGGACTGGTGGCTGAGTGCCTGGCTGGCTTTCTCTAGTGCAGTGGTTCTCAACCTGTGGGTCGCGACCCCTTTGGGGCTTGAACGATACCTTCACAGGGGTTGCCTAAGACCATCGGAAAACACAGGTATTTACATTATAATTCATAACAATAGCAAAATTACAGTTATGTTGTATGGTTGGGGGTCACCACAACATGAGGAACTGTATTAAAGGGTCATGGCATTAGAAAGGTTGAGAACCACTGTTCTAGTGGGAGGGAGATGGAAGCTCCTGACTGCACTGAATCCCAGTTCTGGGTGAGATCCTGGGGACTGAGACTCATACGGGGGGAGGGGGGTGCGGGGATCTGGACTGTCAGGAAAAGAGAAAAACACATAGATACTCAGGGGAGCCGCGAAAGGCAGAGGTCTGGAGACATGTGTGCATGAATGCACACGGAGAAGACTGACTGCTCAGTGTACCGCTGGCTTTCTCTAGCGGGAGGGAGACAGAAGCTCCCGACTGCACTGAACTCCAGTTCCAGGCGAGAATCTGGGAACCTAGACTCATTTGGGGAGAAACTGGACTGTCTGGCAGTGGGTGGAACTTGAGGACGGCTTTCTGCTCCTCCCTGAGACTCCACTCCATCCAAGCTGAGCAAAGAGGCTTTTGCAATTTTGCAAGTCTTGTCTCATAAGGCTGTCTCCAGCACAGAAGTTCTCCCAGTGTAGACATAGCTGATCTTCACAGCCAACTGGCCTGGAGGTCAATTCCTCCCAGTGATACCAACAAAAATTAAGACTTAACTACAACAAGGCTGTGCACACAGCGCACAAAGGGGTGCACCAAGAGTGTCCATCTCAGGTAACTGGGGAGGCTGAGCCACTGGATCCTACAGGACACCTAGCACACAAAGCCACTCTATCAACTCAGGGAAGCAACCAAAATGCAAAGACAAAGAAACAGGTCACAAATGAAAGAAATGGAGGAAAGCAAACGACTGGATGGAGTTCAAAATCATGGTTATAAAGTTTTTCAAGAATTTTCTAGAAATAGTCGATAAATTTAGCAAGACCCAAGAGGAGATGAAAAAGAACCAACTAGAAATTAAACATACACTATTTGAAATAAAAAATAATATACAGAGACCTAACAGCAGACTAGAGGAACGCAAGGATCAAGTCAAAGATTTGAAATACAAAGAAGCAAAAAACACTCAACCAGAAAAGCAAAAAGAATCCAAAAATTTGAAGACAGTGTAAGGAGCCTCTGGGACAACCTCAAGCGTTCCAACATCCAAATTATGGGGGTACCAGAAAAAGAGAGAGAGCAAGATACTGAAAATCTAGTTGAAGAAATAATGACAGAATTCTTCACACACCTGGTGAAAGAAATAAACTTACAAGTTCAGGAAGTGCACAGAACCCAAACAAAAGGAATCCAAAGAGAACCACACCAAGACACATCATAATTAAAATGCTAAGAGCAAAAGACAAGGAGAGAATATTAAAAGCAGCAAGAGAAAAACAGTTACCTACCTACAAGGGAGCACCCATACGACTGTCAGCTGATTTCTCAAAGGAAACTATGCAGGCCAGATGGGAGTGGCAAGAAATATTCTAAGTGATGAATAGCAAGAACCTACAACCAAGATTACTCTACCCAGCAAAGCTATCATTCAGAATTGAAGGTCAGAATAAGAACTTCACAGATAAGAAAAAGCTAAAGGAGTTCATCACCACCAAACCAGTATTATATGAAATGCTGAAAGGTATTCTTTAAGAAGAGGAAAAAGAAAAAGGTAAAGATAAAAATTATGAACAACAAATACCTATCTATTAACAAGTGAATGTAAAAATTAAGTGAATTAAAAACCTGATGAACAAATGAAATTGGTGAATATAATAGAATCAGGGGCATAGAAAGGGAGTGGACTGACAATTCTCAGGGAAAAAAGGGTGAGGGGAGTGCAGAAAGAGACTGGACAAAAATCGAACGCCTATGGATGAGGACAGTGAGGGGGGGCAGTAAGGGCAGAGAGTGGGATGGGAACCAGGTGGAGTGGAGCTATGGGGGAAAGGGGAAGAGGAACAATTGTAATAATCTGAACAATAAGGATTTATTAAATTAAAAAGAAAAAAACAACCCAACCACTCAATGAAACATGTTTTGAAGAGATACTTAGGAGTGATTAAGAGGAAAAACAGTGCTGGACTAAAATCTTCTTTTTACTCCTTGGTATATCCCAATTACCTGTTTGACTACTGGCAATTTACTTAACTTTTTATCCATACATCTGGCAAAATACTTTTATTTTGTTGTAATTTCTCTGTATACTTTGTCTCCCAGTCCTCTACCGCTTATGTCGGGAAGGTCTCTGGTGCATGATCCAAACCCTTGAGTTAGTTTCATCCCGATCCAGTTCTAATATTATTTAAAACTCAGGGCAGAAATCCAGCGAAAGCGGACACTTAAACTGGCCATCAATTTATGAGAGCGACCCCGAAATCTATAATCTACGACTCATTTGCCCGTTTGCAGAAATGCCTGCTATCTTTGTGTACCGTGGTAAAAAGAAATATCTACCAAAACAGACAGCCTCGTTTTATGACATGCCTACTCCATGTTTTCTAAAGCTAACCTATACTTAGGTCTCCTGAGTTTGATTCGTCAATCCCTAAGAAATCAGACGGTGTGCTCACCTCCGGTTTGGTGTGCACCTCTGCCGTGCAGGAACCAAGGCCTGACCTTCCTCCGCCCACACCTCTCGGGGTCCCTCGGCTTTTACCTGGTGGTCGCCGCTCGCCTTGAGCTCCGCGTGTACAGAGAATCCAAAAAGGACCTGCTCGTAACAACCGGCGACCAGCTCCATTCGGCAGGACATGGGCCTCTTCCGCGGTCTGCGAGCCGCGTACGGGGCGGAGCCTAAAGTGGATGAAGGCGGAGGGGTCCTTCCACTGTCGGCGCGCAAATTGACGTAAGAGGCCGCAGGGCTGCCAAAGCGCCTGCATCCGTGAAACGGTTTCAGCGCTCGAAGATCACACGAGACATTCAAGCGAAGAATAAGGAAGAACGCCACATGAAGATGTTCTTATTAAGCTGTGAGGAAAACAGTGGGGTAAGCAGGCATATTCTAGGAAGCTGTGAAGTAGGCTGTCCTAGGGGAGTGGGCGGGACATCCTCGGCGTAAGTCCCTTATTTCCGGGACGTCTAAGGAAGGGGCGGGTCAGTTTCCGACCTGGGCGCGACCACTGGCAATGGGGTGCTGCTAGTGTGTGACGCCTTCCTGTTGCGCTCTGTGAGAGACGAGGTAGTATGTTTCCTTTTTGTGCAGGAAGCACTAGAATGAGCCTCCCCCATCCGCCCCCTCACACTTGCTCATAGTGGGGCAATGAGGAGGTGGGACTTGGGTTCGCGGTTAACAGAGCAGGCAGGCGAGACTGGGCTTAGAGAATTTGCTCCCCGCCTTCCGGCCGGGTAACCCCTCCCTGCACACCTTTCCTACCCGGGACTGCAGTTGGCAGCTTTGTGGCAAATCCTGGGGCGGGAGCAGGACGCTTGACTGCTACCTCCCCAGCACCACTAAGGTCAGAGGAGGGTACATTGCTTGAATGGGTGTCCCCTGGGCATGCGACAAAGAAGAAGAAACAGGATCCAGGCCGGATGGGTTGGTTAGAGCGTCCTACCTATAGGCCAAGGTTGTGGTTCGATCCCCTACTTAGGGCACATACAAGAATCAACCAAAGAATGCATAAATAAGTGGAACAACAAATTAATGTTTCTCTCACTCCCTTCCTCTCCTTAAAAAATCAGTGGGTAAAAATTTAAAAGGGAAAGAACGAGTAAGTAGGACATTACTTTGAAGTCTCATATTTTATCTTAAAAAATCTGTCTTCTTGCATTTTACTCCATGACATATCTGTTTATTTTAACGTGAAAGTAGTAGTCTCTCATCCAAAAAGAAAAAAAAATGTTTGAATAAAACTGAAAATTCTGAGCTTTGTATAGCCTGTTGCTTCTGGAATGCCCCTGGTGTCCTGCCTCATTACCCCAGGGAAATCTCAACTGCTATTTAAGAATTAATACTCATTGCCCAGCTGGTTGGGCTCAGTGGATAGAGCTTCAGCCTGCGGACTGGAGGGTCTCTGGTTTGATTCTGGTTAAGGACCCATGCCCATGTTGTGGGCACAGTCCCCAGTAAGGGGCATGCAGGATGCAGCCAATTAAAGTTTCTTTTTTATGTTTCTATCTCCCTCTCTGAAATCAATAAAAATATTTTTTAAAAAGAAAAAAAAAAGAACTGGTATCTATTTAATATTGTGTTAAGTTAATTTTAGCCATGGCTGGTGTGACTCAGTTGGTTGAGTGTCAGCCCATGCACCAAAAGGTTGCTGGTTTGATTCCTGGTTGGGACACATATCGCAGGTTCTGGCTTTGGTCCCCTGTTGGGGTGCCTGTGGGAATCAACCGATAGATGTTTCTTACTTCAGTGTTTCTCTCTAAAACAATCAATTTAAAATATTTTTTTAAAAATTTATTTTAACATCACAATAACAGGATAATTGCTATATTCAGCATCTATTACCAGATTGTCACACTTTTACCTGCTTAAGTATTTGACACATTTTATTTTTTTAGGAACTTGAAGAAAGTCTGTATTTACTTATTTTTTAATTTATCTTTATTGTTGATGTCCCCCTTCCCAGGCCTTCACCCTACTGTTGTCTCTGTCCATGGGTTATGCATATCTACACTAATAAAAGAGAAACATGCACATTGACTGTCCCTCCACTACACCCATCAGCCAATCAGGAGCGAGTATGCAAATTAACCCAACAAAGGTGGTGCCAGCCATGGAGCTGGAGTGAGCAGGAGGCTTGGGTTGCCCCCGGTGATGGAGAAGTCAAGCTTTCCCCCCTTCCTGGCTGCCACTGAAGGAGTGGCTGGGGGCCTGGGTCGCCAGGGAGCCTGGCCAGCCTGAAAATGGCACTCAGCCCCTTATCCAGGCTGGCAAGGCACTCCAGCGGGACCCCTAACCTTGAAGGGGGTGTGATAGCCTGAAAACAGCCCTCAGCCCTTTACTCAGGCTGGCCATGCCCCTCCCAGTGGGGACCCTCACTCCATGAAGGTGTGGGCAGCCTGCACACCACCACAGGCCCCTCGCCTCGGCTGGAACCCCCACCCTGACCTGGGACACCCTTCAGGGCAAATCAGCTGGCTCCCACCCATGCACCAGGCCTCTATCTATACTAATAAAAGGGTCATATACTAACTAGACTGTGAGACCTTCCAGAGGAACTTATGGACATTCTGGACAAAGCCATGGTGGTGGGGCTGAGGTAGAGACAGTTAGAAGCCAGAAGGGAATGACAGTTGCGGGTGATCAGGGTGATGGAGGGGGGCCATTGAGGGTGATCAGGCCAGCAGGGGGGGGACAGTTGGGAGTGAGCAGACCAGCAGAGGGCCAGTTGGGGGTGAGCAGACCATCAGTGGGAGTTGGGGGTGATCAGGATAATGAGGGGACAGTTTGGGGTGAGCAGGCCAGGAGGGGGATAGTTGGGAGTGAGTAGGCCAGTGGGGAGGGCAAGTGGGGGTGATCAGGCCAGCAGGAGGGATAGCTGGGGGTGATCATGGTGGCAAGGAGGGCATTTGGGGGTGATCAGGCTGGTGGGGTATTTGAGGGTGAGCAGACTGGTAGGGGGGTGGCATTTGGGGGCAAGCAGGCTGGCAGGCACAGTGGTTAGGAACCAGCAGTCCCAGATTGTGGGAGGGATGACCAACTGCCGGTTTAGACCCGATCCCTGTAAATTGGCAGTTGGACATCCTTTGAGGAATCCCAGATTGGAGAGGGTGCAGGCAGACTGAGGGACCACTCCTTACCCCTCCTTCCCTTCCTCCCTGTGCATGAATTTCATGCACCAGGCCACTAATATGCATATAAGTTCTTTAGTTGATCTCTTCTTTTGCCATTCCCACCTCTCTCTCTGAAGATCTTCAGTCTGTTGCATGATTCTATGTCTCTAGATCTATTTTGTTAGTTTATTTTGTTCATTAGATGCCACATTTGAGTGAGATCACATGGTATTTGTCTTTCTCTGATTTATTTCACTTAGTATAATACTCTCTTGGTCTCTCCATGTTTTCTCAAAGCATAAGAGATCTATTTTTTACAGCTGCATAGTATTTCATCATGTAAATGTAGCTCAGGTGTTTTTTATTCATTTTATGTTCTTGCCTCCTTTATCAAATATTAATTGAGCCTAATGGCTTGGGCCAATTTCTGGGTTCTCTGTTCTGCTGACACATTTTAGAGAAGAACCTTGTAACTTGAAAAAGTATTTTGCTTCAATCCTTTAGAATATAGTTGGTTCTAGAATGAAAACCATAGTGTAAGCAACATAAACATAACTCAAAGTGGTTTTCTTTTTCTTTTTTTACTGTTAGAAATTAGTGGAACCAATTAGAGAGCTCGGATGATCTCAGCATCTAGTTCAGATGTTAATACTAGGGAGTTCATAGATTGATTTGGAGGTTTTGAATTCCTGAAATTATATGCAAAATTGTGTATGTACATTTTTGGAGGAGAGCATTGATAAAATTTTGTTACATTTTTAAAAGATTAGGGCCTAATTGAGGTTATAATACATTAATGGAGTCTAAGGTCATAAATGCTGAAATAGGTCCAGAAAAGGAACTCTTCAAACCACACAGCTAAGTAGCAATAGACTAGTGCTGCTGCTGCTTTTTCTGTTTTCTTGGGCTTGGGCATTCTCTTTAACAGAAGAACAGTGGTTTTTTACTGTCTAAAGCAAGGGGTGGGGAACATTTTTTTTCTGCCAAAGGCCATTTGGATATTTATAACATCATTTGAAGGCCATACAAAGTTATCAACTTAAAAATTGGCCGGTTATATTTGGTTAAACATTTCATTAACTCACCCCTAATGCCTTGGCAGGGCTAGACCAAATGATTTCATGGGCCTTGTATATCCGGCCAAATGTTTCCCACCCCTGGTCTAAAGAAAAACTACAAAATTATATACCTGTTCAACTGGATTCAAATGGAACATACATGTTTGAAAACCTCCTGTTTTCTTTTTTAAACACAGGATGTAAGAATGTAATATCATTCTTGTAAAGACTACAGTTGCTAAGAAAAACCAACTGTTCAGAGTTAATTAACACTAAAACAGGATTTTTAGTTTTGCTTTTAAATTAAGTTGAAAACTTTTTACATTTAAGCAATGCTTCTACTTATTCATTCTTTCGATAGATATTTATTGAGTGCCTTGCTAAAGAAAAAACAGCCAGTTTTTCTTTTTGGGGTACTAGGAATAGTGACAAAGTGGATATACTGGGCTAAAAGAAGGAGACAGTGGAGAAAAATCAACTCTGTTAGAAATACCATGTGTCTAATATTCCTGACCAATTATCCTCCTTTCTCAGTGTAACAGGTAGCAAGTCTGTTAAATTTTAGGACTACAGCAGTTGCATGTACTTGTATTCCTAGAAGAGGCGGGGAGGAAGAGAAGCTGAAGGAAGCTGAGAGAGTGGGCTGTTTCACCTGGACACTGGCCAATAGTCTACCCTGATATAAATTTGCTTCACCTGCTTCATGGGACTAATCCAAGTGAAATATGAGATGTTTGCACTTGAGGTTTTTAGAACAAGAATGTCAAACTCATGGCCAGCAGGTCACATGCCTAAAAAATAAAACAATATTTGTGGCCTGGCCGGTGTGGCTCAGTGGTTGAGTGTCAACTTATGAACCAGGAGATCACTATTGGATTCCTGGCCAGGGTACATGCCTCGGTTGTGGGCTTGATGTTTCTATCTCTTTAGCCCTCTCCCTTCCTCTGTCTTTGAAATCAGCTATAAATATATAAATATATACTTTTTAAGAGGGCCTAATTGAGGTTATAATACATTAATGGAGTCTAAGGTCATAAATGCTGAAATAGGTCCAGAAAAGGAACTCTTTCTTGTCACTGTCAACAAAACCCTTGAATGTCTATCTTCATCTCTGGAGCCTTGCTCAAGGTTCTCTGTGCGCCACTCCTGCCATCTTCCCAGATGGTTTTAACATGCTACATCAGCCTCTCCCATCCTTAGCCTCCTTACTACCTTATTATCAATGTTCAACTTCTAAACTCTTTCATAGCTACAGTGGTCTTTCTTACCCTCATAGTCAAAATTCTGATTTTCTTTTTACTAAAAAAAAAAAGTCTCAAAATAGAGGGGAAAAAACCTGGTATTAAAGTTTTTACAAAAAGAAAATCCCTAACAGATGTTTTATTTGATGTCTAAGCTATTGTAGGTATTAAGAATTGTGTTTAACTTCATATAACTTAATAGTGGATTAAACAAGACATTTATTTCTTAAATCTAGATGTAGGCCAATCTAGTGCTGGTATAGTGGGTCAGTCCATAGTCATTGGGATCCAAACCTGTTTTTTATTTCCAATCCTGTATTTGTGTGACTTATTCTTTGATAGCTTCCCATAGGCCCAGATATGTGCACAGTTATTTTGGCTCCAGCCATCATATCTGTAATCTCAGCATTAGGTTTGGGGAAAGGGTAGAGGAGCAGGAGGCCTTCTAGCTAAGCAAGCTCCCTTTGTTCTTATTTATATCTTATTAGCCAGCCTTTGGTCACCTGGCCACATTTCCCTGCAAGGGGAAAGACAGGAAATGTAGTCTGTTAGGGAGGCCTGTTGCTGCCCCCAGATTAAATCAGGGTTCTGTTATTAAGGAAGAAAATGAAAGGAATCAATATTGAGTGGCACTTAGCAATGTGTGCCACAGCAGCTAATTAATGACTTCTCCCTTGAAGACATGGGAAATGCACTAGTATACGTTCCACTATATCACCAGTGCCAATCACCTACCTGCCTGTATAGACTCAGTAAATAATGGGTGAAAGATTTAATGATTTTTATTTTTCTCATTACAGGTACATATAGACAGATACATACAGAATATATCAAGATTTGAATGGTGGAAAAGTTCATTAATAGTGGAATATTAATTAATAAGCTTGTGAGTTATTAAAAAGCTTCAGGGAAATTGCCAAACCCTGTTTCTTTTCTAAGTAGTAATTATAGTTAATGTTTCTTGAGAGCATAGTATGTGTTTTGTTTTGTTTTTAATCCTCACCCGAGGGCATCAGAGAACATGCTTAGAGAGAGGAAGGGAAAGAAGGAGAGAGAGAGGAGCAGGGGAGGGGTGGAGAGGGAGACAAGAGAGAAAGGATGAAAGAGAGAAAAACATATCAGCTGCCCCGTCCAGGGGATCAAACCTGTAACCCATGTATGTGCCCTGACCTGGAATCAAACGAGCAACCTTTCCATGCACAGGACAATGCTCAATCAAGTGAGCCACTCCCACTAGGTCCTAATGTTCCTTCTTAGACTCATAAGTTATCTTCTTAAATT
The DNA here is from genome assembly GCA_011751065.1 of Lasiurus cinereus. Classification (NCBI taxonomy): domain Eukaryota; kingdom Metazoa; phylum Chordata; class Mammalia; order Chiroptera; family Vespertilionidae; genus Lasiurus; species Lasiurus cinereus. The sequence continues at coordinate 14,863,110 of JAAGEH010000392.1, forward strand.
TTGACACTGTAGCCGTGCTACTAAAAGTACACGGAGCTGGCTAGAAAGGGCAGAATCTGAGGCTCCACTCCAAACCTATTGAATCAGAACCTACATTTTAAACAACATGCTCAGGGAGTGTGAATGTGCATTAAAATTTGGGGAGCTTTATTATGCTTTAAAAAAATACAAAAAAAGATTTCCCTGCACTTGAATTTTTTTTTTCTGCACTCGAATTAAGGTAGGGTGTGTCTGTGTGTGTGTGTGTATGTGTGTATGTGTGTGTGTAATGTACCAGTGCTTCCCACCAGCTGGTTGGGATGATTTCAACCTGCAGGAAAAATGTCCACTAGGTGCTGGTTCTATTTGTAGATAACTGAGAAGAGAACATCAAATTGTACTTGTCTTAAAAGTTTTAATGACTAAAAGTGACTCTTACATAGGAGGTGGGGTGGAGACTAGAGTGTCCATCGCAGTTGTCCAACACACACTCCCTCTCTATCACCCTGGGCAACTTCCTCAGGCCTGACAGTTGGGAGAGGCTGAATAATTGCTGCAGTGCCTTCAGGTGACTTCCCATGCCTTAACCTTGTTGTCTCGAAAATCAAGCAGTTAATTGCCTAGCAGGGATTAAGGCAGTTGTGAGAGTGGTTTATCCGGTTGAGAGGTTTTAGCTCAGGAGCTGGAATTTTTGACTCAGAAGTAAAAACTCTGGATTCTTTGTCTCTTTTTATCAAGTTTCTGGACAAATGGCTGGACAGAAGAGTTTTGCAGATTTTGACAGAGCTCATCAAAATAATTATTACTGGTACTGGCAAAGGTGAGGTGTTTTTTTCTAGTCTGAGTGAAAATTAAGTTTCTACTTTGTACATATTTGGGGGACAAACGATTGCTTTGAAAATTGGTGTTCTTAAACAGTTAAAGCAGAAGTCATACTTGTAACTTTTGAGAAAGGAGAAAGCTCTGTGGTTTTGGACGACTCTGCCTTGGTTGGTGATGCAATTCCTGTTGTCTCCCTTCTACTATTAGAGTGAACCCTAAGTTCCAGTTCCACCAGAGGGACCCCTTTGGCAATGGGCATGAGCAACAGCACAGCTGTTGTCTTCTTTCTGGCTACAGCTGTCGTCCTACAGTGGATGGGAATGAGCACACTGCGTGTGAGACCTCTGGATACCTGGCTGGAACTTCCATTACACCCAAGGTATCACTCTCTAAATGAATCCTGTGTTGTTTGGCGTGCCAATATGAAACATCTTTTTCTTATCTTCACACCTCCACATCCTGCCATTCAGTTTCCCTCCCATAGCGGTGGCTTTTGCTCCCTATTTTAATTCTAGAGAGCAACAACTGATGAATGACCCCAGAAATTTTGACTTGCAAACGATGTAAGTCCTCACTCTCTTCCAAAAACAAAATAATAGGCTGATGGAGTCTTGTGCCTAATTTCTTGTTACTAAATTTTAGATGATTATCTTTCAATGGATTTTACTCTTAAACACTTGAAAGGGACAGGAGGTAGGTTTGTTTTTTCTTTCTTTTTTTTTTTTGGTATTGTTTTGCTACAGCAGCAAACATTAACACACTTTTAAAAAGATACTTGAATATTTTGATTAACCAAGTAACTCAAAGTACTGTAACCCATTTCTGAAAGCCTCCCCCCACTCCCACTTCCCCTTCCTCTCCACACTTCCAAGAAAACGCTGTTGAAGTTGATCTTGCCCTCTAGACTTTTCCCCTGTCCTCTTGTTAACTCAGTGTGATAGGACTTTGTTTCTGTTTAGGGAGTTGGGAGCGCCTTGGGCAGGAATGGACTGTGTGATATATGCTTGTTTGCTTCTTGCTTGATGCTGCTTATAGATTGCATCTGGAGAACTTTCTTTAAAGCTGCCCATTTGGATATGCTGTGAGTTTAGTTCACCCTTATTGACTAACATTTTAAATGTTTCAGTGCCTTAACAAGCTTCCTTTTACTTATTTATCTTCAGGCATTTGAGTATTGCTATGTTTTTGGCTAAGAACAAATTCTGGAAGTAGAAGATCTGGATTAAAGGATGTATCATTTAAAATTTTTAAAAGCAACTTACCAAAATCCTGCCTGAGTTTGTGCTTTCCACTATTATTTGTAGGTGTGCTTGATTCTGCTTTTTGTTGTTTGTTTTTCTGTGTGATTAGCCAATTGGACAAGTGAGGAAGGCCAGTCCCACCCTCATTAAGCCCCGCCAGGCAGGGGATGTAGCCTCAAGTACCCTGGCCCTGCGCCAGGACGGGGTGCATGGCCTGAGGTCCCACAGCCTAGACTGAGGTGAGGGGCATGGCGTGAGGTTCCCTGTGAGGCCCCATCAGGAAGGGGGGCAAAACCTCAGGTCCCCTGGCCAGGCGCTTGGGGGCAGGGAGCAGCCTGAGGTCCTCTAGCCCAGCACCAGGATAGGGAGTGCACCTTGAGGTCCCCCATCAAGCCCCACCAGACAGGGGGCACAGCCTGAGGTCACCCGACTCAGCACTGGGGATGCATCTTGAGGTCCCCTGTCAAGCCCAGCCAGGCAGGGGGGTGCAGCCTCGGGTCCCCCAGCCTGGTGCTGGAGTGGTGGGCACAGCTGGAAGTCCCCTGTCAAACCCCACCTGGTGCAGGGCACGGCCTGAGGTCCCCCAGCCTGGTGCTATGGCAGAGGAAGCAGCCTGAGGTTCCTTAGCCCAGCACCAGGATACGAAGTGCACCTTGAGGTCCCCTAGCCTGAGGTCCCCTGTCAAGCTTTGCTGGGTGGTGGTGGTGGGGCAGCCTGAAGTCCCCTGTCAAGCCCTATGGGGTGGGGTTTCGGGAGGGCATAGCCTCAGGTCCCTGCTGATTGCTTGTTAAGGCTCCTTATGGGAACTTGGCTTCAGCTGTGGATGCAGCCATCTTTGTGACAGAGTGATGGTAAATTAGCATATTCCCTCTTTATTAGATAGGAAATCTTTATTGTTCAGATTATTACAATTGTTCCTCTTTTTTTCCCCCATAGCTCCCCTCCACCCAGTTCCCTCCCCACCCTCTGCCCTTATCTCCCTTGCATTGTTCTCATCCATAGGTGTACGTTTTTTGTCCAGTCTCTTCCCGAACCTCCTTCACCTGTTTTCCCCCCTCACCCCCAGAATTGCCAGTCCACTCCCTTTCTATGCCCCCTAATTCTATTATATTCACCAGTTTATTCTGTTTATCAGATTTTTTTATTCACTTGATTTTTAGATTCACTTGTTGATAGATATGTATTTGTTGTTCATAATTTTTATCATTACCTTTTTCTTCTTAAAGAATACCTTTCAGCATTTCATATAATACTGGTTTGGTGTTGATGAACTCCTTTAGCTTTTTTTTTTTTTATCTGTGAAGCTCTTTATTTGATCTTCAATTCTGAATGATAGCTTTGCTGGGTAGAGTAATCTTGGTTTAGGTTCTTGCTATTCATCACTTTGAATATTTCTTGCCACTCCCATCTGGCCTGCATAGTTTCTGTTAAGAACTCAGCTGACAGTCGTATGGGTGCACCCTTGTAGGTAACTGTTTTTCTCTTGCTGCTTTTAATATTCTCTCTTTGTCTTTTCCTCTTGGCATTTTAATTATGATGTGTCTTGGTGTGGTCCTCTTTGGATTCCTTTTGTTTGGGGTTCTGTGTGCTTCCTGGACTTGTAAATCTATTTCTTTCACCAGATGGGGAAAGTTTTCAATCATTATTTCTTCAAATAGGTTTTCAGTATCTTGCTCTCTCTCTTCTTCTGGCACCCCCATAATTCTAATGTTGGTATGCTTCAAGTTGTCCCAGAGGCTCCTTACACTATCTTCACATTTTTTGATTCTTTTTTCTTTTTGCTTTTTTGGTTGGGTGTTTTTTGCTTCTTTGTATTTCAAATCTTTTTTTGTGAGACAGGGTCTCGCTATGTTGCCCAGGCTAGAGTACAATGGCTATTCACAGGTGCAATCCCACTACTGATCAGCATGGGAGCTTTGCTCTGCTCTGTTTCCAACCGGGGCTGGTTCACCCCTCCTTAGGCAACCTGGTAGGCCCCTGCTCCCGGAAAGTGACCATACTGATGCTGAACTTAGTGTGAACACCTGATCGGCATAGTGCACTACAGTCCAGAACTCTTGGACTCAAGTGATCCTCCAGCCTCAGCCCCCTAAGTAGCTGGGACTACAGGTGCGCACCACAGTAACCGGCTGTATTTCAAATCTTTGACTTGATTCTTGCAATCCTCTAGAGCAGTGGTTCTCAACCTTCCTCATGCCGCGACCCTTTCATATAGCTCCTCACGGTGTGGTGACCCCCAACCATAAAATTATTTTTGTTGCTACTTCATCACTATAAATTTGCTACTGTTAGGAATCGTAATGTAAATGTCTGATATGCAGGATGTCTTAGGCGACCCCTGTAAGAGGTCCCAAAGGGCTCACGACCCACAGGTTGAGAACCGCTGCTCTAGAGTCTGCTTTAGATTTATGTATAATAATTTTTTATTTCAGTCAGTATATGCTTAATTTCTAGTTGGTCCTTTTTCATATCCTCGAAGGTCTCATTAAATTTATCAGCCTTTTCTAGGAAATTCTTGAAAAACCTTATAACCGTGGTTTTGAGCTCTATATCCAGTTGTTTGCTTTTCTCCATTTTTTAAAATTAGTGATCTGTTTTCTTGTCTCCTCATTTTGGCTGCTTCCCTGATTTGGTAGAGTGGCTTTATGTGCTAGGTGTCCTTTAGAGCTCAGTGGCTCAGTCTCCCCAGTTACCTGAGGTGGACACTCTCGGTGCACCCCTTTGTGGGCTATGTTGTAGTTAAGCCTTGATTGTTGTTGCTATCACTGGGAGGAATTGACATCCAGGCCAGTTGACTGTGAGGATCAGCTGTGTCTACACTGGGAGAACTTCTGTGCTGGAAACACTCTTATGAGACAAGACTTGCAAAAGCCTCTATGCTCAGCTTGGATGGGGCAGAGTCTCAGGGCAGAGCTGACAGCACTGATTTCCCATCAGCCCTGTCCTAATAGGCCCCTGTGTCTTAATGTCCATGGTAATCATTCCAAGCACCTCTGAGAGAAAGCCACCCTCGAGTTCCACCCACTGCCAGACAGTCCACTTTCTCCCTGGATGAGTCTGGGTCCCCAGAGTCTTGCCTGGAACTGGAGTTCAGTGCAATTGGGAGCTTTTGTCTCACTCCCACTTGAGAAAACTGAGAAAACCATCTGTGCACTCAGTTGCCAGTCCTCTCCACACACACGTGTCTCAGTACCTCTGCCTCCTGCAGCTCCTCTGAGTCTCAATGTGCTTTTCTCTTTCCTTCTAGCTGTAGAATTTCCATTGTGGTTCTGGGTGATGTCTGTTTTGTCTTGTAGTTGTAGTTTTGAAATTGCTGTGCAAGGCAGCAGTTTAGGTGTTTACCTATGCCACCATCTTGGTTTCTCCTCCATTTGTGTATTATTGAGGGCAAATATTTTTTCAGATGTTTATTGGTATTTGTTTCTGACTTAGTTGACATTTTTTGCCTACCTTTCTTCTGTTGTGTTATGCTCCCTTTTCTTGACTGTGTAAGGTATTTACATATTAGGGAAATTAGTCCTTTGCAGTCAAAGTGTCACAGGTTTTTCTACCCAGTTTATTTCCTGATGTGCACAGTGTCACTTTGTGTGATGGCTTTGGCCTTAACACCAGAGTTGAATTGAACAGCTAAGCCCTGTTTTTAAAACTTATATTTGCTTGGCAATTTTTTTGCCCAAACTTTCACTTTCAGTTTTGCAAGTCTGTTTTAGGCATGCCAATATCTTGTTAGGCTTCTCACTATTTTTTTTTTCTTTTAAACCCAACCTGGGTTGTACCCTTTTAGCAGGTGCTTCATCCTCCTCCTCCTATATAATAAAAGGGTAATGTGCAAATTGACCCAATGGCTGTTCTACAGGTTACTGTGATGCGCACTGACCAGCAGGGGGCAGATGCTCAAGGCAGGAGTTGCCCCTGGTGGTCAGTGTGCTCCCACAGGGAGTGCTGCTTAGCCAGAAGCCCTGAGCCAGGCTCATGGCTGGTGAGCCCAGCGGCAGAAGTGATGAGCGCCTCTCCTCCTGCCTCCATGGCAGTACTAAGGACCCCTGGGGGATATCTGACTGCCGGCAGGTGGACATCCCCCAAGAGGTTCCAGACTGCAAGAAGGCGCAGGCCAGGCTGAGGGCCACCCTTTCCCCCTCTTTCCCCAGTACCAAACATCATGCAATGGGCCTCTAGTATTATATATTTTTAAAAAATCTTGCTACATGGCCTGAGGTTTTAACACTTTTTTTTTCTTTTACCCTCTTTTTTTTTTTTTGAGAGATAGATGGTCTATCTGACTTCTAGTGGCTACCTTAAGATCTTTAAATAGAGAAATATCGGTTTGAGTATATTACCAACTCCAGAAATGAAACTATTTTTTTATCTCTCCATTCATGAATAAATAAGAAATTAACTTTTTTTCTCTCCTTGCTACCTCTTCCCTTTTTTCTCCCCATTTGTGTTGACACATTTAATATTTCATTCTCTAGTCAAATTTTTATTATAACATGCAGTTTTTCCCTCAAGAATTACATATACACTAGTAACCTGGTACACAAAATTCATGCACATTAAAAGGGGATTAGTTAGAGGAAATAATTTAATATTACTATTTGCCCTTTTTCTATAATAGAAGTGTCAGAGTTGAAAGAAAATTAGTAAAATGTATATGAAAACCTTTTTCCTGTCAGAGTCTGGGGCACACCATGGGACCCAGAGTCAAGTCCCTGCCTGCCTGCTCACATGTACCTCAAAATTGTGAGATCCAGACCCAGCCCCTCCCCCCCCCCCCCGCACGTCCTGCCCCACCCCCCACCCATCCCCGCCAATGGGTTAGATCCAGACCTGGCCAATCCCACCCTTGTCAAGCCCCACGGGGGGCAGGGGGCGTAGCCTCAGATCCCCTGGCCTGGTGCCAGGATGGGGACGTGGCCTGAGGTTCCCCAGCCCAGACCGGGGTAGGGGGCATGCCTTGAGGTCCTCCATCAAGCCCCGCCTGGTGGGGGATGTGGCCTGAGATCCCCTGTCAAGCCCTGCTGGGTGGGGGTGTGGCCTGAATTCCCCCAACCCAGCACTGGGGGTGCACCTTGAGGTCCCCCATCAAGCCCTGCTGGGTCGGGGGGGGGGCACAGCCTGAGATCCCCTGTCAAGCCTAGCCAGGCAGGGGGACCAGCCTCAGGTCCCCTGGTCCAGTGTTGGGGCAGAGGATGCGGTCTGAGGTCCCCTGGCCTGGTGGGGGATGTGCATGTGGAGACTTTGCAGATTGTCATCTGGAAAGAAGGGCTGAGCTTCAGGTAGAGAGTTGGGCTTCTAGTACAGGGACTGTGGCTTATCATCACAGGCCCTAGTATGCCAGTTCTCAAAAGCGTCAGAGAGGCCAGAGGCTTTAGCTGGGCTTGCTCCTTTTTTGTGGATTTTCTTCTGTTGATATAGTTCACTCATTTCATAATTGTAGTATGTCATTTAAAGATTCTTCTAATCAAAGTTCAAAAATAAATTTAACCTAAATAGAGTTCAGTGTTTTAGATATTATTTGTGAGAACTAGATTTTTCTAAGAAAGCCTATGTGATAGTAAACCTTTAAATGAAATTATTATTTTTCTTAAAATGCTGATTTTCATTGTAGGAAACCACAGCTCTGGTGGGAAACCAAGATGAAAACCTACTAGAAGGTAACATAAATCTTGTGTTGCAGTACTTAAAAACAAAACTAACAATGGCTAGAAACTGAAAGCTCCTACTGGACAATATCAGCATAGGTCGTCTAAGCCATTTTCTTTAACAATTCATCTATTTTTTGGAAACTGCCTCTGTGGGAACAGCTTTAGTGAAACCTCCTCTCTGGAGGACTGGGAAATGGGGGCATTTCCAAAAAATAAGATAAGTTGATTTTAAGATCTTGTTTCCTCCTTAAGTTTAGACTTTGGGATTAATTATGCTTTAATTTAGATTTTTAAGGAGAAAAGCATGAGGCACTTGCTGTGACCTTGGCTTCCTGGCTCCCTTAGGGTTGTTGGTTCTGGGAGGACCCAGCAGGCCCCCTCTGGAGAGTCAGGTGTTTTTTCATGTAGTTCTTAATCTGTTTTGAAAAGAGCAAAGTGTATCTGCTCAGAGAAGAACCGTTTCTGAATGTGTCTTATTCGAGAAAAAAGAGAAAACATTTGGCTTCTTTTATTTATTTTAAGTTATGGGAAAGAGGAATAGAAATAAAATTCAGAAAACACTTTTTGCCTGTTTCCTTAACAAATGTCTATCTATCACATGTCTATCTGGTCTCTTCCCCTACCCTCATTTCATCTCTACAATCCACTGCCTTTGTGATTTTATCAAATCTGAGAGCATCCATCTTTGTAGTCCCAGGAACTAATACAAACATCTTTGTAGTCTTAGGAACTAATACAAAGTCTGCATGTTGGTGTTCAATGTTTACTAGTAAATGGAATGAAATTGATGTTTAAAAAAAAACTAGGGGCAGTTCTAATTTGTAGTACTTGATGGGAATATGAATAACAGGTGCTCATTGTAGCTCTGACGAGGGGGCGGGAGGGAGGCAGATTTCATTCTGACTAAAGTGTGTCTATTCTCCCTGCTTTTATCAGTTCTTCAGAAACAGTCTATAAAAAGAACAGAGAAAGACATAAGATTGTGCTTTCTGGAGCCAGACTATCAGAGTTCAGATCTCTCTTACTGGCCCTGTAATTCCACATTAATTAATCTCCAGTGAATTGGTGTTCCCATCTGTAAAATGGGATTTAAAACCTACCCCCTATGAAATGAAGGCAGTTGCCCTGAAGTGTTTTTAAGTGTTTTAACAGATTTTGGCACATAATAACCACCTGAGGGTTAGCTATTCACAGATCCGGAGCAGCTCTGTCCAGTAGAAATGTATGGGAAACCCAAATCCACTCACATAGGTAGTTCTACATTTTCTAGTAGCCAAATTAAAGAAACAAAGAGACAGGGAAAATTAATTTAAAATTTTTAACCTTAATCTAATTTAGACAGAATATTATTTCAACATGTAATCAATATAAACATTTAATGAGACATAAATTTTAATACCAAGTTTTCACAATGCAATGTATGTATATGTCACATTTCACCTAGGATCAAGTGCTTGATAGCCACATGTGGCTAGTGGCTATAACATAAGTCTAGAAGGCCCACAGGTTTAGGAAAGATGTAATGAGTTTGACTTTTATAGGCTTCTATTGTCCCTGTGGCCAGCATCACTGGAAGGGCCTAGATTAGTGTTCGGCAAACTCATTAGTCAACAGAGTAAAATATCAACAGTACAATGATTGAAATTTCTTTCGAGAGCCAAATTTTTAACATTTTTTTCTTCTAACGCCACTTCTTCAAAATAGACTTGCCCAGGCTGTGGTATTTTTGTGGAAGAGCCACATTCAAGGGGCCAAAGAGCAACATGTGGCTCGCGAGCTGCAGTTTGCCAACCACTGGCTATATCATTAATCTAGGTTCCTAACTGACATTTATTTTCTAGACCACAATTACAAGACAGTGCTCGTAAGCATGCGTTCCTGACACCTCTCCCCTGAGCAGAACATGCAAAGTCAGGAGCCTTTTAGCAAACATTTGCTCAAGACAGAGAGGTAAAGGACCTAAAACATGACTTCAGAAAAAAAACAAAACTTCAAAACATTCAGAGAAAAATAGAAACATCTAACTATGACTAGAAGCTCTCGAAGGAAAGATGGTTCCAATGGATAAAAACTCTAAAAATCAAATGCCGGGGTCTTTCTCAGCATCTAAAAGGGTACAGGAATCTGGAGAAGGGGCTGTGCGTAAATTAATAAAGAGACTAGAAATATAAATTTGGATTATGTGGGGAAGCCAGAGGAGATTTAGCTGTAGTAACCAAGTTCTCTCTATCTCCGAACCCCAGGGATTTTTTTATTGATTTTTTATAGAGAGGAAGGGAGAGGGATAGAGAGTTAGAAACATCGATGAAAGATATCGATCAACTGCCTCTTGCACACCCCCTACTGAGGATGTGCCTGAAACCAAGATACATGCCCTTGACCGGAATCGAACCTGGGACCTTCCAGTCCGCAGACCGACACTCTATCCATTGAGCCAAACCGATTTCAGCTGAACCCAGGGATTTTTATTCCCACATTTTGGCCTATAGCAAAGCAGATGCACATATCAAAAGGTAAAGTTTGGTATACAGTACACATTGTCAGGTTGGGGGAACTGCCTTCAGCTGTCTGGCAGCAGGCAATCCTATGTATCTTCAGGTTTGGGGAGATGCCTACAGCTAGCTGTTCAGCTGTTTGGCCAGCAGCAGATAATAACATAGATTTTCAAGTTTGGGGAAATGCTTTCAGCTCTTCCAGCAGACAATAATATGTATCTTTAGTCCTGCTGAAGCCTCAAGGCTCCATCAACCTTTTAATGAAACTTGTTGCATTTGTGACATGCTGGAATTAGCCTCCAGCAAATAAGAATCTGACAACACAGTAACAAATGACTCCAATGCAGAAAAATAAGAAGTAGCTCATGAAACTTATATGATGGGCAGGGGCTATTGGATGATCTTGGTTCTAAAATGATAAATACAAAAAAGACATTGCATTAGTGAGTTCAGGCTGCTGTAACAAAATATTGCAGACTGAGTAGCTTTAACAGCATTTTTTTTTGTGGCTCTGGACAGTGAAAAGTCCAAGATTAGGTGCTGCTGATTCAGTTTCTGGTGAGGACTCTCTTCCTGGCTGCAGATGGCCACCTTCTCATATCTTCATGTGATAGGGAAGAGAGTTCTAGAGCTCTGCTGTCCTTTTTTTAAGGCACTAAGCCCATGGATCTCTGGTTTTATCCTTATGATCTCATCTCATCCTAATTATCTCCCAAAGACCCTATCTCCAAATAGCATCAAATTGGAAGTTAAAGTTTCAACATGTGAATTTGGGGACAGGGAGGCACAATCTGTCTGTAACAGGCATATCCTATATCTGATCGGCAAACTCATTAGTCAACAGAGCCAAATATCAGCAATACAATGATTGAAAATTCTTTTGAGAGCCAAATTTTTTAAACTTAAACTTCTTCTAACGCCACTTCTTCAAAATAAACTCGCCCAGGCCATGGTATTTTTGTGGAAGAGCCACACTCAAGGGGCCAAAGAGCCATATGGCTTGCGAACTGCAGCTTGCCTACCACTGTCCTATATAATAAAAGGCTAATATGCAAATAGACAAAATAGTGGAACTATGATATACATAGTTGCTATGATACACACAGACCACCAGGGGGCAGAAACTCAATGCAGGAGCTGCCTCCTGATGGTCAGTGGGCTCCCACAGAGTGAGTGCTGCTCAGCCAGAAGCTGGGCTCATGGCTGGTAAGCTCAGCAATGGCGGTGGGAGCCTCTCCCGCCTCTATGGCAGCACTAAGGATGTCTGACTGAAGGCTTAGGCCCACTCTGAGCCTTCAATCGGACATTACCTGAGGGCTCCCAGACTTCAATAGGGTGCTGGCACTGGGACTCTAGTAAATATGAGTGAATAGCATGAACACATGTGAATATTAGGAAGCACATTATGGCCCTAAATGAACTAAGGTTTGCAAAAGTTATAAAGGAAAACAGAAAAGGCTTCTTCAGTTACATTCAATACGAGGAGAAAAAAATGGACTATTTTTAAAAAGCCAGTGATTTTGGAAACCTGGCAACTTGAACTGAATATCTAGGTCTGATGTTTTCATGATAACACCACATATCATCACAGGGTTTCAGGTTTCAGAGAAGGAATGTCAGGCTCCTCTCTTTTTCTAAATTAGTTGTTACATATATATAATTTATTCCCATACCAGTCTGTTAACTAAGCAGGTAAAACAGCATGGTTATTTTTTCAAAGTCCTGGCCAGGACTTGGTTCTGGCTCACTGTTTGGCACCATATCCATCTAAGTGCTCCTGCCAGAAACTCAGGTGTCAACCTTGACCCTCCCTTTCTCCTTTTCCCCAAATTGACTCCACCTCCAAATGTTGCCTACTTATCTCCAAAACCTCTCTTGATTCTGTCCATTTCCTCATTTTCATTCACCATCCAGATACTCATTGAGTCTGGTTGCACTACTCCTTTTTTGACTTCAATTTCTATTTTTAAGCCTTATTGAAAGGAACACACATTTTAAAAATGTTAACATTAATTGCCTTTAATATTTCCTGCTAATGTTTTTTTAAAAACTGTAAACTATTTCTGATATATGTCTTGTCAAACTTACTTATTTTTCATATGCATTATTGGCCTCCACAGATCCCAATCTTCATTTGAATATTGAGGAATTAAACAAAGAATATATGGTGAAAAGTGAAGAACTCTACGATTCTCTCATGAATTGCCACTGGCAGCCTCTGGATACAGTTTACTCTAAAATCCCAGATGAGACCCTACAGAAACCAGATGTTCATTAAGCTACCCGATTATTATATTATCTATATCCTGTTCTGTTTTTGTTTTTCAAAAAAATAAAATTCTCCCAGGAATATACTAGGTTCTGTATGTAAATACAAATTCCCAGGACTCAAATATGATTGAAATGATAGAACATAATGTAAATAAACTTTACTAACACATCCATTTCTGGAAGTGTGTTATATTAGACTAGTGGCCTGGTGCACAGATTCATGCACATTGAAGGAAATTAGAAGAAATATTTTAATACTGCTATTCACCCTTCTCTATAAAAGAAGTGTCAGAGATGAAAGAAAATTAGTAAAATGTACATAAAAATTATAACATGATATAATAAGAGATGATGTGAAAACAAAAACATAAAAACAACAAAAAGATATAAAAACAACAAAAACATGATATAAAGCCCTAACCAGTTTGCTCAGTGGATAGAGCATTGGCCTACGGACTCAAGGGTCCCAGGTTCAATTCCTGTCAAGGGCATGTACCTTGGTTTCGGGCACATACCCATCAATGTTTCTAACTCTATCCCTCTCTCTGAAAAATCAAAAAATATTTTAAATGACATAAAAACGTTGACAAAAACAATGATAAATTGATTAAACGTAATCTAATATTTCTTGGTATATTTAGCCTTTTATAGATAAAGAATAAACTTGCTTAATTAGAGCTGCTTTATGATTTAGCTATAAACTTTTTCCAGCCCAGTGAAGCAACCCAACTTCTCTTTCAGGTAATTGTCAGCAACACAGCAATAAATATCAACATGAAGCAGATTGTTGTACATTATGCAGGGAGAACAAAGGGTAAAATATTTAACTGCAGCAATGTTTGACTATATTCTGCACAGTGAGAAAACCTGAAGTCATTTTCAAGGTCCACCATTTCTTTTCAGCTTTCCAAATCTGTTTTTTTCTGGCTAATGAAAAGAAAACAGGATTCCACTGAGTCTCCTATCTACCTACTCCAGGACTTCTGTGAGGATCAAATGAGATGAGGCATGGAAAAATGTTTCATAGACATTTGGTTAAAGTATAAAATGCACCTGGGTATAAAGCAAGTCATGTTCCTGGGCTGAAGAAACTGCAAGGAGGCTAGTCACTAAGGAGAGGAAGTTGGGTGTTGCTGTGTGATGTCATTACCTGGCTCCCACAGACACCATTTCTGAGCTGGGTTGGGCTGTGGGTCGCATTTTGCACCATGAGTCTTGTCTGCATGTGGTGGGGTGTCACATCAGAGTGGTGGTGAGGCCTGTGTCCCATTTGGGGAAAGCCAAGTGTTGCTTTGTGGATGCCAGATCCACTGTGCCATTTCTCTGTAAATGGCCAGTGCAGGTCATGGCAGCTCCTGCATTGAGCATCTGCCCCTGGTGGTCAGTATATGTGACTGGTTGAATGGTTGGACACTTAGCATATTAGCCTTTTATATATATATAGACTAGAGGCCTGGTGCACTGAATCATACATTGGTGTGGTCCCTCGGCCTGGCCTGCAGGGATCAAGCAAAACTGGCTCTCCAATATCCCTCAAGGGGTCCCAGATTGCTAGAAAGCACAGGCCAAGGGACCCCACGGGTGCACAATCAGGGCCAGGGAAGGACCGTGGGAAGGCTCTAGGGAGTGTCTGGCCCCTCTCACCCATTCCCTATTGGCCAGATTCCAGCAGCAAGCTAACCTACCAGTCAGAGTGTCTGCCCCCTTGTGGTCAGTGCATGTCATAGCAACTGGTTGAACAGTTGAATGAACAGTTGGACATAGCATGTTAGGCTTTTGTTATATAGGGTAAGTGCCAGATGAAATCATGGTAGAACAAGCTGCACTGTGAGATATTTGAAAATAGATATGTGATGGTCCATTGGGCCTTTGCTACTTTCCTCTAAAGTTAAACACTTACATGCACAGAGATGCAAGGTTTGTTGCCTGCAACTTGTATAGGAAATGTAGATCAGAACTTGGATGTTTGATCTCCATTTTCTGACCCTTAGACAGTGGAGAGTCACTCATTTCAATTGAACAGAATAATTCCTAAGCATGGAAAAAGTTTGTCTATCAGTCTTCTAAGAGAGGAATTGGGCCCCCATAAAGACCAGTTCTGAAATTTCAATGTATGTATTAACTGTGCTTCTTATAAAATACTAGAGGCCCTGTGTACAAATTCATGCATAGGTGGGGCCCCTTAGGGTGGCCTGTGGCAATCAGGCCCAGCTCATGCCCCCAGCCTTGCAGCTTCATCTGAATCCCTGCCTGGGACCTTGTTGTGGCCTAGTGCTGCTCCTTCACCTGTTCCACCAGCCTGCCTGCAGGGCAATTGATGTGTGTGTGGGGGTCAGGTCCCCTGCCCAGCTCCATCAATGCCTAGGAGCCAGATGGTGGCCTCACCTCCTGCTGCTGCCACTGGTTACCATCTGCAGGGCAATTGGTGGGCGATTGGGTCCCCCGCTTGTGCCTGCTTTGACCTGGCACCACCCGCTCATTTGCTCCACCATGTACTGCAGTCCTCTCATCAGGGCCCATTGGGGCGAGCAGCTCTTCCACTGCAGCCCACTGCCAGCGCCGTGTTGCTGATGCCTGCTATGTTTCGTGATGCCCACTGTTGGTCAGCGCACTTCATAGTGAGTGGTCGAACTCCTGGTCAAATAACCACCGGAGGGGACAATTCGCATATTAGGCTTTTATTATATAAGATGTTCTCTCTTTTTTTGTCCTGAAGATAAACATTGTCATGTTTATTGCTTTGTCAGAGATAAATACCTAAGTGAGATCCCTGGGACTGATCTGGGTGACTCGAAGACCTGAAGACTTGTTACTTAAAGGGAGTTGGTCAGACTCTCCTGCTCTGCAAGAGGTTAAAACATGCTAATCCTTGTCCCAACTAAATTCAAAGAGCTAAGTCTAATATGGAGAGCCAGGTGGCTGCAGCCACTTTAAAGGAGCTCGCTGTGCCTCATAGCAGAGGACAGAGTTTTTCAACACAGGCACTGTTGACATTTTGGGCCAGACACTTTTTTGTTGTGGGGACTGTCTGTGTATTGTCTTGCCCTCTATACTGCATGCCGATAGCACTCTACATTCAAGTTGTAACATCCAAAATGTCTCTAACATCGTCAAGTGTCCCATGGGGACAAAATTACTCCCAATTGAGAATCACGAATAGGACATTGGTTCTCAAACTTTAGGGTACATCATAAATTCCTGGAAGGCTTGTTAAGACAGATTCCTGGGTACCTCCAGAGTTTGATTCAGTAGGTTTGGGTGCAACCTGAAGGCTTTCAATCAATGCTAAAAAATTTCTAGGTAATGCTCATGCTGGTGGTGCACATATAATACTTTGAGAACCACTGGCTTTGGGAAATTCCCAACTGGTTCCATTTAATTCTTTGTAGTAGAGAGGGTGAGGTTCTCCTTTCATGTTCCTCATCCCAGCACAGGTTGTGCAAGTCCCTATTTTCCTGTATCCACTCTCCTGCTAGATCCATGTGTTTTGGGGACTGCCCCCATGTTGTCACAAGATGGCTGCCTCCAATTTGTAACAAGATGACTGCCACAAGATGGCCGCCCCCATGTCATCACAAGATGGCCACCCCCACATTGCAGCAAGATGGCCAGCAGGAGAGGGCCATTGGGGGAGATGAGGCCTGCAGGGGAAGGCAATTAGGAGTGATTGGGCCAGCAGGGGAGCAGTTAGGTCATAATCATGTCGGCAGGGAAGCAGTTAAGTGTCAATCAGGCTGGCAGGGGAGTAGTTAGGGGGTAATCAGACTAGCAGGCAGAAGCGATTAGGGGCAATCAGGCAGGCAGGCAGGCAAATTGTTATGAGTCAGCAGTCCTGGATTGTGAGAGGGATTCCAACTGCCAGTTTAGGCCTGATCCTCTGGTGATTACTGAAAATTCTTTACTCTTGTACATCATGGTCCTACCCAGAGCTCACACATGCTGCCAGTGCTGGCCCTGCTCATATTCGCGGCCAGCACCAAAGCTGCCACTTGCACCCACTGCTGGCGCCCAATGCTCGGTGCCATCAGCAGGTGCAAGCAGTGCCTGCTGACCCTGATTGCCCCGAGGGCTTCTCCATCTCCCCCAGCTCCTGAGGGGTTATCAGGGCAGCCACCACTCACACCTGCTGACAGCATTGGCCCTATTCACACTTGCTGCTGGCATCAGCCCTAATCTCTCCACACTCTCATTGGGTGTGAACGGGGCCGGTGCCGTCAGTGCATGGGAGCGCCGGTGGTGGGAGTGGGGCTGCCGGCAGATGGGACTGGGGGCCATGGTGGGAGGGGCACAGAAGATGGTTGAGATGGCTGAGACTCACCCCTGTGCCCACCATCACCTCATGGCCCACAGTTCCTTTCAAGGTGCACACATTTGTACACTGGGCCCCTCTTGGCCTTCTATACATCCTCTTTCAAAAAGTGACTATTTAGGTCCTTTGCCCATTTTTTGATTGGGTTGTTTATCTTCCTTTTGTTAAGTTTTATGAATTCCCTGTAAATTTTGGTGATTAAGCCCTTACCAGCTATAACAGTGGTCAGCAAACTCATTAGTCAACAGGACCAAATACCAACAGTACAATGATTGAAATTTCTTTTGAGAGCCAAAATTTTTAAATGTAAACTTCTTCTAATGCCACTTCTTCAAAATAGACTCGCCCAGGCTGTGGTATTTTGTGGAAGAGCCACACTCAAGGGGCCAAAAAGCTGCATGTGGCTTGCAAGCTGCAGTTTGCCAACCACTGGGCATAACACTTGGCCAATATGTTCTCCCATGCAGTGGGCTTTCTTGTTTTGTTGATGGTTTCTTTTGCTGTGCAGAAGCTTTTTATTTTGATGTAGTCCCATTTGTTTGTTTTCTCCTTAGTTTCCCATTGTCCTGGGAGCTGTATAGGTAAAGATATTGCTACAACATATGTCTGATATTTGGCTGCCTATGGATTCTTCTAAGATTTTTATGTTTTCCCATATTATATTTAAGTCCTTTATCCATTTTGAGTATATTTTTGTGAATGGTGTAAGTTGGTGGTCTGGTTTCATTTTTTTACATGTATCTGTCCAATTTTCCCAACACCTTTTATTGAAGAGACTCTCTTGACTGCATTGTATGCTCCTGCCTCCCTTGTCAAATATTAATTGACATAATGGCTTGGGTTGATTTCTGGATTCTCTGTTCTGTTCCATTGTTCTGTATGTCTATTCTTGGGCCAGTACCAGGAAGTTTTGGGAACAGTGGCTTTGTAATACAGCTTGACATCCGGTATCGTCATCTCTCCAACTTTGTTATTCTTTCTCAGGATTGTTGTGGCTATTTCAGGTCTTTTTTTTTTATTGCATATGAATTTTTGGAGAGTTTGTCCTAGGTCTGTAAATATGCCATTGGTACTTTAATGGGGATTGCATTGAATCTATAGATTGCCTTGGGTAGTATGGACATATAAATGATTTTGATTCTACCAATCTATGAACACAGAATATTCTTCTATTAGTTTATGTCTTTCTCTGTCTCTTTTTTCAACATCCTGTAGTTTTCTAAATATAAGTCTTTACATGGGTAGCTTAATTTTTTTGTTGCAGTAGTAAATGGGGTTTTTCTTTTTTAGTGTCTCTTTCTGTGAGTTCATTATTGGTGTATAATAAAGCCATAGATTTCTGGGTGTTTATTTTGTATTCTGCTACTTGCTTAATTTATTAAGTCTAGTAGTTTTTGATGGAATATTTGGGGTTTTCTATGTACAATATCATGTCATCTGAAAATAATGACAATTTTACTTCTTCTTTTCCAATTTAGATGCCTTTAATTTCTTCTTGTCTGATTGCTATGGCTAGCACTTCCAGTACTATGTCAAATAAGAGTGGTGAAAGTGGGCATCCCTGTCTCATTGCTGTCCTTAAGGGAAATGGTTTTAGTTTTTGCCCATTGAGTATGATGTTTGGGTCCTAAAGATTTTCTTTTCTTTTTCCTTTTTCTTTTCTTTTTTTTTTTTATTGTTTAAAGTATTACAAATAGTAGTACATATGTCTCCTTTTTTTTTTTTTAAGATTTTCAATTCTAAAAAGTTCCTAGGTAATGCTGCTGGTGGTGGTTCTGACACCCCCAGAAGCTTGCAGTGTCGGTAGCCTTTTAGCAAACAGCTGCCCATAACAGTGAAGGAAAGACCCTGGGGCATGACTTTAGAAAAGAAAATTTCAGAAAGTTCAGGAAAAAAACAAGAAAGATCTAACCATATGACCCCTAGCTCTCAAAGGAAAGATGATTCTAAGTGATGGGAAGCTCTAAAGAACAAGAATCAGACAACAGTCACAAGTGACTCCATTTAAGAAAAGTGGGAAGTAGCTCATAAAACTTACATAATGCACAGGACTGTTTGATAATCTTGGTTCTAAAATGATAGTCATAGAAGGTCATGTAAATAAAAATGAATACAGCAATACAAAGTATAGAATAGAGAGCAGAGACAATAATATTATGCTAACTAAGTATGGTGTGAAATGGGTGTAGTTTTATTGGGGTAATCACTTTCTAAGTTATATAAATGTCTAATCATTATGTTATACACCTGAAATTAATATAATATTGTATGTTAGTTATAATTGAAAAATAGAAGATAAAAATAAAAGAAATAAAATAGTATAAGCCCAAGTGAATATTAGAAAGGAAATTATAGTCCTGTATGAGCTAAGGCCTGCAGAAATTTGAAGGAAAGCAGAAAGGGCTTCTTCAGTTATGTTCTTTGTACTCAAAGAGAGAAATAAAGGAATAGATTAAGTTTTTAAAGCTTTGACTCCAGAAAAGCCAAAACAGTACTTAAAAAGCAGAACAAAAATGGAAGGCTCACATTTTCTGATTTCAAAATTTACTGCAAAACAGCAGTAATAAAGATTGGTACTAGGATTCCAAAATGGTGGCAGAGTAAGTGGAAGTACACTGACATTCTTTTTTTTTTAATTTTTATTAATTTTTTATACATATCTCCCCATTGCCGCCCCTCCCTTCCAGGCATACCACAACCCCCCAGTGTCTATGTTCATTGGTTATGCTTATATGCATGCATACAAGTCCTTTGATTGATCTCTTATCTACCTCACCTAACTTTAATGTTCCTGCTGTAATTTCACAGTCTGTTTGAAGCTTTACTGTCTCTGTATCTATCCTTTTGTTCATCAGTTTATAATGTTCTGTATTATCCACCAATGAGTGCGATCATGTGATGCTTCTCCTTCATTGACTGGCTTATTTCACTAAGCATAAGGCTCTCCAGTTCCAACCAGGTTACTGCAAATGGTAAGAATTCCTTCTTTTTAATGGCAGCATAGTATTCCATTGTGTAGATGTACCACAGTTTTCTGATCCACTCATCTGCTGACGGGCACCTAGGCTGTTTCCAAATTGTAGCTATTGTAAATTGTGCTGCTATGAACATAGGGGTGCATAAATCCTTTCTGATTGGTGTTTGTA
>JAAGEH010000392.1:14883027-14915987 GCA_011751065.1 Lasiurus cinereus
ATCTCTTTTCCTAAGGTGGGTTTCTTGCAGACAGCAGATATATGGATCATGTTTTCTTATCCAATCGGTTACTCTATGTCTTCTGATTGGAGCATTTAATCCGTTTACATTTAAAGTTATTATTGATAAGTACTTATCTGTTGCCATTTTTAGTCCTTACCCCCGAGTTCCTTCTTCTCTTCATCTTTCTTTTTATTACAGCAGACCTTTTAACATTTCTTGTATTGCTGGTTTGGTGGTAATATATTCCCTTAGTCCTTTTTTGTCTGTGAAGCTTTTGGTTTCACCTTCAATTTTGATTGAGAGTCTTGCAGGGTACAGTATTCTTGGATTCAGACCCTTCCTTTGCATGACTTTGTATATTTCATTCCATTCCCTTCTGCCCTGACGAGTGTCTGTTGAGAAGTCAGTAGCTAGTCTTATGGGGGTTCCTTTGTAGGTAACTTTCTGTTTCTCTCTGGCTGCTTTTAAGATTCTTACTTTGTCGTCGGTGTTTGCCAATTTAATTATAATGTGCCTCGGTGTCGGTTTGTTGGGGTTCATTTTGCTTGGGACTCTGTGAGCTTCTTGGATTTGTGTGGGTTTTTTCTTTTCTATATTGGGGAAATTTTCTGTCATTATTTCTTCAAACACATTCTCTAATCCTTGTTCAGTTTCCACTCTTTCTGAAACCCCAATCATGCAGATGTTATTTTGTTTCATGTTATCCCAAAGTTCCCTTAGACTTTCCTCTTGCTTTTTAACTTTTTTCTAGAAGCTGCTGTACTTGGGTATTTTTTCCTACCGTGTTTTCTAGCTCACTGATGCGGTCCTCTGCTTCTTCTAGTCTACTTTTGATGCTTTCTATTGATTTCTTTAAAGCAGTGATGGCATTTTTTATTTCTTTGTGCATTTCTTCTTGCTTCTTCTTCATTTACTCTTGTCTCTTACTCATATTGTCGAATTTGTCTTCCATTCTTTTCATCCACCTTATGATCATTTCTCTGAACTCTTTCTCTGGCAGGCTTATTTCTGCTTCTATTTCGTTTACTTCCTTTTCTGGTGAAACCTGTCTTTCTGTCTTATGTGGGCTGTTTCTTTTTCTGCCCATGGTCTTTCTTCTCCGGGTGTCTGGTTATGTAGTTCTCTCTCCTACGTTGATTGAAAGGCACAAACTACAACACGACCAGGTACAGCATACCAGGCACTGAGTAGAAATGTATTCAAGATGTTAATGATCACAAATAAGGGGACCACCAATGAAAAACAAATTAGGATTAAATAGAGAAAGAAGAAGAGGAAAATGAGGAAAAAAGAAAAGAAAGAAATGCTAAAATCAAATTGGGAGAGTGAGAAAAAAAAGATAAATAAATGAACAATAAAATAAAATAAAATAAGAAAATAAAATAAAAAGGAGAAGAAGGAGAAGGAAAGAGGAAGAGAAAAAAGTCAGAGAGAAAAGAAAGTGTATAAGAGAGAAAAGAGGAACAAAATATAGATGTCAGGAGACAACTTCAATAGAACAGTCACTAATCCCAATAAAGGCCAGCAACCAGTACCTAGAGATTAAGGCAAATTGCAAATAGCAACTGGTATCAAGGGAGGTGAGAGAAAAGAGAGGTAGAAAACAAAGCAAGCAAAAAGCAAAATAAAACAATCTCACAAAAAAATTTCAAAAAATCGATATAATCACTTTTCAGGCAAATAGCAACAAAAGGACATAGAGAAAAAACAACTTTTTGGCTAGTGAAGACAAGAAGAGAGAGGTTTGTGTGGACTTGTAGTAGGGGATTTGAAATTAGATATATAAATGGGGTGAAATTTTAACCAGGTAAAGAGAAAAATAGGGAGAATCTAAAGTTGGAAAAGGGAAAGAGAAACAAGACAGCAAAATGGGGAAAGTTAGGAGGAAAGTGTTGGCATAAAGGTGGAGTTGAGTTGGAGTAAAATTATGCTAAAGGGAAGATGAAAATAGAATGTAGAACTCTAATCCTGAAATAAAATAAAGAGAAAACAAAATGACAGTTGTTTTTTTCCCAAAAAGGTAAAGTACTAGTAGTAATTAATAATATTAGTTTAAAACAAAAACGTAATAATTAAAACGGTAAAATCAATTGAGGCAGAAAGAAAAAAAATAGTTTTTAATTAAAATATGTGAAAATGAAAAAAAAATAAAAAAAATTAAAAAAACAGAAAAAAGGAAAAAAAAAAAGAAGAAAAATAGAATGGTCCTTCACTTCCACTATTGTTCTGCTTGGCACTCCTGTTTCCCAGTAGGGAAGGTATTGCAGTTCCCTGTGTTCCCTTCTTGGTGTTTTAATCTCTTTATTCTTTGGTGGTTATGCCCAGTCAATTTGTTTGTTATCCACTGGGTGGCAGTGTTTCGCAATTGATCTCTGAGACAAAGCACAGGACCTCTCTAGGCTGTGCTCAAATCCTGCTACTCTGTGGTTCTCAAAGCCAGTTTGTGGGGGTTTTGCAGCCGGGACACAGTAATAACTCCCAGGCTGTCCCTCTGCCCCAGAAAAAAAAACACAAAAAAACAAAAAAAACGAGTCGTTTTCCAGAGCTCTCCTCCGTCAACAGCTCAGAGGGTTTGCCTTCACACTTAGGGATCACGCCCTGTCCACCTCTGTGGACCTCTCCAGAGGCAGCTTTCCCGCAGCCCGTTTCCCACAGTGTGCGCGGCTTTGTTGTGAGGGGGTAGGAGACCTCACCCTGACCCAGGCGAAATCTGACCCTTCCGCGCGCCGCGTGGATCTCCGAATCTGCCGCCTGCTCGTCCACGTCACCTGGAATGCCGTGCTCTAGGTCCCTGGCTGCTCTGTGGGTGCCTCCGTCAGCCACAGCTTTCAGACCTCCGCAGACATCCACCTCCCTCTTATCCCAGGCGCAATCTGACCTTTCCGTGTGCTCTGTGGATCTCTGATTCTGCCTCGTGTCTGTGCCGATTGGAGAGCAAAGTTCTGGGTCCCTGGGTCCCCGGCTGCTCGATGGGTGCCCAGCCGAAGGCTTCAGAGCGCCGCAGACATCCACCTCCCTCTGCAATATGGCGTGGTCTCTGTGTTTGTGCTGGTGGCCCTGGCAGACAAAATCCCCGTGGCAGTGGGGCTGCCTGGCCGGGAGAGCCCCGTCCAGCAGTTCTCCGCCTTCTCCTGGAGGATAACTGACTCTTAGCTTGCCAACAAACACTCCCGAAGCGACTCTCAGCTGCTCTCTCTCCCTCTGCCCAGCAACAAAGCTCCAGACGCATCTGTCTACTCCGCCGCCATTTTCTCTCCCTCCTAATGCTACTTACACTGACATTCTTCCTGGACCAAACTGGAAATACAAAATACATAAAATTCACCTTGAAAAATCACCTGAAGACTAGCTGGAGAGAACCCTAATAACTGTTGGATGGAAAGTGAGCAAGGTATAGAGAACATATTGAAGAAAACATAAGAAATGTATGCACCTCTGTGTTCATAGCAGCACAATTTACAATAGCTAAGCTCTGGAAACAGCCCAAGTGCATGCCCATCAGTAGACAAGTGGATAAAAAAGCTGTAATACATTTACACCATGGAATAGTATGCAGCAGCAAAAAAGGATCTCTTACCCTTTGAGACAACATTCAGGGACCTGGAGAATATTATGCTAAGTGAAATAAGCCAGTCAGAGAAAGGCAAGTATTACATAATCTCACACATATCTGGAATCTAATGGTCAAAATAAACTGATGAACAAAATAGATCCAGAGACATAGAAGCATGAAACAGACTGTGGAATCTCAGAGGGTGGGTGAGTGGGTGGGAAGAGATCAGAGAACTTGTATGTATGTGTGCGTGTGTGTGTGTGTGTGTGTGTGTATAACCCACGGACACAGACAATAAAGTGGTAAAGGTCAGTGGGGGGAAACAAGGGAACATATGTAATATTTTCAGCAATAAAGATTAAAAAAAAGACTGGTACCGGTACAGAAGTAGACATGGATCAATGGGAAAGAATTACCTGTTCCATAATAAACCTTTATAATTATGGTCAATTGATTTTTTTAGTAAGGTTGCCATTACAATTTGATGGGGAAAGGATAATCCTTTCAACAAATGATACTAAAATAATTGAATATCTACAAAGAAAAGAATGAAGTTAGACCCCTACCTCACATCACTGAAAAAAAATTATGTTCTGCTGAGACTGCTTTGGCTCAGTGGATAGAGCATTGGCCTTCAGACTGAAAGTTCCCAGGTTCAATTCCAGTCGGGGGCATGTACCTTGTTTGCGGGCACATCTCCAGTGCGAGGTGTGCAGGAGGCGGCTGGTTGATCTCTCATCGATGTTTCTGACTTTCTGTCCCTCTTCCTTCCTCTCTGTAAAAAATCAATAAAATATATATTTAAAAAAATTATGTTCTGATGAAATTTCATATCTTTAAAGATAAAATCCTACAGAATTTTATGTAGAAAAAGAGAATAGTTTATCTATAAAGATAAAGTGTCTTGGTAACAGAATCCTCTTTAGTGACACTTGATAGTGATCAAAGCAAAGTTCCAACTGCAATTACTTTAAATTCAGAATTATGAAATTAATCTATCAGAGAATGAAATCAAATGCAAGAATACAAACAGTTTATACCACTTTCAGAACACCTGTTAAATAATTACTCAAGAATGTACTCCAACTCCATAAAATATTTATCCAAGAAAGAGAGAGGTGGAATACAATGAAAAATAGCAAACAGAAATAAGTTAACCTCATAGTTAATTCTTAAGTATTTGTTGATTACATAGCTTTGAGGCTCATGATAATTGTGAAGAAAATTTACCTCAAAAAATAGAGGTAGAGCCCTAGCTAGTTTGGCCTTTGGATTGAAAAGTCCCAGGTTAGATTCTGTTCAAGGGCACATACCCGGATTGTGGGTTTAATCCTGAGTAGAGGGCATGCAGGAAGCAGCCAATCAATGATTCTCTCTCATCATTGATGTTTCTATGTCTCTCTCCCATTCCCTTCCTTTCTGAAATCAATAAAAATATATTTTTAAAAATAGAGGTAGAGATATTTTCCCTTCTGTCCTAATTTCTATTTGTGACAGAAAAAAATCTATCTCTTAGAAAAGATGTTTTTAGACATCTCTATATATAAAAGGCTAATATGCTAAGTGTTCCTCCAACCTTCTGACCAGTTGCTATGACACGCTCTGATCACCAGGGGGCAGACACTTAACGCCGGAGCTGCTGTAATGTGCACTGGCACTTAAAAAGAAATGGCACCATGGACCTGGTGCCCACAAAGCAACACTAGGCTTCCCCAAAGTGGGACCCTCCCGCCACCTCAGAGTGATACCCCACCAAATTGCAGCCAACTCTGCCGAGATCCCATGGTGCAAAATGTGGCCCATAGCCCAGCTCAGAAATGGTGGCTGTGGGCGCTGGGTAATGACATCATGTAGCAACATCCAGCTTTCTCTCCCTAGCAACTAGCCTCCTTGCAGTTTCTTCAGCCCAGTAATATGACTTGCTTTATAGCTAGGTGCAAACATTTTACACTTTAACCAATTGTCTGTGAAGCGTTTTCATTTGCCTCATCTCATTTGATCCTCACAGAAGCCCTGGAATAGGTAGATAGGAGACTCGATAGAATCCTAGTTTCTTTTCATTAGCCGGAAAACAAAGATTTAGAAAATTTAGAAACTTCACCCACCTGAAAAGAAGTAATTAAGTGTGGACCTAAAAATGACTTCAGGGTAAGTAAATTATATCTAGAAAATTTTTACTTTAGAAAATTAATTTTCATTTGTAATACTAACAGCAAGACACCCATGAAAAACACACATGGTGTCAAAATAAGCCAAAGGAAAATTGTTTGGTCAAAAATAAAAAGGACCCCAAGTCAATTTCATAGAAAAGATTCCTTTATTAACTTTTGATCGAGAATATGTTTATATACTTTCAGAAAACAACTCCAAGACCAAGTGGACTCCTGAAACAGAGGAATTGACAGATCTGCTTCAACCTTGAAGACAAGAGGAGAAACATTCCAGAGATGGAAGACGCTGACAATGCCTTGCCATGCTAGCAGTCAGCAGCTGTGCGTCGCTACAGGATGCTTAGGACCAAACCAGAGAGGGTCGGAACTGCATTGCCACCATTTGTCCACCATCCAGATACCATTGCTGACATGTACACATAAGGAACTATTTGACATTGAAACTGGGACTCAGAACTATTGGACATGGAAATTGGGACTCAAACATTTTTTGTTCTTATAGGTTTATTTCTAGCCTGCAGAGGCAAGATGTTTTTAAAGAAAAGAATCAGGGGGAAAAAACACAAAAACAGATACAGAGGCAAGAAGCAATGAGCAGACTATCATACTGTTCTGGGCTGCAAACATAATATTCTGGGCTGAAAACATTGCACAGATCCTTGGTTGCCCCAGGAGGCAGGGTGTGTTAAGACAGAGGAAGATGGAGTAGGTCAATGAACAATGAGTTGGTTGGAGTTTGGGAGGAGAGGGTGATTTATGCTCCAGCCAAACGTGCCCAGGTGTTGTACCTGTGCCCTGAGTTTCTTGGAAACGGCTGAAATAACTTGTGTAATCTTTAGATTGTCTTTGTAAGAGTCCTAATTCCCTCTCGTGGTTTCTGAGTATAAATATGCTATAACACCTGTGGTCTGGACTGCAATTCAGCCTTTGCCATGGTAAGTGCTGCAACTGTAGTCGCTGGCCAGCTTAATAAAAGCTCATAAATTTTGATCTGTTTCTGGTGGTCATCTCTTGCGGGTTGCCTCACAACAATACTACAGTGGGAAGGCAGGGAAGGTAGGGGGTGGGGGCTATAAGAGATCAACTGAAGAACTTGTATGCATGTATATAAGCATAACCAATGGATATAAGACACTGGGGATGGGGGGCTGGTGAAGGCATGTATGGGGAGGTAGGGAAGGCCAGGGAAAGGTCAATAGGGGAGAGGGGGAAGGAGACATATGTACTACTATTTATAATACTTTAAACAATAAAAACAAAATGACTTCAGGTTTCCTCACTGCACAGAATATAGTCAAACACTCCGAAGTTAAATATTTCACTCTTTGTTCTCCCTCATGATATATAATAATAATCTGCTTCATATTGATATTACAGCTTTGTTGCTGAAAGAGATGTTGGGGTGCTTCACTGGGTTGGAAAAAGCTGAATCAGAAAGCAGGTCTAATTAAGCAAGTTTATCCTATATAATAAAGAGATAATATGCAAATTGGCCATCACTGCAATACACAAGATGGCCACCCCCATGTGGACATAAGATGGCTGCCACAAAATGGCTAGCAGGGGAGGGCAGTTGGGGGTGGTCAGGCCTGCATGGGAGGGCAGTTAGGGGTGACCAGGCCTGCAGGAGAAGGCAGTTGGGAGGGACCAGGGCTGCAAGGGAGAGCAGTTGGGAGGGACCAGGCCAGCAGTGGAGGGCAGTTAGGGATGACCAGACCTGCAGAGGAGGACAATTAGAGGTGACCAGAGTGGCAAGGGAGGGAAGTTAAAGGCAATCGGGCTGGCAGGGGATTGGTTAGGGGGCAATCAGGCAGGCAGGCAGGCAGGCAGGGGAGTGATTGGGAGCCAGCAGTCCTGGATTGTGAGAGGGATGTCCAATGGGATCAGGCCTAAAAAGGCAGTCGAACATCCCTCGAGGGGTCCCAGATTGGAGAGGATGCAGGCTGGCTGTGGGACACCCCCCATGCATGAATTTCGAGCACCAGGCCTCTAGTCTATGTACAGTGGTACCTCGAGATACGAGTTTAATTCGTTCCGTAACCTTGAGGCGTGGGAAACTATGAGATGCTCGAGTCGCAGTAAACTGGTGGGTCGTGTGCAGCCGGCCGATCCACGTGATTATTCCTATCTCAAATGTTGCTCATATTTCAAAGCAAAAATCGCTTGCTCAACGGCTCGTATCTCAAAAATCTCGTATGTTAGGGCACTCATATCTCGGGGTACCACTGTATATAAAAGGCTAAGTTGACTCACTCATGCGTGATACATATAAAGCTCTCTTGCTGGCACCAATAGCTCGTGTGTGTTTCAATCTGTCATTGTTGATCATGAATTTGGTTGATACTTCTATTATAAAGGGCGCAAAGCAATATTAAAATATCCCTTCTAATTTATTTTCTTTCAATGTGCATGAATCTGTGCACTGGGCCACTAGTAATTAATAATTTATAACACTAGAAAATAAGAAAGAGTAATATTATATGATCCTTTGGAAGATAGAGAGCAGATGGAGCAGCGTTAAGAGTATAAGTCCAGCTCTACCTGGTTTGGCTCAATGGAAAGTCATCAGCCTATGGATTGAAGGGTCTAGAATTCGATTTCAGTCAAGGGTACATGCTCAGGTTGTGGGCTTGATCCCAGTAAGGAGCATGCAGGAGGCAGCTAATCAATGAGTCTCTCTCATCATTGATGTTTCTATCTCTTCCTCTCTGAAATCAATAAACATATATTTTTTAAAAAGAGTATAATTCAAATTTAAAGCTTATAGAAGCAGTGCATTCTGATTAGGGTAGAAAGGGTCCAGGGATTCCTACAAAGCAGAAGGAAGGCTCACAAGAAGATGGAGCCCTGGGAAAATGCCAGAATAATTGGTTGGAAAACTAAACCATGAAAAACCTGTCTTCTCTTCCATCCTCCACTTATGTTAAGCAACAAGAAAGAGAGGCATTTGTCCCAGATTAGAGCAATGATTGTAGAATCAGAGCAAGGGTCAGCAATCATGGTCCAGAGGCCAGATCAGTCTGTGACTTATTTTGTATTGCCAGCAAGGTAACTGGTTTTTGCATTTTACACTTTTAAAACATTTTATATGTACATTTTAACATTTAAAAAAGAAAAAGACTATACAACAGACGATATGTGGCTTGCAAAACCTTAAATATTTATTATTGGGTCCATTATAGAAAAAGTTTCCTGGCCCTTGGTGTAAGTCGTTGGAAAGAAAAATTGTGCAATATCTGAATGACTAGCTAGTGACATTCTGGAGGAATGAGAGCAAAGATATAAATGAAAGGACACAATGTCCTCTAGCTGAAAACATAATCTGTCTTTTCCCCAAAATGACTATGATGAATATAACTAGTGTACACAAATAGGAGGACAAAGAACCTTTAAACATTAAAAAAAGGCAGACATACTAACAGATATCAATAAGAATTGAAGAAAACTAAACCATGAAATAAACTCTAAATTTAATAAACAGAAGCACTAACACCAAAGAAAACAGTTAATAAATTAAGGCAGCTAAAATAGAATTATAGAGAAGTATAAGGACCAATTTTCAGTCATTGTGTTTGCAAATTAGTACTAGAACCAGCTTGTAAGGTGCTGTTAAGAGTTCTGGTGATTTTTGTTGGAACTGCATGGCATTTGTAAATTAATTTGGTATACTTGCCATCCTTAAAATATAGTCTTTTGATCCATTGAAATGGTATAGCATTCCATTTTAAAAATCTTTCATAAAATTTGTAAAGTTATCTGCTAAGACCTCATATAGCATTTGTTTAATTTATCCTTAGTGATTTGTGATTTTTAAAAAAATCAGTGCTGTAAATATACTTTGCAAATATATAAGAACACCATACACTTATATATAATGATGTTATATCCAGCAACCTGCTAACCTAGTGCATTGACTATAGTAGCTTTCTTGTTGACTCTTAGCTTATTTCCTATCAAGACAAACTGTCTAAAAATAGTGACTAATTAATTACTTTTCCAATTCTTTATTTTTCCTTTTTTAAAAAAATATATTTTATTGATTTTTTCACAGAGTGGAAGGGAGAGGGATAGAGAGTTAGAAACATCGATCAGCTGCCTCCTGCACTCCTTCTACTGGGAATGTGCCTGCAACCAAGGTACGTGCCCTGGACTGGAATCGAACCTGGGACCTTTAAGTTCGCAGGCTGATGTTCTATCCACTGAAACAAACGGGTTTTGGCTACTTTTTTGATTATTTATTTTTTTATTGTCACTAACTTAAAAAAAAATACATCTTTATTATTCAGATTATTACATTTGTTTCTCTTTTTTCCCCTCCATAGCTCCCTTCCACCCAGCTTCCATCCCATCCTCTGCCCTTACCTGCCCCCCAATTGACCTCATCCATAGGTGTATGATTTTTGTCCAGTCTCTCCCTGCACTCCCCTCACCTCTTTTCTCCTAAGAATTATCAGTCCACTCCCTTTCTGTGCTCCTGATTCTATTATATTCGCCAGTTTATTCTGTTGATCAAATTTTTAATTCACTTAATTTTTAGATTCACTTGTTCATACATATGTATTTGTTGTTCATAATTTTTTATCTTTTACCTTTTTCTTCTTCCTCTTCTTAAAGAATACCTTTCAGCATTTCATATAATACTGGTTTGGAGTTGATGAACTCCTTTAGCATTTTCTTATCTGTGAAGCTCTTTATCTGCCCTTCAATTCTGAATGATAGCTTTGCTGGATAGAGTATTCTTGGTTGTAGGTTCTTGCTACTCATCATGTTGAATATTTCTTCCCACTCCCGCCTGGCCTGCATAGTTTCTGTTGAGACATCAGCTGATGATCATATGGGTGCTTCCTTTTAGGTAATTAACTATTTTTCTCTTGCTGCTTTTAATATTCTCTCTTTGTCCTTTGCTCTTGGTATTTTAATTATGATGTGTCTTGGTGTAGTCCTCTTTGGATTCCTTTTATATGGGGTTCGGTGTGCTTCCTGGACTTGTAAGTCTATTTCTTTCACCAGGTGGGGGAATTTTTCAGTCATTATTTCTTCAAATAGGTTTTCAGTATCTTGTTCTCTCTCTTCTTCTGGCACCCCCACAATTCTGATGTTGGTACTCTTGAAGCTGTCCCAGAGGCTCCTTACATTATCTTCACATTTTGGATTCTTTTTTCTTCTTGCTTTTCCAGTTGAGTGTTTTCTGCTTCTTTATATTTCAAATTTTTGACTTAGTTCTTGCCTTCCTCTTGTCTGCTGTTAGGTCTCTGTATAATATTTTTTATTTTAGTCAGTATATGTTTAATTTCTAGTTGGTCCTTTTTCATCTCTAATTGGTCCATCTCCTCTTGAGTCTCACTAAATTTATTCATCTTTTCTAGGATATTCTTGAAAAATCTTATAACCATGGTTTTGAACTCTATATCCAGTCATTTGTTTTCTTCCATTTCTTTTGTTTGCGATCTCTTCCTTTGTCTCCACATTTTCACTATGCTGGAGAATTTCTGT
This sequence comes from Lasiurus cinereus, assembly GCA_011751065.1. NCBI lineage: Eukaryota > Metazoa > Chordata > Mammalia > Chiroptera > Vespertilionidae > Lasiurus > Lasiurus cinereus. The sequence continues at coordinate 14,894,248 of JAAGEH010000392.1, forward strand.
GTTGGATTCAGCCTTGTGATCCAAGACTTGCAAAACTGCAAAAGCCTCTCTGTTGAGCCTGGGATGGGTGAAGTCTCAGAGCTTAACGGACCACCTTGCCTTCCAGTCGTTCCTGTCCTCCGCAGCCCCTGGGTCTCACATGATTTTGGGTAATCGCTGGAGTAGTCCCTGTGTGCGCGCTCAGTGCCTCTAGACTCCTGCCTCTCCAGCTCCCCTGCGCTCCAGGACCATATAAATCTGGATCCTCAGGGTTTTGCCCGAAACTAGGGTTTAGTGGAGTTAGAAGTGGCGCAGTTGGGAGGCTCTGTCTCCCACCCACTCGTGAAAGCCAGCGCCACAATTAGCAGTCGATCTTCTGCGCGCAGTGCTGTGCACGCCACCAGACTTCTGCCCTTTCACGACTCCCCTAAATTTCCATGCACTTCTCCCTTTTCACAGTCCCAAACTCCCCTCGTATGAGTTTCAGCTGGACCTGGGATTCAATGTTGTAAGATAAAGGGTTCAATGCAGTTGGGAGTCTCCCTCTCCCTCTCACCAGAGAAAGCCAGCCAGGTACTCCAGAACCCGCTCTCTCCACACACATGTCTCAGTACCTCAGCTTTTTGCAGCTCCTCTGTGTCTCCATGAGCCCTCTTTTTCCTTCTAGTTGTAGAATTTTCACTCAGCCAGCTTTCCTGTGGTTCTGGATGCTGTCTGTTCTGTCTTTTAGTTGTAGTTTTGAAATTGTTGTGCAAGGCAGCCATCTTGGTTTCTCCGCTCTTCACATTTTTTTATTCTTTATTCTTTTTCTTTTCCAGTGGAGTGTTGTTGTTGTTTTTTCTTTTTTTTTGACATTCTTTTTTTTAATTAATTGTTATTAATTTTTTATACATATCTCCCCATTGCCCCCCCTCCCTCCCAGGCATACCCCGACCCCCTAGTGTCTGTGATCATTGGTTATGCTTATATGGATGCATACAAGTCCTTTGATTGATCACTTATCTACCTCACCTAACTTTAATCTTTCTGCTGTAATTTCACAGTCTGTTTGATGCTTTATGATTTTTGTCCTCCTGAGAATTATCAGTCTACTCCCTTTCTGTGCTCCTGATTCTATTATATTCACCAGTTTATTCTGTTGATCAAATTTTTAATTCACTTAATTTTTAGATTCACTTGTTGATAGATATGTATTTGTTGTTCATAATTTTTTGTCTTTTACCTTTTTCTTCTTCCTCTTCTAAAAGAGTACCTTTCAGCATTTCATATAATACTGGTTTGGAGTTGATGAACTCCTTTAGCTTTTTCTTCTCTGTGAAGGTCTTTATCTGCCCTTCAATTCTGAATGATAGCTTTGCTGGGTAGATTATTCTTGGTTGTAGGTTCTTGCTGTTCATCACGTTGAATATTTCTTGCCACTCCCGTCTGGCCTGCATCGTTTCTGTTGAGAAATCAGCTGACAGTCGTATGGGTGCTCCCTTGTAGGTAATGAACTGTTTTTCTCTTGCTGCTTTTAATATTCTCTCTTTGCCTTTTGCTCTTGGTATTTTAATTATGATGTGTCTTGGTGTGGTCCTTTTTGGATTCCTTTTATTTGGGGTTCTGTGTGCTTCCTGGACTTGTAAGTCTATTTCTTTTACCAGATGTGGGAAGTTTTCAGTCATTATTTCCTTAAATAGGTTTTCAGTAACTTGCTCTCTCTCTTCTTCTGGCACCCCCACAATTCTGATGTTGGTACGCTTGAAGCTGTCCCAGAGGCTCCTTACACTATCTTCACATTTTTGGATTCTTTTCTCTTCTTGCTTTTCCAGTTGAATGTTTTCTGCTTCTTAATATTTCAAATTTTTGACTTGATCCTTGCCTTTCTCTAGTCTGCTGTTAGGACTCTGTATAATAGTTTTTATTTCAGTCAGTGTATGTTTAATTTCTATTTGGTCCTTTCTCATCTTTAGTTGGACCTTTTTCATCTCCTCTTGGGTCTCACTAAATTTATTCATCTTTTCTAGCATATTCTTGAAAAACCTTATAAGCATGGTTTTGAACTCTATATCCAGTCGTTTTTTTTCCTCCATTTCTTTTGCTTGTAATCCCTTCCCTTGTCTCGGCATTTTCACTGTGCCAGGGAAACTTCTGCGCTGGATTCAGCCGCAGAAGCCTCTGCTGAGCTTGGGAGGGTGGAGTCTCAGGGCTTAAGGGACCGCCGTGCCTTCCAGTCGGCCCCGCCCTCCACGGCCCCTGAGTCTCACGTGACTGGGTAATGGCTGGAGCTGTCCTTGTGCGCGCGCGCACCCGCAGCGCCTCCAACCGCTGCCTTTCCGGCTCCCCTGCGAACCAGGACCACACGAGTCTAGGTCCCCAGGGTTTTGCCCGAAACAGGGGCTTAGTGGAGTCAGAAGCGGCGCAGTTGGGAGGGTCTGTCTCCCGCCCACTCGCGAAAGCCAGCGGCACAATCAGCAATCTGTCCTCCGCGTGGTGCCGTGCGCGACCAGACCTCCGAGCCTTTGCGACTCCCCTAAATTTCCGTGCACTTCTCCCTTTTCACAGTCCAAACTCCCCCCGTATGAGTTTCGGCCGGATCTGGGGTTTAGTGTCGTAAGATAAGGGGTTCAATGCCGTTGGGAGTCTCCGTTTCCCTCCCGCCAGAGAAAGCCAGCCCGGTACTCCGGCACCCGCTCTCTCCTCGAGCGCGTCTCTGTACCTCAGATTTTTGCAGCTCCTCTGGGTCTCTGTGAGCCCCTCTCTTACCCTCCAGTTGCAGAACTTCCACTCAGCCAGCTTTCCTGTGGTTCTGGATGATGTCCGTTCTGTCTTTTAGTTGTAGTTTTGAAATTGTTGTGCGAGGCAGCAGTATGGGTGTTTACCTATGCCGCCATCTTGGATTTCCCCTGTTGTTTTTTCTTTATATTTCAAATCTTTGACTTCATTGTTGCATTCCTCTAGTCTGCTGTTAGGTCTCTGTATAATATTTTTTATTTCAGTCAGTGTATGTTTAATTTCTAGTTGATCCTTTTTCATCTCCCCTTGGGTCTCGCTAAATTTATCCATTTTTTTTTTTTAGGAAATTCTTAAAAAACCTTATAACCATGGTTTTGAATTCTATATCCAGTCATTTGTTTTCCTCCATTTTTTTAGTTTGTGATCTGTTCTTTGTCTCCACATATTTTGCTGTTTCTCTGAGTTGGTAGAGTGCTTTGTGTGCTAGATGTCCTATGTGGCCCAGTAACTCTGCCTCCCCTGTTACCTGAAGTGGACACTCTTGGTGCACCCTTTGTGAACTGTGTGTACAGTCTTGTTGTAGTTAATTCTTGATTGTTATTGGTATCACTAGGGGGAATTGACCTCCAAGCCAATTGGTTGTGAGGATCAGCTGTGTCTGAGCATGCACGTTTGCCTTCAGACCTCTGCCTTTCCAGTTCCCCTGAGTTTCTGTGCACTCTCGGGACCCGTATGAGTCTGGGTCTCTAGGGTCTCACCTGAAACTGGGGTTCAGTGCAGTTGGACCTGGGTTTCAGTGCTGTTGGGAGGTTCTCTTTTCCTCCCACTAGAAAAGCCAGCAGCACAATCAGCAGTCAGCGCTCTGAGTATGCACTTTTGCATTCCCCCACACCTCTGTCTTTCGTGGCTCCCCTAAGTTTCCCTGCACTCCTTCCTTTTCACAACAGTCCAGACTCCCCCGCATGAGTCTCACCTGGAACTGGGGTTCAGTGCAGTTGGGATTTTCCATCTTCCTCCCACTATGAAGCCAGCCAGACCCTCTTCCACCAGTCTTCTGCATGAGTATGTCTCCGTATCTCAGCTTTTTACAGCTCCTCTGAGTCTTCGTGAGCCCTTCTCTTTACATCTAGTTGTAGAATTTTCATTCAGGCAGCTTTCCTATGGTTTTGGATGGTGTCTGTTCTGTCTTTTAATTGTAATTTTGAAATTGTTGAGTGAGGCAGCAGCTTAGGTGTTCACCTATGCCACCATCTTGGTTTCTCCCTTACATTTTCAATTCTTATACCTTTCTTATTTTTCTTGCCTTATTCATCTGGTTTCAATTTACTTGAATATAATAGTGATTAGTGGGCATCCTTATTAAGAATAAGCTTCTGAGGTTCCACATTCCACTAATGTTTTGCTGTAGGTTTTAGATAGGTAATTATAAACTCAGCTTATTTGTACATTTTCTCACTTTATCTCATCTGCTTTGCTCCTTTGGAACCAAACCAGGTCTAAAGACATTTTCACTGCCAGTCCAGGCATTCTGATCTCATCCTATATAATAAAAGCCTAATATGCAAATTGCCTCCTCAACTGGGAGTTCATCTGGGAGTTTGGTTGGCCACTTGCTGTGATGTGTGCTGACCACCCAGGAGTGGTGTAGAACATGGTGGGCATCAGCGACATGGTGCGGGAAGTGTGCAGCAGTGGAGGTGACGCCAGCCCCGATGGGCCCTGATGAGAGTGGGACCACAGCGGGATGGTGGAGCAGATGAGTGGGAGGCACCATGCCAAGGTGGGTGCACCTGTGCACAAATTTTGTGCCTTAGGCCTCTAGTTGATATATAAAAAGAAAATTTTGATCCTGAGAGTGTCCCTCACCTTGAGTAAATATGCTTTGCTGGCTCTCTCTGAGGTTTGTAGAGGTGCACAGGTCATGTCTATTTCTTCCCACATGCACCATTGTGCAATTTTACCTGCATTAGAAACCTTCCATATACTCTGTGGTTTAGTTTGAATTCCTTTAATTTTATCAAAGCCAGAGTTTGTAGTTCTCATTGTCCTGGCTTTTGGATATTATCCTTGAAAGGAGATTACTAACATTTTATTGTCAAATTTCAGTAAAAGCATGACAGTGTTTTTATCAGAACTTTACAAGCTGATCCTAGTACTAATTTGCAGGTTTAAGGACCAAAAATAATTAAGAAATTTTTGAACATAATAAAAAAAATCATTGTATTACTATTAGGAAAATAATAGAGAATTTAGAAACTGACCCAAGGAACGAAGAATGGGAAGGAAATAGCACTAGAAATTAGGGTTGGAAACACTGGCTACCAAATAGGTAGAGATAATATTAGATTTGTTATTTATACCTCACATATTATATCCAGGTATATTAAAGTGGTAAATGTGAAAGTCAAAAACAGCAAAATGGTTAATAGAAAATATGGAAGAATATCTTTATGATCTTAGGGTAGGTAAGGATTTCTGAAAGTAAGCTTAAAATGTATAGACCAGTTCATTCTCAGTATGGTTAGAGTAAGGGAAGGTGTGGTAAGAGGCACAGGTGAAGAGGGAGGAGCATGGGTTGGCCAGATCATGTAGCAAGCTCCAGGTTTAACCTGACTTAAAGACTTTTTGGCAAAGTGCCAAAAGTGCTTGAAGCAGGGAAGTATTTTTTTATCAGAGTAGTATTTTCAGATATTACCATGGCTGCAAAGTGGGCTGCAGGGGAACTGGAGGGATATTAGGAGACCATTTAGAAAGTGGTTACAGGAAATAAAGGTGGCTTGAATTAGAATGATTAAAGAGTGAAGGATGAGAAAATTTTGGTTTCAAGAAATAAGTAGGATATATAATCAACAAGACCTTGTGCTATGGTAAAGTGTAATCAGAATCTTCTTGGGATATGTTAATTTTAAGGTATCATTGAGATATCCAAGAGGAAATGTTGTAATAAGTTGGATGTATATGTTAGAAGCTTCAAAAATATGTTTAGGCTGCAGATTTAAATTTTGGATTTTCTGTGTATAGATAGTAATAAAAGCCACAAAGGTAGAAGAGATCATGGAGTGCAATGGTCATGGGCTGTCCATATGTTTTTGTACAGCCCACTAGCTAAGAATTATTTTTGCATTCAATGTTTGGGGGAAAAATTCAAAAGAAGAATAATATTTTTGACACATGCAGATTATATGAAACTCAGATTTCATATCTAAATAAATAAAATTTTATTGAAACATGAACACTTACTTATTGACAGCTTTCAAGCTATGCTCACAGAGTTTAGTAGTTGTGATGGAGCCACAGAAATTGTATGGTCTGCAATGCCTAAATATGTTCTCTGTGACCATTTGTAGAAACTTTGCAGGCCCCTGGCTTAGACAAAGAAATGAAGAAGGCCCCAGGCCACCTTCTGTTAAATGTCCACATCAGTGGTTTATTAGAAAATTATGAACTGCCCTAGCTGGTTTGGCTCAGTGGACAGAGCATCAGCCTGTGGACTGAAGAATCCAGGGTTTGATTTCGGTCAATAGCAAGTACTTGGGTTGCAGGTTCTGGTTAGGAGCATGTGGGAGGCAACCAGTTGATGTCTCTCTCACATCAGTGTTTTTGTTTCTCCCTTTCTCTTCTTCTCCCTCTAAAAACCAATGAAAAAATTATCTTGCCGAGACTGGTTTGGCTCAGTGGATAGAGCGTCGGCTTGCAGTCTGAAGGGTCCCGGGTTCGATTCCGGTTGGGGGCATGTACCTTGCTTGCGGGCACATCTCCACTGTGGGGCGTGCAGGAGGCGGCTGATCAATGTCTCTCTCTCATCGATGTTTTTGACTTTCTATCTCTCTCTCTTCCTCTCTGTAAAAAATCAATAAAATATATTTTAAAAAATGTGCCACTTCTCAAGTGACATTTAAAAAAAAATCTTAGGGTGAGGATTAAAAAAAGAAAGAAAATAATAAACTGACAAAAGAAATTAAAAAACTGCCTGAGAGTAGGACAAACAGGGAGTGTTATCACACTGGATTCAAGGGTGACCACTTGATATGTCCTTAGGAGATCAGGTTGAAAGAAAGAGGGAAGGAAAGAGTGGCAGAAGCCAGATGAGGCAGGTTGTGGGGAGAGTGGTATGAGAGGAACTGGAGATGGTGACTGTTGACAGCATTTCCAATAACTTAGACTGGATGGGAAAGGGACTACTATGCTTGGGAGAACACACAGGTTAAGACAAGTTTTTATTTTTAAAATTTTCTTTACTTTTCTTTTTATTAAAATGGAAGAACTTGAGTAAATATAAATGCAAACTGAAGGAAGCCATTAAAATGTGATAGGTTGAAGACTTAGAAGAGAAGGAATCATTATTAGTGCAAGTTCCCTGAGAAAGAAGTTTTCTTGAACATGTGTAACTTTTGCCTGTCTCAAGATGTACACATCGGGTTTCTTTTCTCTCGGCCTACAATTTTTAAAAAATAAATCCCCACTTCACCCTGTTTCTTCTGGTTCATCTTCCCATTTGTCTTTCAGATCTCTTTTTTGTCATTGCCTTAAGATCTCTTTTTGACTCATTCTTCCCCCGCTCAATCTAAATTAGATGCCAACTGCCTGAATGAATGAATGACAAGGTCCAGAGCACACAGAGAGGAAAGGACCTTGGATGGAAATAATTCTTCTTTACTGTTGCAGGAAAAATAAGAATTGTATAAACTCAGGAAGGTGAAGGAATTTCCACCTTATTGCCTTTGTTTACTCTGTTGATTTGGAGGCAAGACTATCTGCAGAAAGTGAGGCTGTCCAGAAGCCTGGAGGTTTGAGAAGAGTGGAGAAAGTTTGAAATAGTCATTGCAGGTAGTGGAAATGAGCTGACTATTAAAACATCATAGTAAGATCCTAGGTGGTATTCAGACTCCAGCAGTGAGAGTATTCTGCCTGGTTATGCAATTTCTATAATAATACTCACCATCTTAACTGTAGGAATAAAGATGATGGATATCTGAATCGATTCCAGGTCTGGGGTTTCAAGATGGCTGTAACCAAAAGACAAAGGGTCTAGAAAGTTAAACTGCTGGCAAAAGAGAGCTATCAGTGTGCAAAGAAAATAAAGGTAGAAGATGGATGGAGAAGAGAAAGTTGGAGTAAAATAGAAGATGTAAAACAAGTGCAGTGGCAGTGGTTAGACAAGCTGCAAAAAGATGAAGAGTGATTAGATTGAGTTGTTGGTCTTTTAAGGTACTTGGAGAATGAGAAGAATTGGGGAACAGTTGTAAAAGGTGCTTTTAAGATGATTGCATACTTATAATCAGAAGAAATGCCAGATTGTCTTAGAAATGGAAAATTTTACTATGAGTTGGGCAAGAAATTATTGCTGCATGTTAAAGGGGTTCAGATAGGTCTTCCTAAGATGAGCCACTTTGGCATCTGAAGTTTTTGAGTTGAAGGCAATTATAGGGGTTCAGAATGAGTCACTCAAAATACGCTGCTGTGGTATTTGGATTGTTTGGAGCTAAAGGCAACCAAGATCCTGTGAGCTCAAGATAAATATCTGACCCCTACTTCCTTTACTATTTAGAAGAATTTGAAATAGGGACCTTGCCCATAATAACAGATTATGAGAAATGACCTCCCTATGTGGCAGGGCAAATTACTGATTACTGAACATGTCCTCTTCCTGAAATTACATTCTAAGCCCCAAGACACCTTACCTTACCCCTAGCTCAGGTTGTCTTATAGACATTATTTTCCCTTCCTGTCTCTGAATCTTTCATATATGCAGAGATCCCATACATATGTATGTAATTAAATTTGGTTATCTTCTTTTGTTAATGTGTCTCATGTCTATTTGATTATCAGACTACTGAAAGAACCTTGAGAGTAGAGGAAAGTTTCTTCTTCATTCACAAGACCCTGTGGGCTCAAGATAAACCTTTACTGCCTTGGCAGGTGTAGCTCAGTTGGTTGGTCATTGTTCCTGCACCAGATTTGCAGGTTCAATTCCTGGTCAGGGTATATGCTCAATTGTGGTCTTGATCCCTAGAAGAGGGTCTGCAGGAGACACCCAATCTGTTTCACTCTCCGTTAATATTCTCCCCCCTCCCTTCCTCTTCCTTTCATTCTCTCTCAAAACCAACTAAAATTCTTGTGCGTGCACGCACACACACACGAGAGAGAGAAAGAAAGAGAGAGAGAGAGAGATGTTTTTCTTTCTCTTTCTCTCCTATCCCCTAATTTGCCTCTCTCTGGTGGTCACCTTTATTTGTGGCTATTAATATCATGAATACATTTCTGTTCAGTGCCTTCTGCATTGTATCTGGTCATGTTGTATTTTGTGCCTTTAAATCAATGCAAGAGAGAGAGAGAACTACATAACTAGACACCCAGAGAAGAGAGACCTTGGGGAGACAAAGTAACAGCCCACATATGAAAGAAAAGCAGGTAGTCCCAGAAAAGGAAGTAAATGAAATGGAAGCAAGCAACCTGCCAGAGAAAGAATTCAGAGAAATGGTCATAAGGTGGCTGAAAAGAATGCAAGACAAACTCAACAATATGAGTAAGAACCAAGAGGAAATGAAGAAGAACCAAGAAGAAATGAAAAATGACATTGCTGCTATAAAGAACTCAATAGAAAGTATCAAGAGTAGACTAGAAGAAGCAGAGGACCACATCAATGAGCTAGAAGACAAGATAGGAAAAAAAATACGCAAGTAGAGCAGCTTCTAGAAAAAAAAAATTAAAAAGCAGGAGGAGAGCCTAAGGGAACTTTGGGACAACACTAATGAAGACAACATTTGTATAATAAGGGTTCCATAAGGAGAGGAAACTGAGCAAGGAATAGAAAATCTGTTTGAAGAAATAATGAAAGAAACCTTCCCTGATATAGGGAAGAAAAAACCCACACAAATCCAAGAAGCTCACAGAGTTCCAAGCAAAATGAACCCCAAAAGACCGATGCCAAGAATAATTATATTTAAATTGGCAAACACCAACGACAAAGTAAGAATCTTAAAAGTAGTCAGAGAGAGACAGAAAGTTACCTACAAAGGAACTCCCATTAGACTAACAACTCAACAGAAATTCATCAGGCCAGAAGTATACGAAGTCATGCAAAGGAAGAGTCTGAATCCAAGAATACTGTATCCAGTAAGGCTATCAAACAAAATTGAGGATGACATCAGGAGCTTCACAGACAAAAAAGGTCTAAGGGAATTTATTACTACCAAACCAACAATGCAAGAAATGCTAAAGGTTTGCTGTAAAAAAAAAAAAAAGAAGAAGAAATAGGAAGCAAAGAAGGAACACATGGGTAAAGAATAAAAATGGCGACAAATAAGTACCTATCAATAACAACTTTAAATGTAAATGGATTAAATGTCCCAATCAAAAGACATAGGGTAATGGATTGGATAAGAAAACATGACCCATATATCTGATGTCTATAAGAAACAAACCCACCTCAGAAAAAAAGATGCACACAAACTGAGGGTGAAGGGATAGAAAAAGGTTTTTTAGGTGAATGGAAATGGAAAAAAAAGTTGGGGTAGCAATACTTATATCTGACAAATTAGTGAAGGATATAACAAGAGATAAGGAAGGCCACTTCATAATACTAAAGGGAGCAATCCAATAAGAAGAAATAACTCTGGTAAACATATATACACCCAATACAGGAACACCCAAATACATAAAGGAAACTCCTGGAGAATATCAAGGGAGAGATTGACAGTAATACAATCATAGTAGGAAACTTTAATACCCCACTATCACCATTGAACAAATCTTCTAAAGAAAAAATCAGCAAAGAAACATCAATCCTAAATGACTCACTAGACCAGATGGAATTGGTGGACATCTTCAGAACATTTTACCCCAAAGCCACAGAATATACATTCTTCTCCAGTGCACATGGGTCATTTTCAAAGACAGATCACATGTTGGGTCATAGGCAAAGTCTCTTCAAATTCAAGAAGATAGAAATCATATCAAGCATCTTCTCAGATCACAGTGGCATAAAACTGGAAATCAACTACAATAACATCAATCCAAAGAAATCAAACACATGGAGACTAAACAGCATGCTATTAAACAATGACTGGGTTACCAGAGAGATCAAGGAAGAAATAAAAAACATCATGGCAACAAATGACAATGAAAATACAACAATCCAAAATTTATGGGACACAGAGAAAGCAGTCTTGAGAGGGAAGTCTATAGCTCTACAAGCCTAATGCAAAAAAACAAGAAACAATGGTAATAAATTACCTAACTGTATAACTCAAAAAGTTAGAAAGAGAGCAACAAGAAAAGCCCAGTGTAAGCAAAAGAAAGGAAATAATAAAGATCAGAGCAGAGATAAATGACATAGAGACCAAAGAAACAATACAAAAGATCAACAAAACCAAGAGCTTGTTCTTTTTTAAAAAAATAAATCTTTATTGTTCAGGTTATTACACATGTTATTCCCCCCCCCATAGCTCTCCTCCACCTGATTCCCCATCCCCTACCCTATGCCCTTACCCCTCCGCCACTGTCCTCATCCATAGGTATAAGATTTTTGTCCAGTCTCTTCCCACACCTCTCACATCCCATTCCCCCTGGTAATTGTCAGTCCATTCCCTTTCTATGCCCCTCATTCTATTATATTCACCAGTTTATTCTGTTCATCGAAGTTTTAATTCACTTGATTTTTAGAATCACTTGTTGATAGATATGTATTTGTTATCACTTTGTTGTTCATAATTTTTATTTTTACCCTTTTCTTCATCTTCCCCTTCTTAAAAAGTACCTTTTCAGCATTTCATGTAATACTGGTTTGGTGGTGACAAACTTCTTTAGCTTTTTCTTGTCTGTGAAGCTCTTTATATGACCTTCAATTCTGAATGATAGCTTTACAGGTAGAGCATGCTTGGTTGTAGATTCTTGCTATTCATCACGTTGAATATTTCCTGCTACTGCCTTCTGGCCTGCATAATTTCTGTTGAGAAATCAGCTGACAGTGGTATGGGTACTCCATTGTAGGTAACTAACTGTTTTTGTCTTACTGATTTCAAGATTCTCTCTTTGTCTTTTGCCCTTAGCATTTTAATTATGATGTGTCTTGATGTAGTCCTCTTTGGATTTCTTTTGTATGGAATTCTGTGTGCTTCCTGGACTTGTAAGTCCATTTCTTTCACCAGGTAGGGAAAGTTTTCAATCATTATTTCTTCAAAGAGGTTTTCAGTATCTTGCTCTCTCTCTTCTTCTGACAACCCCATAATTCTAATGTTGGTACACTTGAAGATGTCCCAGAAGCTTCTGACACTATCTTCACATTTTTGGACTATTTTTTTTGTTATTTTCTGTTTGGGTGTTTTTTGCTTCCTCATATTTCAGATCTTTGGTTTGATTCTTGGGGTCCTCTAGTCTGCTGTTGGATTTCTGCATATTATACTTATTTATTTATTTATTTTTTAAAATTAAATCTTTATTATTCAGATAATTACATTTGTTTCTCTTTTTTCCCCTCCATAGCGCCCCTCCACCCAGCCTCCACCCTTCCCTCTGCCCTTACCTCCCTCCCATTGATCTCATCCATAGGTGTATGATTTTTGTCCAGTCTCTCCCTGTACAACCCTTACCCCTTTCCCCCTGAGAATGATCAGTCCACTCCCTTTGTGTGCTCCTGATTCTATTATATTCACCAGTTTATTCTGTTGATCAAATTTTTAATTTACTCAATTTTTAGATTCACTTGTTCATACATATGTATTTGTTGTTCATAATTTTTTGTCTTTTACCTTTTATTTCTTCCTCTTCTAAAACAGTACCTTTCAGCATTTCATATAATACTGGTTTGGAGTTGATGAACTCCTTTAGCTTTTTCTTCTCTGTGAAGCTCTTTATCTGCCCTTCAATTCTGAATGATAGCTTTGCTGGATAGATTATTCTTGGTTGTAGGTTCTTGCTATTCATCACGTTGAATATTTCTTGCCACTCCCGTCTGGCCTGCATCGTTTCTGTTGAGAAATCAGCTGACAGTCGTAGGGGTGCTCCCTTGTAGGTAATGAACTGTTTTTCTCTTGCTGCTTTTAATATTCTCTCTTTGTCTTTTGCTTTTGGTATTTTAATTATGACGTATCTTAGTGTGGTCCTCTTTGGATTCCTTTTATATGTGGTTCTGTGTGCTTCCTGGACTTGTAAGTCTATTTCTTTTACCAAATATGGGAAGTTTTCAGTCATTATTTCTTTAAATAGGTTTTCAGTATCTTGCTCTCTCTCTTCTTCTGGCACCCTCACAATTCTGATGTTGGTATGCTTGAAGCTGTCCCAGAGGCTTCTTATATTATCTTCACTTTTTGGATTCCTTTCTTCTTGCTTTTCCAGTTGAGTGTTTTCTGCTTCTTTATATTTCAAATTTTTGACTTAGTTCTTGCCTTCCTCTAGTCTGCTGTTAGGACTCTATATAATAGTTTTTATTTTAGCCAGTGTCTCTAGTTGGTCCTTTTTCATCTATTCTTGGAACTTGCTAAATTTATCCATCATCTCTAGCATCTTTAGTTGGTCCTTTTGCATCTCCTCTTGGGACTTGATAAATTTATTCATCTTTTCTAGTATATTCTTGAAAAACCTTATAAACGTGGTTTTGAACTCTATATCCAGTCGTTTTCTTTTCCTCCATTTCTTTTGTTTGTGATCCTTTCCCTTGTCTCGGCATTTTCACTATGCCGGGGAAACTTCTGTGTTGAATTCAGCCTTATGATACCAGACTTGCAAAACTGAAGAAGCCTCTGTTGAGTTTGGGAGGGGTGGAGTCTCAGGGCTTAAGGGACCCCCTTGCCTTCCAGTCGGCCCCACCCTCCACAGCCCCTGAGTCTCACGTGACTGGGTAATCGCTGGAGTGGTCCTTGTGTGTACACGCCCGCAGTGCCTCTAGACCACTGCCTTTCCAGCTCTCCTGCGCACCAGGACCACACGAGTCTAGGTCCCCAGGGTTTCACCCGAAACAGGGGCTTAGTGGAGTTAGAAGTGGCACAGTTGGGAGGGTCTGTCTCCCGCCCACTCGAGAAAGCCAGGGGCACAATCAGCAATCTGTCCTCTGCGCAGTACCATGCACACCACCAGACCTCTGATCTTTTGCGAATCCCCTAAATTTCCGTGCACCTCTCCCTTTTCATAATCCAAACTCCCCCCATATGAGTTTCGGCTGGATCTGGGGTTTAGTGTCATAAGATATGGGGTTCAATGCCGTTGGGAGTCTCCGTTTCCCTCCTGCCAGAGAAAGCCAGCCAGGTACTCCGGCACCCGCTCTCTCAGCGCGCGCGTCTCCGTACCTCAGCTTTTTGCAGCTTCTCTGAGTTTCTGTGAGCCCCTCCCTTTCCTTCTAGCTGTAGAACTTCCACTCAGCCAGCTTTCCTGTGGTTCTGGATGATGTCCGTTCTGTGTTTTAGTTGTAGTTTTGAAATTGTTGTGCGAGGCAGCAGTGTAGGTGTTTACTTATGCCGCCATCTTGGATCCGTATTATTCTTTATTTCAGATAGTGTGTGCTTAATTTCTGACTGGTCCTTTTTTGTTTTTGTTTTTGGCATTCTCATTAAGATCCTTTAAGATCTCACTGAGTTTCTCAGAGGTCTCACTAAATTTTTTAGAGGTTTGTTGAAGATTCTTGAGTTACCTTATAAATGTAGTTTTGTACTCTATGTCCAGTAGTTTGCTTCCCTTCATTTTTTTCATTCATGACATGTTTCTTGCTTCCCTGTGTTGACTGAGTGGCTTTGTGTGCTCGTTGTCCTTTATTGCCCAGTAGTTCCGCCTCCCCAATCACCTGAGGTGGACACTCTTGGTGCACCTCTTTATGGGCTGGGTACACCATCTTCTTGTAGTTATACTTGATTGCTATTGGTACACTGGGAGGAATTGACCTCCAGGCCAATTGACTGTGAGGATTAGTTGTGTCTATTAATAAAAGAACTGCTGTGCTGGAGACACCACTATGGTGCAGAACTTGCTTCAGTGGGGCTTTGGTGTTCACCAAGTCTGCATCTTGTGTGTGTCACTTATGTATGTGAGGAGTTGAAATCTGGTGTCATCTCAACACTGACCTCTAGATACACTGATTCCTGGATCTCCAAGGAGGTGCAAGTCAGCTAGTGTCTGAGGCCACCCAGTAGGAGCTACAGGGAGATCTTCAGATTTCTCCTCTTTGCTTGGCGTTTGGAGGTTTTGGAGTTTTCTGACTCAGTTGCAATTTCTTAGGTTAAGCTGCTATAGGGCAGGCCATTTATATGCAAAAGTTGCTGCATACAGCTCAGTGGGTTTGTAAATTGTTCAGGGCCTGATCTTAGAGAATAACGAGGGGGTGGCAAACAGCACTGGCTACCAGTCATCCCTCTCTGACTCCCCATGCCCCAGGGCAGTAAACAATGATTCCTGTGGGCACCTCTGTGAGAGAGCCACCCTCCCTTCCCAGTTTCTCCCTGTATGAGCCTGGGTACCTAGAATCTCATGGGAAACTGGAGTTCAGAGTGTCGTGAACTTCTAACTCCCTCCCAATTGAAAAAAACAGCACACGTCAGCCCAATTCTCCCATCACTGTACCTCTGCTTTTCTGAGCCTCTGCAGGTCCTACCAGGTCTCAATGTACTTTTTTCTTTCTTTCTAGTTGTAGAACTTCCACTCCACCAGCTCTCCTGTGGTTCTGAGGGATAATCATTTTGTCTTTTATTTGTAGTTTTGGTGTGGTTGTGAGGAAGCAGGTATAGGTGTACACCTTATGCCACTATCTTGGTTCTCCCTCAAGAGCTGCTTTTTTTTAAAGGATAAACAGGATTGATGAACCTCTAGTCAGGCTCACCAAGAAGCAAAGAGGATCCAAACAAACAAAATAAAAAATGAAAGAGGTGAAATAACAACAGACCCCACCAAAATACAAAGGATTGTTTAAAAATACTATGAACAACTCTATTTCAATAAATTGGACAAGCTGGAGTTAATGAACATATTCCCAGAAAAATATAAGCTTCCAAAACTCAATCAGGAAGAATCTAAACATCTCAATAGGCCAATAACTATGGAAGAAATTGAAGAAGTCATCAAAAAGCTTCCAGCAAACAACAGCCCAAGGCTAGACAGCTTCACAGGGGAGTTTTACCAAACATTCAAAGAAGAATTAAAATGTATCCTCCTCAGACTATTCCAAAAAATTCAAGAAGAAGGAACACTTCCAAGCTCCTTCTATGAAGCCAGAATCACCTTAATACCAAAACCAGATAAAGACAACACAATGAAAGAGAATTATAGGCCACTATTCCTCATGAGCATAGATGCCAAAATGCTCAACCAAATTCTAGCAAATCGGATCCAGCAGTACTTCAGAAAGATCATACACCATGACCAAGTAGGATTTATCCCAGGAATGCAAGGATGGTACAATATCCACAAATTAATAAACATGATACATCACATAAACAAATTGAGATATAAAAATCACATAGTCATATCAATTGATGCATAAAAAGTATTTCACAAAATCCAACACACTTTCTTTTTTTTTTAAAGTATATTTTATTGATTTTTTACAGAGAGGAAGGGAGAGGGATAGAAAGTCAGAAACATCGATGAGAGAGAGACATTGATAAGCTGCCTCCTGCTCGCCCCCTACTGGAGTTGTGCTCACAAGCAAGGTACATGCCCCCGACCGGAATCGGACCCAGGACCTTTCAGTCGGTAGGCCGACGCTCTATCCACTGAGCCAAACTCGTCTCGGCCAACACACTTTCTTCATAAAAACTCTCAGCAAGGTGGGAATAGAAGGATCATACCTCAACATCATAAAAGCCATATATGATAAACCCACAGCTAACATCATACTCAATGGGCAAAAACTAAAACTATTTCCCCTAAGAACAGGAGTGGTGAGACAGGGATGTCCACTCTCACCACTCCTGTTCAACATAGTACTGGAAGTATTAGCCATTGCAATTAGAAAAGAAGAAGAAATAAAAAGCATCCAAATTGGAAAAGAAGAAGTAAAGCTCTCCTTATTTGCAGATGACATGATACTGTACATAAAAAACCCGAAAGACTCCATCCAAAAACTAATGTACTTAATAAATGAATTTGGCAATGTATCAGGATACAAAATGAATGACAACAAATCTCTGGCATTTCTATACACTAATAGTGAACTTACAGAAAGAGACTAAAAAAGCAATCCCATTTACCATCGCACCAAAAAAAATTAAGATATCTAAGAATAAACTTAACTAAGGAGGTAAAAGACCTATACATAGAAAACTACAGGACACTAAAAAACGAGATAGAGGAAGACATAATCAGATGGAAGAGCATACTATGCTCATGGATTGGGAGAATCAACATCATTAAAATGTCCATACTACCCAAAGCAATCTATAGATTCAATGCACTCCCCATTAAAATATCAATGGCATATTTCACAGACCTAGAAAGAACTCTCTAAAAATTCATCTGGAAGAAAAAAAGAACCCCAGTAGCCATAGCAATCCTGAGAAAGAAGAATAAAGTAGGTGGGATCTCAATACCAGATTTGAACCTGTATTACAAAGCCACTGTTCTCAAAACATCCTGGTACTGGCACAAGAACAGACATATAGACCAATGGAATAGAATAGAGAATCCAGATATCCACCCAAACCGCTATGCTCAATTAATATTTGACAAAGGAGGTATGAATATACAATGAAGTTGAGACTGTCTCTTCAATAAATGGTGTTGGGAAAATTGGACAGATACATGCAAAAAAATGAAACTAGACCACCAACTTACACCATACACAAAAATAAACTCCAAATGGATACAGGACTTAAACATAAGATGGGAAACCATAAAAATACTAGAGGAATCCATAGGCAGCAAAATCTCAGACATATGCTGAAGGAACTTCTTCACTGATATTGCTTCTAGGACAATAGAAACTAAAGAGAAAATAAACAAATGGGACTACATCAAAATAAAAAGCTTTTGCACAGCAAAAGAAACCATCAACAAAACAACAAGAAAGCCCACTGTATGGGAGAACATATTTAGAAATGTTATCACTGGTAAAGTTTTAATTTCCAACATCTACATGCAACTTATACAACTTAAAAGGAATACAAATAATCCAATAAAAAAAATGGGCAATAGATCTAAATACAATCTTTTTGAAAGAAGACAGAAGGAAGGCCAAGAGATATATGAAAACATGCTCAAAATCACTAATTATCTGAGAGATGAAAATGCAAATGACAATGTGATACCATCTTACACCTGTCAGAATGGCAATCATCAACAAATCAACAAATGACAAGTATTGGCAAGGATGTGGAGAAAAAAGAAACTCTTGTGCTCTGCTGGTGGGAATGCAGACTGGTGTAGGCACTGTGGAGAATAGTATGTAGTATCCTCCAAAAACTAAAAAGGGAACTCCCATTTGACCCAGTAATCCCACTTTTAGGAATATATCCTAAGAAACTAGAAACACCAATCAGAAAAGATATATGCACCCCTATGTTCATAGCAGCACAATTTACTATAGCTACAATTTGGAATCAGCCTAGGTGCCCATCAGCAGATGAGTGGATCAGAAAACTATGGGACATCTACACAATGGAATTCTATGCTGCCATTAAAGAGAAGGAATTCTTACCATTTGCAGCAATGTGGATGGAACTGGAGAGCATTATGCTAAGTGAAATAAGCCAGTCAATGAAGGAGAAATGCCACATGATATCACTCATTTATGGATAATAAAAAACATTATAAACTGATGAACAAAAATATAAATACAGAGGCAGTAAAACATCAGACTGTCAAATTACAGCAGGAAGTTTAGGGAGAAGTGGGGTAGATAAGAGATCAACTGAAGGACTTGTATGCATGTATGTAAGCATAACCAATAGATGCAAGACACTGGGGGGTGAGAACATGTATGGGAGTGGGTTGGGGGGGCAATGGGAAAATATGTGCACATGTAATACATTAAAAAAATGAGAAAAATATATACAAATGACCTACAGTAATAAAAGAGCAATATGCAAATTGACCATACCTCCTCAACACCTACCAACAAATCATGCATGAGTATTTAAATTAACCTGACAAATATGAAAGGTTAATTTGCATAAGCTGGTGCCTAGAGGCTTGAGGTAGGGGGCTGCTTGTTTGCGTACTGGCCACCGAGCAGCTGGGTGGGGTGGGAGGTCATTATGCTGAGAAGGTGCCCAGTGGCCAGGGGTGGGGTGGGGTGGGGCAGGATGCCTGGCTTCATTGCCAAGCACCAGGGTCGCTCTGGCCTGGAGGGCTGGGTTGGGAGCATGCCCTGAGCCATGCAGCGGCCGTCAGCCCAGGGGATACAATGCAGGGCTGCTGGGGTGGGGACTTGCCCCAAGCTGCCACTGTAGGGCTCAGGGCATGTCCCCAGCCCAGGGAACACAAAGCAGGGCTGCCAGGCTTGGGCATTCCCCTGGCAGCGGCTTTGCGGCTTAGGTCCATCCCCTCAGTTTGGCTGGACCTTCTGGAGCCGATGCTGACTCCATGCAGACACTGCAGGGCGGAGCCCACAAGCACACAGCCTGCACACTATCCCCTGTGGTTGTTCCCTCCCTGCTCCCACATCCCTCTTTCTAGGGCGGAGCCCCAACCCAGAATGGAACCTGCAGCCTCACCTCCCATTATGCCCTCATAGCATCCCCTCCAGGTGACACTCCCACCTATTTTCAAGCTGAGGCACCTGCCCCTCTGTGTACACCCAGCCTCCATCCTGCTGGGACATTGTCCTTCACCTCCATTCTCTGCCAGCACCCTGAGCATCAGAGCTGCCTGTGGACACTCACCTTCCTCCGACACCCCGGACTGAGGCTCCAGGAGTCTGAGCTGTGGGTCCCTGCCCTGCATCTTTGTCCGACCACTAGGAGACCTCTAACTCCCCCCAAGGACTCTGGCTCTCTTGGCTTCCTGGGCGTCTGAAGTCAGGTCTGTGGCCTAAAGGAATATGCAAAACCCCACTGTGCCGGTCCTAGGGATTTGAAAAGTGGACCACAGGTGTTCAGGAGCTTCAGAGTTTGGCTCTAGACCTGAGAGGATGCTCTCTTCCCACCCAGCACGCTGCCCTCCAAGGGCTGCACTGCACTCTCCGGCGGCCTGAGGGCTTGTGGGCCAGTGCAGGCGCTACCTAAGGGCCCTGAGTGGCCCTGGCGCATTTTCTCAGAAAGGGAAAGCCTGCTGTGTGCAAGCCTGTGTTTACCAAGGGAGTCATGAGTCTCTAAACGTGACTACCTTACATTTGTAGACTTTGTGTGTAAACACACTAGCAAATCCAGCAGCCACCAGGGGCTGATTTTCACTTTAAAGACAGAGACCCTATAATAAAAATTACTTCTAAAAATGGGCCTCTGTAGCACATACCCATGTCAGGCACATAGCTGACACTGTTAGTGTATATCTGTGTACATGTAACTCTCATACCACGTGCATTTGTAACCTTTGAGACTTACGAACTTTAGAAACGAGAAAGATTCAAATACAAATAGGCCAGGGGTTCACTAGGTCCCAAGGACTAGAACCCCTGAAGGTTGGCAGGGAGGAGGGCGCTGAGCCCACATTTCCTGCCTGAGACAAGAGACCGGCATGCACCTACAGAAAGTGGGGCTGGAGTGGAGGCAGGCCGCTGTGGGGCATCTGCACTGGGAAGCAGGGCCTGGCTCTGTGGGTACCTGTGGGTGTCACACAGGAAGAAGAAAGAGATCTTTAAGGAAGGTGTCGGTGTGACCCCACTGTGCTCATCAAAATGAAAACCATCTGTGCATCAGAGGACACTGTCCACGGTGTGAAAATGCCCTAGAAGTGCCCGTAGGTCCCCTGTCTGTGACGGGACTTGAGACCTGGGAGTGCTCCCCTCACTCAACTGAGCACCAACCTGACAGAACGTGAGCAAGGGCCTCAGATGGACATTTCTCTAAAGAAAAGATGCAAATGGCCGATGAGCAGCTGAACAGATGCTCAACACTTACCCACAGGGAAAGGCAGTCAAACGAGAGATGAGATGCCACTCACACCCACTCTCTGGCTGTGATGAAGCCCCTCCCCTGAAACAACAGTGCTGGTGGTATGCAGAGAAACTGGTGTCTGCACCGCTGGTGGGAAGTTAAAGTGGGGCAGCCACTGTGCAAACAGCCTGATGATTCCTTAATAAGTGAAACATAGCCCAGCTTGTGTGCTCAGTGGTTATCATCCTGTGCACCCGGAGGTCCCAGTTTGATGGCCAATCAGGGCACATGCCTGGGGTGCAGGCTCGATCCCCAGTGGGGGGCGTGCAGAGGGCAGCTGATCAATGGTGTTTCTATCTCTCCCTCTCCCTCTCTGAAATCAAGGGGGAAAAAAATCCTATCTAATAAGTCCTAAGGGCTCCTGAGACTGTGAGAGGGGGCAGGCGGGCTGAGTGACATGTGTCAGACAGACAAAGATAAGTACTTCATTTATATGTGGAATCTAAAAACAAAACTAAACAAAAGAAATGAATCAACAGAACAGAAACAGACTCATAGATACAGAGAACATTTTTTTTATTTTTTTATTAATTTTTTATACATATCTCCCCATTGCCCCCCCTCCCTCCCAGGCATACCCCAACCCCCCCAGTGTCTATGTTCATTGGTTATGATTATATGCATAGATACAAGTCCTTTGATTGATCTCTTATCTACCTCACCTAACTTTAATCTTCCTGCTGTAATTTCACAGTCTGTTTGAAGCTTTACTGTCTCTGTATCTATCCTTTTGTTCATCAGTTTATAATGTTCTTTATTATCCCCCAATGAGTGCGATCATGTGATGCTTCTCCTTCATTGACTGGCTTATTTCACTAAGCATAAGGCTCTCCATTTCCAACCAGGTTGCTGCAAATGGTAAGAATTCCTTCTTTTTAATGGCTGCATAGAATTCCACTGTGTAGATGTACCACAGTTTTCTGATCCACTCATCTGCTGATGGGCACCTAGGCTGTTTCCAAATTGTGGCTATTGTAAATTGTGCTGCTATGAACATAGGGGTGCATAAATCCTTTCTGATTGGTGTTTGTA
>JAAGEH010000392.1:14923076-14951627 GCA_011751065.1 Lasiurus cinereus
AAAAGCAGTCAACCAAATCTAGAATGTGGGATTTTTCTACAAGACAAAAGAATTGTTCTAGAAGAAAAGAAACTTAAAAGAGATTTAGTAGCATCATAAACAAATTCAAATGTTCAGATCCTTATTTCAACAACTTAACCAACTGTATAAATTTTTTTAGATTATTAGAAAGTTTGAATTTGAATTGAGTATCCAATTATATTAAAGTACTCTTGCTAATTTTGTTACATGTAGTAACATGTTGAGTAAGAAAATTTTGTATGCCTTTCTTTTGAGATGCATATTGACATTTCCAAGGATGAAAAGACATAATGGATCAGAATTTTCTTTGAAATATTGAAGTTAAAGGAAATGTGGAGGGTAGTAATTGAATCAAGCATAACATTTTATTGATGATTGTTAAAGCTGATTGATAGGATGTGGAGCTGAGGAGAAAGTTGGGGTTAGTGATAGAAATACAAATTTGAATGCTGTGTTAGAGTAGGGTTCTTGGTGTACTTGATATTCTCATACTACTTAAAGAGGACAGCTGCAGCTTTACAGCACCAATCAATGGTGACCCTGAAGGAGAATGGTGAAAGAAAATCCTCCAATAGGCAGAATCTTGAGTACACGTTGAGTTCACTTTGTTTGGAGGGAGAAATGGCCAGAAGTGTAGATCTACATTCATTATGAACAGTTGTTAAGTTGGACTGGATATCAGGGACTTGGAAGAAATAGGGTTGGAAGATTGGTGACAAGGAAGTCTGGGAAAGAGGTATGTGGAAGGATCTCTCAGAATGGGCATAGACTCTGAAGATATTTGTACGCCATGTAAAACTTGCCAAACAGCATATACCACATAGGAGACACTTAATTTTCAGGTGAAGTAAATGGCACATCCTGTATATATCAACCATCCACTTTCCCTAGTCACCCAGTGCTTTCTCAATGGGCCCATGAACAAAGTGGCTGTGGTTGCAGGGATGGAAGCTGTGAGTGGACTCAGAAATAGGGCTTTCCATTACCAAGGCGGACCTGGCCAATGATACTGTTGAACGTCAAGTCTGCTCACAGCAGAGAACAACACAGAGCCCTGAAATGGTACTAAGGGGACCAGCCAGCCATCTGGTGTGAGATTGATTACATTGGACCTCTTTTATCATTGAAGGAGTAGAGATTTGCCCTCACTGGAATAGACATTATTTGCATAGAGGTAAATGTGATGACCCATGTCCCGTGTGGTTCAGGGTTCAGGCTCTGGAAGAGGGGCCCATGCAAATGAAAGAGATGAGACAAGAAATAATAATTTGGAAATATTGGGAGACCAGGCCAGGCGGGAGCCCAGCTCATGAGGAAGGACACAGGTTGGGTTCAAGCCTTGCCATCCTTTAATTCAATTTGGGATACACCTATAGCCCTTAGGCAGGCAATTTCCACTAACAGAGTATCTTATCAGTAAGGATTTACATGACTGTCTGGTAGGGAAGTTGCTTCAGCTACCATTATCGGGGCTAAACAGTGGATGTACAGCCTTGACCTTTGCCAGGACTCAAGGGTCACCAGCATTCTGGGATCCTTGGTCCACACCTCTCTGCTGGTGTAGACAATAGGCGGTTTCCCACAGGAGAAACAGCTAAAAACGTAATAGTTGCCTTTGGTAATTAGGACTGCATGTGGGAGAGGCATGACCCTCAATTCTTCATTATAATAAGTCTTTGAATAATAATTGATTTTGAAACCATAATGATATATTGTCTTGATTTTAAAAAATTAATAATAAAATAAATAAGAAAGGAAACCACACTGGCCTGGAATCTTAAGTGTAATCCAGAGAAGTTTATCAGGATTGTAGATATCTTGAGACCATTGTTCTAACTCAGTGACTTTTTTTTTTTTTAAAAAAAGAACAAAATGGACAAATTCTCTTGTAAGGGCGACATAAGCTGAATAAGGTGGATTTTGAGTTGATTTGGCAGTGGGCTCTTCTTTTTACATCAGTCATGTTCCCATCATCTCAGATGGGCACTGGGTAGTTGTAAGGCATCATTTGGTTGATCATGGCATATACTTGGTGTAAAGGTTTGAAGGGGTTAGAATTATAGTGATACCCCGATGGTGAAGGATTTAACCACCACCTGCTTTTGGGCCCAGGCATTCTTGAAGAAGGTGACGGGACTCCTGGCCATGTTGGTCTCACAGTGGTGGCCCATCTGTGATATTATGGCAATGACAATGACATCAAATTTATTGAGGTATTTCTAGGACCAGAAACTACATGGGCAGACAAGGTCATAGTTAAGCTTGGGTGACTTCAACGCCTCCACTACCAGTTGCTTTGGATTCTCACTTTTGCCTACCAGCCCAGGATTTAGTAAGCTATGGCTCACAGGCTAGCTGCCTATTTTTGTACATGAAATTTTATTGAAACACAGTCATACTCACTTGTTTATATATTTTATATGACTGATTTTTAAAAAACTGTGGGGCTGACGAGCAACCCCTGAATAATGGATGAACAGATTACTCAGTCACAGTTTGACTATGAAATAGAGGGCTAAGGGGTCCCTGGCTTTAGTAGCCAGAGCAGCCTCTATTGCTGCCTTGTTAGACCTTTATTGGAATTTTTTATCTTTAGATACAATCAGTAGAGTGAGTAATCTTGGGAGGACACATGTGTTTACATTGTCCTCTAGGCAAGGGCATTCAGGGATTAAGCATGAGGATTCCAGTAAACATTGGGGGATCTGCATATACAGGCTTGTTTGAAAAGGTCAAGGAATAATTAGGGGTGCTGTCTTCAACACTCCTCTAAGTTTCCCTAAGTTGGAATTCCGATAAACAGGACAAGGCGGCATTCCACACACTTCCCTTTTATCAGAATATCCTTCTTACAAACTTTCTAACCAAGTCTTTTGTACTCCCCAGCAAAAAACCTGTTTGTATGTTTTATTCTTAAAACTTTGTTTCCTGATCATTGACTACATTAACATCCTCATTGATATTCTTTTTTAAAATATATATTTTTGTTGATTTTAGAGAGGAAGGGAGAAGAAGAGAGACAGAAACATCAATGATGAGAGAGAATTATTGGTCAGTTGCCTCCTGCACACCCCTATTGAGGACTGAGCCTGCAATCCTGGCATGTGTCCTGCCTGGAAATCAAACTGTGACCTCCTGGTTCATAGGTTGTTGCTCAACCACTGAGCCACATTGGCCAGGCCATTGATATTCTTTTTTGTTGTTGCATATATTTTTTTTATTGTGATAAAAAACACACACACAAAAAACCTCATATCTTAACCATTTTTAAGCATATAATTCAGTGGTGTTACAAATATTCATTTTGTTGTGAAACAACTTTTTTTAATTTAAATTCTTTATTGTTTAAAGTATTATATAAGTCAGCACATGCCCTCCCCCCTCCCCCAGAACTTTCTATCTTACAAGTCTGAAACTCTATTAATTAACAACTTACCTTTTGTCTCTCCCCAAAGCCCTAAGAGCCACCATTCTACTTTTTATTTCTATGAATTTGCCTACTTTGAATACCTCATGTAAGTGGAATTATGCAATATTTGTCTTTTTGTTACTGACTTATTTCATTTAGCATAATTTCCATAAGATTCATTTATCTTGTAGCATGAGATTGAATTTCCTTCCTTTTTAAGGTTGAATAATGCTCATACACACACACACACATACATACATATCCTATCTAATAAAAGAGTAATATGCAAATTGACTGTCACAGCCAGACACAAGTTGGCCATCCTCATGTGGTCAAGATGGCTGTCCCCATGTGGACACAAGATGGCCACCACAAGATGGCCTGCAGGGGAAAACAGTTGAGGGGGGGGACCATGTCAGCAGGGAGGGCAGTTAGGGTGACTGGGCCACCAGGGGAGGGCAGTTGGGAGCCAGCAGTCCTGGATTGTGAGAGGGATGTCTGACCCCCTGTTTAGGCCCAATCCTAGTGGGGTCCCAGATTGGAGAGGGTGCAAGCTGGATTGGACTCCCCACCCCCCATGCACGAATTTTATGCACTGGGCCTCTAGTATATATATGTGTGTGTGTATACACACACACACACACACACACACACACACACACACATCATTTTGTTTATGCAATTATCATATTTTCTGGTGTATAAGATGACTTTTTAACCCAGGAAAATCTTCTCAAAAGTCAGGGGTTGTCTTATATGCCGGGTGTCATCTTATAGGGCAAGTATATCCCAAACTCTCTATTTTAACTGGAAAAGTTGGGGGTTGTCTTATACGACCAGTCATCTTATACACTGGAAAATACAGGTACATGACCTTGACCGGAATCGAACCTGGGACCCTTCAGTCCACAGGCCGACACTCTATTCACTGAGCCAAACTAATTAGGGCTTTATTTTATTTTTAAATATATCTGTATTGATTTCAGAGAGGAAAGGAGAGAGAGAAATAGCAATGATTCTCTCATGGATCTGCCACCTCCTGCACGCTCCCTTATCAGGAATCAAAGAACCGTGACCTCCTGGTTCCTAGGTGGATGTTCAACCACTGAGCCATGCCGGCTGGGCTAGAGGAAGTTTTCACTAAACTCAGAAAATAAGCTTTGAAACAGCCTGGCAAAGAAGTCCAGAGGGGTATCCACTGGAACAAGAGGGACAGAAAGCAACCTAAGATTAACCAGTGCCGAAAGAAGAGGCTGTGCCTGGGTTCAATAAACCCCAGGGCCGTGCCCGTGCACAGACATACTCCCTGTGTGCATTCCCCTGGGCTGGCCGGCTAGCCAGCCGGCAGGGGACCCCTGATCTTCCCTAGCACCAATCGATTGCCCGCGTTTGGCCCAGGCTGCCCCCATCAGGGAGAGGGACTCTGTGTTTCGCAGCCATCTATTTCCAAGAGGGTGGCTCACGTTTCTGGAGGCTCTGGATCGAGAGACAGCCTCTCGGGTCATTACCCTTCCTTTGCACAATTCTCTTACTGAAAGGTCCATCCTCCTCCAGCCATGGAGAGCTCCTGCAACAAGCGGTGTCCCCAAGACAAATGACACCCCGCAGGACCCTGCACCCGTTAGGGACACAGCTGGTGTCTGATGGATAATGGATCAGGAGAGGCGGGGGGCTGCTGACCGGTCCATCCATAAAGTAGGAGTTCGTGGGGAACGGATCACAGCGGGGGACGCAGGGCGTCTTTGTAGACACATGGGGTCGCAGTGTGGATTACAAAAAATGAGCTAGAGGAGCCCGCATGGATGGGTCACTTCCAGAGGCTGCTCGATGGAAGCCACTGTATTTTCCCGAGTATAAGACGACTTTTTAACTCAGGAAAATCTTCTCAAAAGTTGTGGGTCATCTTATACGTCGGGTGTCATCTTTTAGGGCAAGTATATCCCAAACTCTATATTTTAACTGGAAAAGTTGGGGGTCATTTTATACGTCCAGTCATCTTATACGGTGGAAAATACAGTGTCTGCCAGGGAACATCTGGATTGCTTCCATGTCTTTGGCTATTGTGAACAGTGCTGCTATTAACACGAGTGTGCAGATCCCTCTACTAGAATTGCATTTGCACTACAATGGCAGTGTTGAAGAGATATCAGAGACTACATGTCCTGAAATCCTAAAGTATTTATCTGTATTAAAGTATTTAAGGAAAACTTTTCAGAATCCTACTCTAACCCGGTGAACCTGTCAAAGACACTCTTAAACTTCTCCACTGTTTTCCCCAGATTAGAAATCTCTGGGTATCTGTTTCCCTGGTATTTTAGTAATTCCTTATAATCTTACTAGGTCTTTGATACTCTTAGGAAGAACATTTTTATATTGAATTGCCAAAAGTAAAAATCAGCTCCAGTACCTTTTAATAAATTCATTTTATATTCAAAGTAGCCCGAATCAGTTTCTGTTGATTGCTGTTAAGAACTTTGAATTATCACTTTCTTCTACTTGAAGATATGAAAATGAAGATATGAGAAAAAAATACCAGGATATTTTGCATGTTTATGTTGCTGGGAAACCAGCGAAAGGAAAGATCCTGATTTTGGCTAAATTGATAAGCACTGATTAAGAAGGATAAATTAGGTTTTGTATGCACTCAGAGGGCAGAGAGGATTATGCTTGAAACTTGGCTTATGCTTACTGCCTTCTCTAAGGATACAAGTTTGTAGGAGATTGGCCCGATCTTATGTTGCTATTGACCACTTCAATCATCCCACCAGATGAAACTGACTGAGGTTTGAGGTGTGTGTGTTTAGTTAGTTGCTCTTCTTGTTTTGTCTTTTTGGTTAATCCTCACTCAAGGCTATTTTTCCATTGATATTTAGAGAGAATTGAAGGGAGGGGGAGAGACAGAGAGAGAAAACCATTAATGTGTGAGAGACACATTGATTGGTTGTCTCCCACTTGCACCCCAAGCAGGGCCAGTGATCAAGCCTGCATCCAAGGTACGTTCCCTTGGCCAGAATTGAACCCAGGATCCTTCAGTCTATGGGCTGATCCTCTATCCACTGAGCCAAACCGGCTAGGGCATAGTTGGTTTTTTGGTAACTTTTCATGTTGACATGTAATCACATTTACAGAAAAATTGAAACAATAGTACAGGGATCTCCTTTATACCATTTACCCAGATCTATAAATGATTTGCAAAACCCCATTTGCTTCATCATTTTCTCTCTCTCTTTTTTTCTCTCTCTCTGTATACCTTTTTTGAACCATTTGAGAGTATGTTGGAGAGATCATTAAACACTTTGGTACTTCCTAAGTACAAAGAAAAACTTTTTACATAGTCAGGAAATTTAGGGTGAACACAATACTGTTATCTAATTCATAGTCCATAGATCATTTTCCCCTCCTATTCCAGTAATGTCCTTAATAGCTTTTTTAAAATACCTACAGTTTAGAATCTAATCCAGGATCATGTATGCATTGGTTTTCATTTCTCATTAATCTCCTCTCATCTAGAACAATTCTCCAGTCTTTCTTGATTTTTATATCTTTAAAGAGTTCAGGCCAGTTATTTTGTACAGTGTTGATTGGTTTTGGTTTGTTTGATGTTTTCTCATAACTACAAATCCAGTCGATGAAGTTTTGGTAGGAGCACCACTAAAGTGAGTTTATGATCTTCTCAGTGCTTGCTATCAGGAGGCACATGAGTCCATTTGTCCCAGTGTTAGTGATGTAACCTTGACCACTTGATTAGGAGATAATTCCAGGGTTTTCCACTGTGAAGTTACAATTGGAAACAAGTCATCAATAGGGAAATATTTTGAAACTACATAAGTATTCTGTACCTCATCAAACTTTCATGTCCTAATTTTAACAACCCTTAATGATTTCCTAAATCTGTCATTTGACCTTTCACTGTGAAAGCTTTTCTGCCTTCTCTCTCTATATATATGACTCATCTTTTGCTTTCCCTTCCCAAACTCTGGAACCTGCACTGTCTTCAAGGAGCCCTTGACTGGCTGAATTTTTAGCAAAGCCCAGGAATACATTAGTAAAGGGGAGTCCTCACGCCCAACAATAGCCTTTATGATCAGTTGCAGATAGCAAACTGTAGTGTCAAACTGTCCCCTCTGCAGAGAGGCTTTGCCTGGCAGCTGAATCTAAAGGAGCCCTCTGTCTCCACATCTGTTGGCTTCTATCACCTAACTCTGTTTTATTTTCTTCACAGCACTCATTCACTGTCTAAAATTATCTTGGTTGTTGGCATATATTTGTAATTTTTTGATTTCTTCAACTATAATATAAAAGACCTACCAGTCCTAACTCAGTTTATATCTAGAGCCTGGCACAGGTTATTTGTTAAATATATAAATGAATGGCATCTTTATGCTCAAAAATGCTATGAACACATATTTCCATACCAAATTTTATATTTATGGAAGATTTTCAAATGACACCTAACCAGATTCCACCATTCCCTAGAAAAGTTTCTTGATCCCATATCCAGATAGGAAAATTCCCATGTATGGTAATCTCAGTGTTTTAAAGCATTTTATTTGTTTATTTATTTGTTAATTCTCACCTGAGGATATTTTTCCATTGGTTTTTAGGGTGAATGGAAGGGATGGGGAGAGACAGAGAGAGAAACATAGATGTGAGAGAGACACATTGATTGGTTGCCTCCTACACATGGTAAGTACTCGACCAGAATTGAACCTGGGACCCTTCAGTCTGTGGGCCGACACTCTATCCACTGAGTGAAACTGGCTAGGGCCAATGACAATGCTTTAGTAAATGTTTTACATATTCAAGTATTTCTCTATCAGCCTATAATGTATTTAAGTCACCCTATTGCTTTTGTTGTTGTTAATCCTCACCTGAGATATTTTCCCATTGATTTTCAGAGAGAATGGAAGGGAAAGGGAGAGACACAGAGAGAAACATTGATAGGAGAGAGACACATCAACTGGTTGCCTCCTGCACATGTCCCGACCAGGTCCAGGGATCAAATCTACAACCAAGTACATGCCCTTAACCAAGGGCCTTTCAGTCCAAGGGCCAATACTCTATCCTTTGTTCCAAACAGGCTTTCACCCTGTTGCTTTTTGTAACTGTTATGCCCCCAAAATATCAAGCTATTGCTGTGGTTACTCTTTAAATTAATGTTTTTTCACTGGGTCATCTCTGATACCATGTTGCAGTTTGATAATCTAATTCAAGTACTTCCAGATGAATCATCTGTGAAAGCCATTTTGTGAATACTTAATTATGAAGTTATACCTCACCTGCTCGAAGGTATGTGGAAGAGGATCATCAAAGGGAGAGAGTTTAAATGTATAGATATGGCAGTAATCAGTGCTTTTCCTCTTAGTTCTTCAGGACTCGTGTTTAGAAAAATTCTGAGAAAATAAATCTAAACCAGTGATCTGTAAGATGCAAGACATATTTTAACTGCCACACACCTGCTTTTCCTCCACACTTTGCTTAGGGATATGACTATAAATCTGTTCTTCTTTTTCATCCCCTTCTTTTATCTTATTTCCATAGATTAAAATAGAGAATGTTTGGAGTTTTTCTTTCCACAGTACAGTTTTTATCAGGAAGCATCTCCTGAAACCAGTCTCTTTCTGTTATTTGGTTTGATGTGATGGTACAACAGGTTATTGGGACTCTCCTTACCCATCTGGCCTGTCAGAGTCAGCTGTTTCCAACTCTCAAAACAGCCAGCACAGCATTAAAAGCAAAACAAAACTGGTCTTGAGAATTTAACTTTGTTTAACTATACAAGATGTTAAACATTAGGAAAAGCTGGGTGAAAGATCTACAAAAACTCTCTGTACTGTTTTTGTAACTTTTTTCCTAAGTCTAAAGTTACATATTTCAAAATAAAACTTTTATAAAGCCCTTTAGAACCCTCTATTTTTGCCTTGTGTACAGATGATAGCCTGAATTTCACTAATAATTCACTTTAACTGAAATAAATGGCTTGAAGCTCATAAATAATTCACTTCAATCTTGCACTAACTTTTTCAACTGTTTTTCCTAACATCCTCAACCCCTGATCACATAATGCCTGAAATTCATTTCTGTATTTTGACACTTGATGTTGGCCATCAGTTTCTGAACTTTTTTTGCTTTTCTTAAGAACCCTTTGGTTTTAGATTATTCAGCTCACCCATCTAATATAGGCCCAGAATCCTTCCTGAGATGTAGGTTAGGCTTCCTGGGTTCACAACAGGACTAGTCAAAGTTAATCTTTCAGAGAGCCACCATGGATGCCCACCACTTTCAAAGCTTAGGTGTTCCTCACAGAAAAGTGTGTATGGTCAGCTTCACCTTTTACTCTCTTCCTCTCAGAGACATCACTGTTAGTCTTCTTTCCAAGATCAGAATTTGGCCCTGGGAGAAGGTTGACCTCCAGAATCTTTCCAGTTAGCTTGAACACTTAATCCCTAAGTCATCCTGATCATAAGAGAGAATTGTGCCCTGGCCCATGTGGCTCAGTTGGTTGTGTATTGTCTAACAGTGGTTGGCAAATTCATTAGTCAACAGAGCCAAATATCAGCAGTACAACGATTGAAATTTCCTCTGAGAGCTGAAAACCGACTTCTGTGCATGGGTCATGAAGTTTCAATCACATTGTACATGTGCACCCACATGTGGTGTTTTGTGGAAGAGCCATACTCAAGGGGCCAAAGAGCCGCATCTGGCTCATGAGCCACAGTTTGCCGACCACTGGTCTAGTACAATGAGAAGTTGCTGGTTCAATTCCCAGTTGGGGCACACCTGGGTTGCGGGCTTGATTCCTAATGGGGGACATGCAGGAGGCAGCGGATTGATGTTATGCTCTCATATTGATGTTTCTCTCTTCTCTCTCTTTCTCTGAAACAAAACAACACAACAACAAAAACACAACACAATAAAAATTATTTAAAAAGAAAAGAGAGCTCTAGTTGGCTCAACTCAGTGGATAGAGCGTCAGCCTGCGGACTGAAGGGTCCCGGGTTCGATTCCAGCCAAGGGCACATGCCTGGGTTGCGGACTCGATCCCCAGTGGGAGCATGCAGGAAGCAGCCAATCAATTATTCTCTCTCATCATTGATGTTTCTATCTCTCTCTCCTTCTCCCTTCCTCTCTGAAATCCATAAAGAAATATATTTTAAAAAATAATAAAATAAAAAGAAAAAGAAAAGGGAGTAGAAACCTTCCAGTTCAGGCATTCGTCTTTCAAACTCCCAACTGTTTACCTAGTCCGTTTAAATGGATCCCTGCTCCAGTTTCCCCTGGCATAGACTGCTATACTACATTCTTACTGTTTAAAAAATAAGTAGTGACTTCTCACCTTTGAAATAACATGTGCAAATGAAAAATTAAAATACCCAAATCACCCATAATTCCATGAAGCAACAAAAGAAATAGTGACTGGGAATTAAAAAGAAAAACATAATATATTTATATATATATTCTGGTATTCTTATTCTTAACTCAATAAAAAGGTATCTACCAGAAACCTACATGAAACTTCTAACAACATGCACGAGTTAAACATGCGCTTCAATGTTGGGAGCAAGTCAAGGATTGCTGCTATACTGCTAATATTTAAGGTAGTATTACAGAGGCAAACCAAGATGGTGGCATAGGTAAATGCTGGTACTCAACACCTCCCAGAACCACATCAAAATTATAACTAAAATACAGAATAACCATCATTCAAAACCACCTGAAAGCTGGTTGAATGGAAGTCTTACAACTAGACAAATAAAGAAGAAAGCACATTGAGACTGGTAGAAGGGGCAGAAGTGTGGAATGGGCTGGTTTGACACCCACAATTGTGGTGGGTTTTTTTTTTTTTTTTAATCAGGAAGGATATCTTGGCTGTGGAGGTTTTCTGTGAGAAACAAGGGGTCCCAGTCCCATACCAGACCCCCAACCCAGGGTTCTTGAGCTGGAAAGAGAAGTCCCCAGAACTTCAGGCTGTAAAAACCAACAGGGATTGTGGCTGAGTGACACAGAAGCTGGTGGAGACCCAGGCAGTTCCTCTTAAAGGGCTGGCAGAGAAACTTACTTGGACTCACTCCTTCTGAGCTCCAGGGCTGGGGCTATTGCTGTGGTGATCCAGGGAAATATGGGAAAGAACTGAATTGTCTAGCATTGGAGCAAGATGGCAGGGACAGCTTTCTTCTGGACAGGGGTGCTTGCAGGGTCATTGTTCCTATGAGGAGATTTCCCCTATTGCAGAGCTTACTGGCAGCCATATCTGACTGAGGTCCCATCAGAGTGGCTCACACAGAAATAGTGGCTATTAACTAACCATCAAATAAAAATGCATAACAGCCCTAGTTGTTTGGCTCAAGTGGATAGAGCATTGGCCTGTGGACTAAAAAGTCCCTCGTTCAACTCTGGTCAAGGACACATGCCTGGGTTGTGTGCTCAATCCCCAGTGGGGGGCATGCAGGAGGCAGCTGATCAATGATTCTCTCTCATTATTGATGTTTCTTTTTAAAAAAAATATATTTTATTAATTTTTCACAGAGAGGGAGAGGGATAGAGAGTTAGAAACATCAATGAGAGAGAAACATCGATCAGCTGCCTCCTGCACACCTCCCACTGGGGATGTGCGGGAAACCAAAGTACATGCCCTTGACCGGAATCGAACTTGGGACCTTCTGTCCATAGTCCCTAGCTCCATCCACAGAGTCAAACTGGCTAAAGCTCATCATTGATGTTTCTCTCTCTCTCTCCCTCTCCCTCTCTGTAATTAATAAAAATATACTTATAAAATTAAAAAAAATGCATAACAGCCCCAAAGGTGGAAAACAATATATTAATTTATTTCCAAGAAAACAACATGTAACAGCATCAAAAACAAAGACAGATTCAGTAGTTTTGGGTCATCTCCATGGAAAGGAGAAAGCCACTAGTCCAACAGTACACTCTTCCAAGATTGAAGTATTAAAGACACAGGAGAGGTGACTAGCAATGGACATGTAAACATCTATTCCAAAAGATTTCTCATTCTATATGAGAAATATCCAGTGTAAAACATTTCTTCTAGGTGGTATCATTTAAGTAAATTGAAAAATGACTTTGCCATTAGCTCTCGGTGTGTTCCATAACCCTCAGCCCTTTACCACCCAATGCACTTCCATCTTTTTAAGCAGCAGGAACAAAGAAGGCTTTATTTCAATCATTCTCTTTAAATATGATTAACATTCAACAGGCACAATTACAGGAAAAAATTGTGTTAAACGCATTATTAGTTATAGTAATTGTTTTTCATGAGGATAAATAAATATTAAGGAACTCAATGGATTAGAGAAATACAAAAGTAGACTTCACACTTTTCTGAGGTGACAGGACATTTTCTCAATATTAACACTGAGATAATTCTTAAAACCTACCTTATCTGGTATACTAAATATGGCTATATTTCACCTTCTTTAATATTCCACCCCAGGAAATGAAATAAGACCAGTAGGAGAATCCCAATTGTCAGACAGAGAGCTTGTTTCCTAGTGCTTAGTAACAATCTCTCTAAGCCTCACTCACTTCATCTGCCAAACAGGGATAATGAGGACCTCACAAGAGTGCTGTGAGGTTTAAATGCAGTGAGCTAGGCAAATGTCTTGAACACATAGGCTTTTTTTAGCTTCCTTCCCTTCTCTCTTTTGAATGACCTCTGACTTAAACCTCAGTTTGTAATTACTGAGATCCTTGGTCCGATATCACAATCTACAATCTACATGTGAATGTATTAAAATACATTATCTAAGGTTCTCTAGAGCAGTCTTTACAACCTTCACATTACCAAGATTTTTAGAGTGAAAAAGCTTGTGTCTTACTTTTCCTTCATTGTCTCAGCATGTGTCTGGTATATAGTAGATACTCAATAAATATTTACTGACTGCATGCTGAATGAATTGGATGAGGGAATGGACAAGGGATAAATGCAGGGATGCTCATCCCCAATTGAAAGCTCTTAAAAATCTAGGCATTCTTATCAGCACCAGACATCAAGCCACTCAGAGAACACTATGGCATTGTTAAAGCCTCAAGGATAGAATTTGGTCTCCATTTTGCAGTTAAGATAACTTTGGTGGGGGTGGAGGGTGGTGGCAGAAGAGGTATAAGAGACTTGAGACTAGATCTATACAATACCACCTCTCTTCTAGGAGTTTCTTCATTCTGTGAGAACTTTTCAGCATTCTTAATGATGAAAGGGGAATCAGAGTACATTCTGATATAATCGAGAAATTTTGTTCTGCTTTCCCGGGGTCCTTTTACTGAAGCAGCAGGCAGTGACTGCTTAAAGCATATTCTGCCTCCTGTTAATGACTTTATAGTCTATACAGTTGAGCAAGAAAACTGAAAATGCTAGTGCTAAAACTCAGAACAGGATTTAGTTCTTCAGTTCTAGTAGCTCAAGTTCTAAAGGAGATTGGTGAGTTACCCCAAAACTGCCTATACATCTATGTAACAGTTGAGCAAAGAAGAATGGTGTTTATTAATATGTGGCTATAGATCTGTTATAAAAGATGCCTTCTTCAAAGAACCCAGTTCTTCTTTCCTAAATCATATTACTTACACTTCTCATTTTGATTAGAACATTTATATATGATGAATATCTGATGCAAAGATGTGACAACAGTGAAAATGATCACTGATCAGGACAACAAGCTGGCACAGAGGTGAGCATCAGGAAACAGAGTGGACAAAGGGCCAGGACTGCTCTGCACAGCCTCCTCTTATTGTCCAGTGAATATTTCAACATATAGTAGTAAAGCCAGATCCTGAGGTCATGACCTCAGTCCTGAAACTGTTGGCCAAGGTGAAGTCCTCTCTCAAAAGCTCTTCTTCCCAATAGCGACTTCCCTTCAATCCCAAGTTGCAGGCGATCAAAAATACCAGCTGGGTTGTATTGCAGTTTCACTCTGATTTAAGGTTCTTTCTCGAAGTCTCAGTTCTAGGCATTCCACAGTAAGGGGGTATGTAGTAAGTTCAAACTTGTTAGCAAAAAGGCTCGGCGAATTAATCAACCACTGTAAGTCTCCATTTCCATAGATACAAATGCCACGGACGTAGTGGCCTGCAAAGAAGAAAACAAACAAACAAAAAACATCAAACATGCTGGCTTTCAAAAGCCAGGGGCCATAGACTTTCAGTGGTCCAGTTACTGTCTGGCTACTGAGTAGTCAACACTGGGCCAAGTGCTATGGGATTCTAATGAAACATGATTGTGTAGGACTAGCCTACAAAGAAGTTCAACTATTTATAGAAAGACAAAGGGTATAAATATGTCTTTGAAGAAAATGAGAGTTAAATAACACAAAATAATAACACACTAGGCATCGTGAGGCAATTCATGTATTATCTGAGGAAGTATGGATGAGAGGTTCTAGAAGTGTGCAAATGACTTAATGGGTCACACTGGTCAGGCCTCTTTCCTGAGCTCCAGCCTAGTCTCTCTAAGTGCCTACTTTATGCCTTCACTTAGATAAATAATAAACCTAACCAATATAACATG
This sequence comes from Lasiurus cinereus, assembly GCA_011751065.1. Taxonomy (NCBI): domain Eukaryota; kingdom Metazoa; phylum Chordata; class Mammalia; order Chiroptera; family Vespertilionidae; genus Lasiurus; species Lasiurus cinereus. The sequence continues at coordinate 14,938,025 of JAAGEH010000392.1, forward strand.
TCCTCTCCAAGTCTTCCCCATTGAAATCCACAGCAATTCTATTCTCTAGTGATTTCAGCACTTCTCCCTTCTTTTTCACACTCCACATCCAACTTCTCAGCAATTCTGTCAGTTCAGTCTTCAAAATATTAAAATTAAATCTGACTACTTTTCACCACCTTCACTATTACCATTCTGGTCCAAGTCACCTCCATCTTCCCTGTCTTGAGCCATTGTAATAATAACTGGTTTTCGCTGACTCCACCTCTGCCTGTTAGTAATATTCTTAGCATGTGAGCCAAAATTAGTTTTAAATGTAAGGAGACCATGTAAGCCTCCTGTGCTTAAATGGCTTCACATCTCATGTGGAACAAAAGTCAAAATCCTAGCAATGGCATTTAAGATTTCTCAGAGTCAGCATAGCTCAGTGGTTGAGTGTCGACCTATGAGCCAGGAGGACACAGTTTGATTCCTGGTGGGGGCACATGCCTGGGTTGCGGGCTCAATCCCTAGTGTGGAGCATGCTGGAGGCAGCTGATCAATGATTCTCTCTTATCATTGATATTTCTATCTCTCTCCCCCTCATCTTTCCTCTATGAAATCAATAAAAAAATAAAAATAAAAATAAAAAGACTTCTCAGAATCTAGCCCTTGGACTTACCTTCCACCACTTACTCAATCACTTATAACCCTTGCTCATTCATTTTGGACACAAAGGCCTTTGTGCTGATCCCAAGCACACCAGGCATGTTCTACTTGAGAATCCCTGTTTGCTCTTCCTCCCCTGGACTGCCCCTTTTCACCAGACATCCTAAAGGCTCCCTTTCACACCACCCCAGGTCTCTGCTTCAAGGCCATCTTCTTAGAGTGGCCTTCTTTGTTCTCCTTTCCTCCTTCCCTGATTCATTTTTCTTCTCGCACTTATTACTAACTGATGTATATATCAGTGCCATGGAGGAAAATATTATTTTGTTTATTGTCTTTCTCCCTAGATTGGAATATAAGCTCAGAAGAGCTGGCATTTGATACCAGATTGTTCACTTCTGTGTCCCTGGAACAGTGCCTGGTAAATATTAGGTATTAAATTAATACTTTTTGAATAAAATAATGGAGAAGGAGGAGTAGAGAGTTAGTGGATGGGTAGAATTAGCAAGTATCAAGGGGATGGGTGAGGGTGTCAATTTGGGAAAATGCCTCTAAAAACCTATAGAGATGGGAATTTTCTGCAAGAATAAGTAGTTTTATTGGGAAATGGCCAAGAAACAGAATGGTAGGAAGTTGGAACTCTTTTTCAGAGATTGCATGGCACAGAGTAGAACTATTATGGATGACTGACTTAAATTAAAAAGACTTGTGCCTTTTTTATCTCATAATTATGGAGAGTTTTTGAAGATTTTTGAATAGATGAATCAAATGGTGAAATTCATTTTAGCAATATTAATTTTGCAGAAGTTGGCAGGGTACATTAGAAATCAATCAAGGGACTACATTAATAACTTAATGTAAACCAGAAAGCTCATTCAAAGTTAATAGTTTCCATGAGTGGGGAAGAAAGGATATTAGAGATAGAATTCAGAAGGACTGACAGGTCTTGATGATTAATTCAATGTGGCAGGGAGGAAATACAATTGAGAGGAAATCACTGGGGAAAGAAGCCAGAGTTGTGGGAAGTTAAATAATAACTGGGTGAGAAGTTTAAGAACAACTTGGTGGTGAGGAGAACTGAATGCATAGGTAGCATACCCATGCTTTAAAAAAAAAATGGAAGTGAACAGGAGAAAATACTTCAGTTTGTATCAAGCAGAGGGTGCGTGGACAACTTGATCTTGAGGACAGAAGCAGTAAGTACATACTTGCAGAGAGAAGAAACAGAATCATCAGAGAGAAAGACAATGCAAGAGAGCAAGGGGATCATGTAGGGGACCCACACATAACTGAGACCACAGATGGTGACCTTGGTGGTGAGGATGGGTAACTTGTCCTCTTGAAATAGGAAGGAACAATGAGAGAATGTGTCAGAAACGCTCTAAGAGCAAAGACACCTTCTCCCATTCTCCTTCCAGTAGAAGGGCAGGCTGTGGTGAGAATGGAGGCAGGTGGCATGAGCTGTCTTCTGAGAAAATATGGGCTGATTAAGGTAAAGATATAAATGTGCTAAAGAATAGACAAATTTCTGTACAGTGATGTGAGGATGTTGCCATCCACAGTGGGGTGGGACTCTCAAGAGAAAGACACCAGAGACATGGAAGCATGGAACAGAGTATGGAATCTCAGAGGGAAGGCAGGAGAGGGTGGGTGAGTGGAGGTAATCAACCAAAGGCCTTATATGCTTATATGCATAACCCATGGGCACAGATAATAGGAAGCTGAAGGCCTAGGGTGGAAGGGGGTAGTAGGGGAAGGGATGAGGAGAGGATGGCCTAGATGGGGTCAATGGGGGAAAAAAGGAGACATATGTAATACTTTAAACAATCAAGAATTATATATATATTCTAGAGGCCTGGTGTATGAAATTTATGCATGGGTGGGGGAGGTCCCCTCAGCCCAGCCTGCACCCTCTCCAATCTGGAACATGCTTCTCATAATCCAGGACCACTGGCTCCTAACTGTTCACTTGCCTGATCACCCATAACTGCTCCCCCTGCTGGCCTAGTTGCCCCAAACTGCTTCTCCCATGGCCTAGTTTCCCCTTACTGCCCCCCCCCACCCCCCGCCCGCCGGGTGGACCCCCAACGGCCCCCCCCCCCCCACGAGCCTGGTCACTCCATGCAGCCTGCAGCTCAGTCGTTTGGCATTTGGTCACCCCTCACTGTCCCCCTGATGCTGGCATGGTTGCCCCCAACTGGCCCACCTGCAGGCCTGGTTGCCTCATGCAGCTTGCTGTTCGGTTGTTGGTCATCCCTCACTGACCCCCTTGCCAGCCTGGTCACCCACACAGCCTGCTGCTCAGTCATTTGGTCTCCCCTCACCGACCCTCCTGTAGGCCTGGCCGCCCCACACAGCCTGTTTGGTCATCTATTTGGTTGTGATGATTGCTTAGGCTTTTATATATAGATATTAAAAAAAGGAGGCTGAGTGTGATGGAGAGGTATGGAAAGCAGCAATCTACAATTAGGTGTAGAGAAAATGGATTGATAAGTAAGGCTGTGGATTGAATAGAAGAGTGGAGAAGCAAAGCCTTATTATTGCAGGAAAAAAAGGTCAAACTTCCATAGTCATTCATACATTCACTTAATCACTCACTGAATAAATATTAATTGTGTGCGTATACCAGCTGAGTTATGTACCCCCAAAATTCACATAGTGAAGTCCTAACCCTAGTACTTGAGACTATGACTATATTTAAAGAGATAATTAAGTTAAAATGAGGACATCCTTATAAGAAGACATTAGGACATAGATACACACAAAAGGAGGTCCAAATGAGGACACAGGGAGAAGAAAGCCTTTTATCAACCAAGGAGCATGCCCTCCGAAGAAACCAAACCCAGCCGAAACCTGTTTGGCTCAGTGGATAGAGTGTCGGCCTGAGGACTGAAAGGTCCCAGGTTCGATTCTGGTCAAGGGCATGTACCTTGGTTGCGGGCACATCTCCAGTAGGGGGTGTGCAGGAGGCAGCTGATCGATGTCTCTCTCTCATGGATGTTTCTAGCTCTCTATCCCTCTCCCTTCCTCTCTGTAAAGAAAAAAATCAATAAAATATATTAAAAAAAAAAAAAGACACCAAACCCAATGACACCTTGATCTTGGACTTCCAGCTTCCGTGACAATGAGGAAATAAATTTCCTTTGTGTAAGCCACCCTCTCTGTGGTTATGTGTAAAATGACTTTGCTAGCCCTAGCAAACAAACACACATGCCCACTATGTAGAAGGCAATAGTTTGAATGAAATGTTGCTGAGACCGGTTTGGCTCAGTGGATAGAGTGTCGGCTTGTGGATTGAAAGGTCCCAGGTTTGATTCCGGTCAAGGGCATGTACCTTGGTTGTGGGCACATCCCCAGTGGGGGGCGTGCTGGAGGCAGCTGATTGATGTCTCTTTCTCATAGATGAAATCTCTCATTAATGTCACTTGCCATCAGGCAGGAGCTGCAATAAACACCTTTCAACCGGAAGCTGCGTGTGGAGGGAGCAGAGGCTGATGAGAGGGATGGGGTCCAGCCTGCTCTTAGATGACATCACTACTCACTCTTACCACTTCCCTAACCACTGCACTCTCCAAAGGAACAGAAAGAGGAATAGCAATAATAAGAAAGCAGAAACTACCAAGAAGAAAGTGCTACTATAATTTGAACTTACCTGGAGAATGTTTAAATGTATTTTTCAAGAACTGAGTCTAACAGCCTCTAGCCAATCTTTTAATCACTCACAGATTGGTTTAAATATATCAGCAGTTCTCTCCACAAAAACCCTGTATTCTACAACTACCTTCATGACAAGCAGTATGGCTTTAAAGTATGAAATGCATGCCTCACCATGGCAGCCTCCGTGTTTGTCTTCCATGTCAATCCACTTCACGGCTCTGAGGTTACCAGTCCATGATGCATTTGGCATGGAGCCAGGGACACCTGCAATGTTGACAAAGAAGAAAAGCATAAATGAGAACCAAGAGAGAAGGGTGTCAATTTCTTTAACCCTCCAAGTCATTTTCTTTAAATATATTATCTTTCACATCAGATTTTTCATCATTATGGTGTGAATAGTTGGTGGTTATGGGCCTAGCTTTGCCACCAGTAAAAAGAATCTATTGATTTTTTTCAGCCTGGAAAGTTTGGTCACACACATAGAGTTTAAGAAATACTGTAGTGTAAAACCACAAGAGAAGGTTGGGGATTTTTGGTCTCTTAATGGCCTTTAATTAAATTTACTTTCAATCCTAATGTTAATTTTTTTTTTAAAGGATTTTCCAGATGGAAAGAAGTGCAAGCCCCGGAAACAGGATTCTCTAGGTTCTTAGTGCTAATTAAGTGAGAGCAATTCCAGGGTCGTTCTTATATGACATTGCCATTTTAGGCATACAGAGAAAGACAGCTTGTTCATGACATGTTTAACTCATAAATCTTTTAACACAGTATGCTTTATATTTGTTAAAATACTTATTGAGCATTTGATATAGACGAGGGCTGTGCTGGGAACTGGGGACAGAAAATTCAGACATGATTCCTGATCACCCAATGAGGGTAATGAATTGTCTATCCCAGTAGTAGGTTTTGAGTTTTGTTTTTCCTAGAAGGTTGGTGTATACTGATCCACTCATCTTCTCTATCTCTTACAGTTGTTCTTTGACCAAATACTGTTGCTGACCTATTTTCTAGTTAGAAATTTTCTAATGCACCTTTGAAATGTAAATAATTTGCCTTAAAAGGGGGGAGGGGAATTTTAGGTTGTCATCTGGCTAAGCCAAGGTTTCTCTAACTTGGCATCGTTGACTGACAGTTGCGGCTGGATCATTCTTATCTATAGGTCCTGTCCTGTGCAGTGTATGATGTTCAGCAACACCCCTTGCTTCTACCTACTAGATGCCAGTAATAATCAAGAATGTCATCAGACATTACCAAATATCCCCAGGGGGGCAAGATTGCCCTGTTTGAGAAACATTGTGCTAAGCTACTCAAATAACCCTCTTCATCTCAATAAATTTTGGAGAGGTCCCAGAGAGGAAGGGTTCATTTAATCACATAGAATAGTTATATACCAAGATTCCCATTAATGGAAAAGAAATATATAGGAATCAATGTAAATGCAACTAGCAGAGGAATATTTCACTTCAGAAGAACTGCAGCAATTTTCACCAGTGAGAAATTCAACTTGATGTAATGACACTAAGCAAATGTTATCTGTATTCAAATTGCAAGACCTTAAATATTGATAAGATACACCGTGGTAGGCAGAATAATGTCTCCTCCCTTTCCCCCCCACCCCCCAGCATATACTCAAGGAGTCCATATCCTAATTCCTGGAATTTGAGAATATGTTATGTTTTATGGCAAATGGTAATTAAGGCTGCTAATCGCCTTACCTTAAACTAGGAAATAGGGAGAGTAGCCTGAATTATCCAAATGGGCCCCATGTAATCACAAGGGTCTTTTAACAATGAAAGTGGGAAGCAGAGTGTTGATTGGCCTGGTGTGATGTGAGGACCCCATGTCTTTGCCATTTGAAGTGGAGGAAGGGTCGAAGGGATGCAGATGGTCTCTAGAAGTTGGAAGTCAGGTAACAGATGCTTTCTCGCCCCCATTGAGAGAAATAGCTCATCCATGCCTTGATTTTAGCTTGGTGAGACCTGTGTTAGACTTCTGACCTGCAGAACTGTAAGACCATATCTATGTCCATTAAGCTAAACTTGTGGTAATTGTTATGGTGGCAAATAGAAAATTAATACAGAGAAACCAAGATTGTGGCATAGGTGAACACTTAAACTGCTGCCTCTCACAACTATTTCAAAAAGACAGAATGACATCGTCCAGAACCACAGGAAAGCTGGCTGGGTGGAAATTCTACAACTAGAATAAAAGAGAGGGGCTAGCAGTTTTCAACCTGTGGGTCGCGACCCACAGGTTGAGAACCGCTGCTGTAGAGCCTAAGACCATCAGAAAACACAGATATTTACATTATGATTCATAATAGTAGCAAAATTACAGTTATGAAGTAGCAACAAAAATAATTTTATGATTGGGAGTCACCACAACATGAGGAACTGTATTAAAAGGTCACAGCATTAAAAAAGGTTGAGAACCACTGTTCTAGAGGGAAGGAAATGGAAACTCCCAACTGCACTGAACCCCAGTTGTGGGTGAGACTCATACGGGGGGAGTCTGGACTGTTGAGAAAAGGGAGGAGTACACGGAAATTCAGGGGAGCTGTGAAAGGCAGAGATCTGGAGGCAGGCGCACGAGTGCGCTCAGAGAGGACTGCAGCAATTACTGAGGGACACTGAGACCCAGGGGCCTCATAGGGAAGGGAAGCCAAGGCTGTCTGCTCAGCCCTGAGACTTTGCCCCATCCAATCCGAGCACAGAGGCTTTTGAAATTTTGCAAGTCTTGTCTCATAAGGCTGTCTCCAGCACAGAAGTTCTCCTGGTGTAAACACAGTTGATCTTCACAGCCAATTGGCTTGGAGGTCAATTCTCCCCAGTGATACCAACAACAATCAAGACTTAACTACAACAAGGCTGTACACACAGTCCACAAAGGGGTGCATCATCAGTGTCCACCTCGGGTAACTGGGGAGGCAGAGCTACTGGGCCATATAGGACACCTAGCACACAAAGCTACTCTACCAACTCATGGAAGCAATGAAATATAGGGAAACAAAAAAACAGATCACAAACAAAAGAAATGGAGGAAAACAAAAGACTGGATATAGAATTCAAAACCATGGTTAAAGGTTTTTCAAGAATTTCCTAGAAAAGGTCGATAAATTTAGCGAGACCCTTGAAGACATGTAAAAGGATCGACTAGAAATTAAACATACACTGACTGAAAATATTATACAGAGACCTAACAGCAGACTAGAGGAACGCAAGAATTAAGTCAAAGATTTGAAATACAAAGAAGCAGAAAACACTCAACTGGAAAAGCAAAAAGAAAAAAAGAATCCAAAAATGTGAAGATAGTGTAAGGAGTCTCTGGGACAACTTCAAGCATATCAACATCAGAATTATGGGGATGCCAGAAGAAGAGAGAGAGCAAGATACTGAAAACCTACTTGAAAAAATAATGACTGAAAACTTCCCCCTCCTGGTGAAAGAAATAGATTTACAAGTCCAGGAAGTGCACAGAACCCCAAACACAAGGAATCCAAAGAGGACCACACCAAGACACATCATAATTAAAATGCCAAGAGGAAAAGACAAAGAGAGAATATTAAAAGCAGCAAGAGAAAAACAGTTAATTACCTACAAGGAAGCACCCATAAGATTGTCGGCTGATTTCTCAACAGAAATTATGCAGGCTAGAAATATTCAATGTTATGAATAGCAAGAATCTACAACCAATATTACTCTACCCAGTAAAGCTATCATTCAGAATTGAAGGTCAGATAAAGAGCTTCACAGATAAGAAAAAGCTAAAGGAGTTCATCAACACCAAACTAGTATTATATGAAATGCTGAAAGGTACTCTTTAAGAAGAGAAAGAAGAGGAAAAAGGTACAGATAAAAATTATGAACAACAAATACCTATCTATCAACAAGTAAATCTAAAAATTAAGTGAATAGAGAAACCAAGATGGTGACATAGGTGAACACCTAAACTGCTGGCTCACACAACAATTTCAAAACTACAACTAAAAGACAGTACAGACATCATCCAGAACCACAGGAAAGCTGGCTGGGTGAAAATTCTACAATTAAAAGGAAAGAGAGGGGCTCACGGAGACTCAAAGGAGCTTCAAAAAAGCTGAGGTACAGAGACCACGCACGTGGAGAGGATGGGGTGGAGTGCCTGGCTGGCTTCCTCTAGCACAGTGGTTCTCAACCTGTGGGTTGCGAACAGCTAGCAGGGTCTCCTAAGACCATCAGAAAACACATTAAGATTCATAAAGTAGCAAATTACAGTTATGAAGTAGCGACAAAAATAATTTTATGGTTGGGGATCATCACAACATAAAGAACTGTATTAAAGGGTTGTGACATTAGGAAGGTTGAGAACCACTGCTAGCGGGAGGAAAACAGAAACTCCTGACTGCACTGAACCCCACTTCTGACTGCACTGAACCCCATTTCCAGATGAGACTCATACGAGGGAGTCTGGACTGTTGTGAAAAGGGAGGAGAGCAGGGAAACTTAGGGGAAGCTGCGAAAGACAGAGGTCTGGAGGTGCGAATGAAAGAATACTCTACCCAGCAAAGCTATCATTCAGAATTGAAGGGCAGATAAAGAGCTTCACAGATAAGAAAAAGCTAAAGGAGTTCATCAACACCAAAACAGTATTATATGAAATGCTGAAAGTTACTCTTTAGGAAAAGAAAGAAGTAAAAGGTAAAAATAAAAATCATGAACAACAAATACATATCTATCAACAAGTGAATCTAAAAAGTGAATTAAAAATCTGATGAACAGAATAAATTGGTGAATATAATAGAATTGGGAAAGGGGCAAGGGTGGTACAGGGAGAGACTGGACAATAATCATACACCTATGGATGAGGACAATGATGGGGGAGGTAAGGTAGGGGTGGGAACAGGTGGAGGGGAGCTATGAGGGGGAAAAAGAGAAACAAATGTAATAATCTGAACAATAAAGATTTATTAAATTAAAAAAAGAGAGAGAGAAAATGTGAAGGCCAAGGTCCAGGATAAGGAAGGCATCCTCCCTCACCAGCAGAGGCTCATTGCAGGCAAGCAGCAGCACTATGGCCACACTCTTTCTGACTACAACAGCTGCTGGGGTCTTTCTGCAGCTGCAAGGGTTCAGGAATCTGGAGAAGGGCTGCACATAAATTGAATAAAGAGACTAGACATGAAATATAAAAAAAATTATGAACAACAAATACCTATCTATCAACAAGTGAATCTAAAAATCAAGTGAATTAAAAATATGATGAACAGAATAAACTGGTGAATATAATATAATCAGGGACATAGGGAGGGAGTGGAATGACAATTCTCAGGGGTAAGGGGTGAGGGTGGTGCAGGGAGAGACTGGATAAAAATCATACACCTATTGATGAGGACAATGTGGGGGAGGTAAGGGCAGAGGGTGGGGTGGGAGCCGGGTGGAGGGGAGCTATGGGGAGAAAAAGAGGAACAATTGTAATAATCTGAACAATAAAGATTTATTAAATGAAAAAAGAAAACTAAATATATACTAATGAGAAAAAGTTACACAAAACGATGAATTTTTAAAAAAATATTTGTCTTGATTTCAGAGAGGAACGGAGAGAGAGATAGGTACATCAATGATGAGAGGGAATCATTGATCAACTGCCTCCTGCACGCCCCACACTGGAGAGTGGAGCTCAAAACCCAGGCATATGCTCTCACCAGGACTCTATATGCAAACTATGACCTCCTGGTTCATAGGTCGACGATTAACCACTGAACCACACTGGCTGGGGGGAATATTTTTTAATGAGAAAAATAGACACAACTAATACTTTTCAAGAAGTTTAATTGGATAGGCACATAAAATATTTCCTCTTTAATAACATTAACAAAAACATGTGCATTTTCAGAACAAAATAAGCTCTGTTCCTTTGCCCTGATGTCACATAATAATTATATGATAATCTAAATCAAGAATTGTACCAAGGTTTCCTAACTAAAATTCGGCACAGCTTTCCTATATTTATATAGCATGAGTCTTTAGGGGTACACCTCAAGATTCTTCCTTTCTTGCTGCCAAACTTGAAAACTCTGCTTATATGTGTTGAATATTCAAGAAAAAATGCTGCATATTAAGCTATCTTTCTTTCTAATGCTTTGTCATTAACCTGCTCAGTACCCTTGTGCATCATTTAATGTTACTTACACTCACCTTTCAAATGAAGTAGGTAGATTAGATCAGGATTTTTCAACCTTTCAGACTGCAAACCACAGAGAATTTTACTTCATCACTTAAACACATACACACAGGCACACACACACACACACACAGCACAAACCTAAGTTTCACAAAATAACTTCTTAGGCTTATTACAAGCAATGCAGTTGCTAATTTTACATTATTTTCTGGTCTATTCTCATGTTAAAAACTCTAGTCAAAACCTACTAACATGAGTGCTGGATCCACTAATGAGATACAACTGCTATTTTTAAAATACTGGAATAGATGATTGTATTTTTGTTGTTGCTGTTATTATTATTGACTATCAGGCTTCCAGGAGGATAGTTATTGAGTATATGGATAATAGTCTACCCTCAATTCACAGGAAAGATCTATTTTTCATTCTTTCTGGGGTGCAGCAAAAAGAAGACACCAATATTACCAGAGAAAACATTTCAAACTATTAAATTCAATTCTCTCATTTGCTCTTCATAGGCTTATTTAAACAAAAGATGTGAAATAAAGTTTACAGAGTAATCAGCAATGTTTTTCTTGGGACTAAGCCTTTATTAGTCAAATAATTGCACTTGTTGAATAAATGAAGATGATTCTTTGAAATACAAGCTTTATTTACATTGGCTTGACTTTCTTCCTATTCTCACACAGTGTGGCCCTCATTTGGAGACACAAATTCCAGCAATTGCTTATTATTTAAGGTCAGATAAATAATAACTTATTAAATAAACATATAATTTATTAAATAAACATATAATTTTGTTTTTAAATGTCAAAAGTCAATTCTGATGTCAGTTTACTCAAAGGAAAGGATGGAATGGGAGAAGGAAGAAAAATCCAGAGTTTTCAACTCAAAGGGATTTTGGAAATTTAATATGTTTTAATATTTTAATCTTTTCCCTTAATGCTAAGCTGTATGAATTAGAGCTTAGGAAATATAAATGAATTGCTCAGGAGTGTGGACCTGCAAAATAACTTGTTAGTTTTGTTTCAAGATAATTTGCTCACTTATTCTATGTGTTTTTTTTCCCTACATATTTTATTTTTATTGAATTTACTGGGGTGACATTGGTTAATAAAGTTATGTTTCAGGTATACAATTCTATAATGCATCATCTTTATATTGTATTGTGTGTTCAGCATCCCAAGTCAAGTCTCCTTCCATCACCATTTATCCTCCCTTTACCCTTTTCTACCTCCCCTACCTCCCTCAATGGTTTTAACATGCCTTCCACGTTCTAGAGTAGATGCTGGGGGGAAAGCCCTGAATGAACTGTTCTTAGAGCTTTTAGCTTAGTGTGTCCAAGGGGTTTATATGTACTGATATCTTCACTAGCAGCCCAGGCACCTCTACTCAAGGGTCTTTCCTGCAAAGGGGACACCTGTAATACTTTCAATAATAAAGATAATTTTTTAAAAAGCAGTCTTGCCTGGACAGTGCTGGTGTGAACAGGAAAGATTAGTGGAGCATTTGGAAAAGTGGGCAGCTCTTGTTCCAGAGCAGTTCAGGTTTCATTACAATCCTGACCTTGTCCAATGGCCCTCTGCCTACGTTTCTTTTTTGGCTGTTTATCATCTTTAACTCTCAAACACCCTTTAAATTATGGCAATTCTTTTCTGAGGCAGTGGCGGTCTTCAGTTTCACTACTTCCAAACTTGTAGCCTGACAACTTTCCCTTCCTTCCTCCACTAAACCATGACGTTCTTCATAATCCTTCATGTTCACAACTGATCCAAATCTAGTTAATCCTTCCAGATCTGACTGCTGTAATTCTGTGCCTACAGGAGCCCTCAACTGATTTCCAATCTAATAGCAGTTCTTCAAGCCTTCCCCGGCTTTTCAAAAACAAAACAAAAATCATATAGCTTTATAAAATAACTTTTTAAAACTTCAGTCCAAACTGGTGAGACATAGAAATCCATTTCTTGAGCCCATTCAGATTGATTCAGAAACTCTGGGCATACGACCTTTATTTTAACAAGGCTTTAGAAACTTCTCATCAGAAGGTAGACGAGTAGAATGTGAGGTGAGTCTTGAATGACGGGTAGCATGTATTAGCTGACAGTGTTGCCCAGAAACAACACTATAAGGGACTGTATGGAGGCAGAAATGGTTCTAGCATGTGAGAGGGGAACCCCAAATCTGACCCATCCCATCCAGTGGGCTGCATCAAAATTATGCTAACAAGGAATTAAAAGAATAAAAGTAGTCATCTTTAAGAATTATTTTCCTTCCAAAATGTGTTCTTTCTAATGGCACAATGCAAGTTCTTGAGCTCCAGCTCTCTGAGAATAACCTTGGATAAATAATTTGTCTTTCAGCATTTCCCCTCTGTACGTTCTTTAGAAGAGTTTCACCTGCATGAGTACATGTTGTACATTTGTTTTTAAAATATCAAAGCAAAATAAATTTCCTTTAAACTGGTTTGCTTGTCTTCAGTGTGAAATCATGCTAATTCAATGTGGAAAAGAAATATTAAAATGAAGAGCATTTGGGTTATATTTACATGCACTAGTCTGTGTTGTTATTTTTCACACTCCCTCCCACTAGTTCTAGTTCAGGGAAGGGTCCTCTCTCAGGCATCACACATCCCAAGCAGCCAAAAATGGCTATTAGTTTCTCTGGAACTTTCCTTAGGTTACCCCTTATTTCTGAGAGTATTTATAAGTAAAGTCTGAAACAATTAACAAGCTCATTATGATCATGTTGTTTCATGAAAGTCTGGAGTTTGAGTAGTCTTTCAACCAAAAGGAGTGGGTCTTTTATTTGAAGGTTAATGAGAGCACTTGGGAGAAAAAAATATCACATATAGTGTCTGCCCACTGTTTGGTCAGCAAACCATTATTCACTGAGAGTGGCAGACTGTCAGGCAAGACTGACTTCTGGCATGAACAGGAGGGAAGTCCTCTTACAATATTCTTTAATCAGTGCCAGGAATACCATAGTGTCTAATCAAATGACAGAACACTGCCTTTGATATATAGACAGAGCCATCCTCAGACAAGTGGCCAAATAATTAGCAAATTCTCTAAACTATTGAACAGAAGAAAGGAATGAGAGAAGGAAGGGAAGGAGGAAGGAAGGAAGGAAGGAAGGAAGGAAGGAAGGAAGGAAGGAAGGAAGG
>JAAGEH010000392.1:14951637-14993786 GCA_011751065.1 Lasiurus cinereus
AGGAAGGAAGGAAGGAAGGAAGGAAGGAAGGAAGGAAGGAAGGAAGGTAGGTAATGGGGAGGGAGGGAGGGGGCATGGAAGGAGGGATTGTCAAGTAATGTTTTCAAACTTCAGAATTTATCAAAACTTCTTGGAGGGCTTGTTAAAATAAAAACTACTGGGTCCTAGACCCAGAGTTCCTTTTTTTTTTTTTTAAAATTGAGGTATAATTGCCATTTAACATTAGTCTGAGGTGAAGAACATAACTTGATATTTGTATATATAGTGAAACAATCACCACAGTAGGTCCAGTTAACATCCAGGTGATTTCCTGTTGAGCTTCAACTGATTTCCAGTTGCTGGCAGCTCAGTTCAAGCCTTCCCTGACTCTTGCAGCATTGCTTCCCTCTTCGGGCACTGCCTTAGCTCAGGTCCTCTACATCTCTCACCGACTATCTAACTGCCTACTAAGCAGGCTCTGAATCCAGATTGTCCATTTCATTGACAACACAGCTGATGGCTCTTCTTGTAGTCAATGTTAACCCTGTTGCTCTTCTAAGTGGGGATATGGGATTACTTTGAATCATTCACCCTGTGTCTATTTCTTCAAGCCATTTGAAGATACCCAGCAACCACTCACCCTATGACATATGAAAGCAAATTCAGACTTGTGTCATCCTTTCCTGCTGATGTCCATTCCACCTCTTACCAGAATTTGACTCTTCACTCTCATTCTCATTTTAGGACATATAGTGTCTGCCCACTGTTTGAGCAGAGATATAGTGTCTGCCTTTGATATATAGACAGAGCCATCCTCAGACATCCTCACCCCCATTCTCATTTTTATCTCCTTCAAAAAAAAAAAAAAAAAGCTAACCCAGCTGATCTGGCTCAGTGGTTGCATGTGGACCTATGAACCAGGAAGTCATGGTTGGACTCCTTTCCCCCACCCCTCTCCCAGTCAGGGCACACACCTGGCCTGCAGGCTCAATGCTCATAGGGGGTGCGCAGAAGGCAGCAGATCAATGATTCTCATCATTGATTTTCTACCTCTTTCCCTCTCTGAAATCAATAAAATTATTACTTTTTTTAAAAAAGGCTAAACTGGCATTTTTTTCTTTTGTTTTAGATTGTCACTAATTAAGCCCCAGCCACCTCCCCACAACCATAATTTCCAGCTGGGTCCCTCAGTTTGCTGCTATAGACCACATTCCAACCTGGAAGATCCCCAAATTATGATCATACACATGAGGATATTTTACAATCTTGTTCCAGACTGCAAACAGCCCATAATCCGCATCTGATGGGTGTGTTTGGCTTGACCACCCTAGGCAGGCGAGTGATACACTGAAGAAAACAGATTTCTCATGAAAGTCTGGATCGCCGGGTCCCTAGACAACAATTCACTGGGACTATAGGCAGACAGGGGCTCTCCTGCACCACGGTTCCCATCATGCTTCACTCACTCCTACTGCCTGTTGACCTGTAGTTTACAATACTTTCGGGCTCATGTTTCATCACTGTCCACACACATCAAAGTCTCTTGTCACCCTTTTGGGAATTACTTAATAGGTCTTTCATTTTCACCTGGTTCCCCATACTTTGGCTTATGCAAACGTCTAATACAAGAAAACAAACTCAAAATAAATGCTGGCGATGTAATGTTTACAGTATGGTGACTATAGTTAATACTGTATTGTATATTTGAACGTTGCCAAGAGCAAATCTTAAAATTTTTCATCACAAGAAAAAGAAGTTTGTAGCCATATGTGGTGACGGATATTAACTAGACTTATTTGTAGTGATCATTTTGCGATATACACAAGTATTCAATCATTATGTTGCATACATGAAACTAATATAATATGTCAATTATAACTCAATTAAGAAAAAGAAAATAGACCTCAGCCAACGCCTCACCCCTCCTGCTTTTTCTCTTCACTTCCCAAGCACCTGGCCAGCCCTGGGGAAGGCAGCGGGCCTGCCGACTGGACTGTGTGTGCGCAAAGGAGGTCTAGCGGCCCTGAGGAGGGGGCGGGGCCTGGCGGGGGGGCGGGGCCTGGCGGGAGGGGGCGGGGTCTGAGGGAGGAGCGGGGCGGGCTGCAGCTCCAGCGAGGGCCCCACGCCCAGCCCCCTCAGCGTTGCCGGAAGAGTCCCTGCTCAGATGCTATTAGACGGAGGGATAGTAGCCCTTCCAGGCCCGCGGGGCGAGGGGTTGAGACTGCCAGGAAGGGGTTGGGGGTGCCTGAGGGGCGGAGCATCCCTCTCCTCGGCCCGCCGGCCCTCGCCGCCCTCCTCCTTCTCCGCCGAGCCCTGTCCCACCCCGCCATGACCCCTCCCCCTCCCCCCCACACCGCCTCAGGAGCCCAACGTGGACTTCCAATACTACGCAGCCATGTTCATCAGATGAAGTTTTCCAAGCCCTTAATCATGCTGAGCAAACATTTAGAAAGATGGAAATCTATTTGAGACATAAACCGTTATGTGATGTAATTCTAGTTGCTGCTGATGGCAGAATTCCAGCTCATAGATAGGTGCTCTCTTCTGCTCAGATTGTTTTGCTGCCATGTTTACTAATGATGTCAGGGAATTAACTAGAAGAAATAAAAATGGAAGGTGTAGAACAGAAGTCACTATGGTGCATATGCAGGCCGCCTTGAATTACAAAAAGATAATATTTAGAGCCTGCTATTTATAGTTTGCCTTCAGTTTCACAGATTGTGGAAGCGTGCTGTACGTTTTCTTTTTAAATGTTTTTATTGATTTCAGAGAGGAAGGGAGAGGGATAAATAGAAACATCAATGATGAGGGACAATCATCTATTGGCTACTTCCTGCACGCCCCCTACTGGGGATGAGGCAGGCAACCCTGTCATGTGCCAGGACCAGAATAGAACGGTGACCACCTCCTGGGTTCACCATCAACCACAGAGCCACACCAGCTAGGACATGGTGCAAGTTTTTAATGAAACAGCTTTACCCATCCAGCTGTCTTGGAATCCGTTCTTTTGTTGATTCCCAAGGTTGTACAGCTTTGCATAAAGTGGCTCACAATTTATACTACAGTACATTTCATGGAGTAATTTAAACCAGGAATTTCTATTATTATCAGCTAATGAGATTGCAAAGCTTTTGGCCAGTGATGACATAAGGAGACAATACTGGATGCACTTCTAACTTGCAGCCGTCATGATTTGCAACAGAGTCAGAAAACTCTCAGGAAACTTTTGGCTTATATTAGGCTACCTCTTTTTGGGCCATAGTTCCTGGCAGACATGGGAAATAATGAACTTTTTGGAGATGATATTGAAATAGGAATTTGGGGGGGGGGGGTATAGGCAGGTTTAGGAGATTTTTAAAAATTAAAGAAGTCCATGGAAAAAACACAGGGCTACAGACTGGGAGAAATTACACTTTGGTAAGATAAGGAAACTGGGAGTAGCAAAATGTCTGTATTTACAAAATAAAGAAGGAGGAAGAAACCCCAGAGGGAAGAGGAGAACTATGAGGGAGGAAGGCCCCACATGTCCCTTGTGAGGTTTTGACCTTTGTGCTCAGAAATCAAAGAGGAATAGTGGCCAATCAGGGGATATCGAGGCACAAAAACTGCAGTCTTTATAAACTAAGGGAAAGGGAACTCCGAGGGACTCTTTCTCCATCCCCACGTGGGAGTCTGTACATGTTTTTCAATAAATTTCCACCTTCCCATCTTCTGTCTGTGGTTTCATTTTTTTTTTTACTCCAACGGTCAAAGAGCCTGGGAACCATCCTGCCCAGGGGAACACCGCATGTTCCAGTCCAAAAATCCCGTATCAATATAAAATGTCAGAACTCATTATGAAAGCAATGAAATGCCAGTTATTATCAGAGAAATGGCCCATGTACAAAGTCCTAGATAGAATCTAGGAAGTCAACTGTTGGTACATTATTTTTCTTTCTTTTTTAAAAAAATATATATTTTATTGATTTTTTACTGAGAGGAAGGGAGAGGGATAGAGAGTTAGAAACATCGATGAGAGAGAAACATCGATCAGCTGCTTCCTGCACACCCGCCACTGGTGATATGCCTGCAACCAAGGTATGTGCCCCGGACCAGAATCGAATCTGGGACCCTTCAGTCCGCAGACCAACGCTGTATCCACTGAACCAAACCGGTTTTGGCAGCACATTATTTTTCATTGGAGGAATGAATTTAACAAAAGAAGCAGCAATCATTGAAAAGTATGACCTCCGTACAAATATGTGGAGCCCTGTGGTGAATATGAGTGGGAGGAGGCTATAGTTCAGTATTGCAGTGTTAGATGACAAACTGTCTGTGGTTGGAGGAGGAGAAGCACTGAAGACTTGAAATACTGTAAAATGTTACAGAACAATATTGGCAATATTGGAAGGTCCCATGTATGCTGTCAGAGGACATGATGGCTGAAGCTACTTGAATACAGTGGAAAAATGGGACCCTCAGGCCTGACAGTGGAATTTTGTTGCCACTGTGTCAACCCTCAGGAGCAGAGTAGGTGCTGCAGTACTAACTAGAAAGTTTTATGTAATTGGTGGTAAAACTGAAGTTCTTGTCTCAGCTCAGTAAGAAGTTTTGATCCTCACTGGTTAGGGTTTGCCTTCCCCTGAGGCTGTCAAGTGCAACAGCCCTGGTGAGCCCACTAGGAAACCAGGAACCATCTGAGGAGAGGCCTTGATCTGGCAACTGATGCCATCCAGCCCATCCAGCCCTAGTGGAGCTGACCCTGGTCAGAGAGCTCACAGAATCGGGAAAAACTTTCTTCAAGTCACTAAGTTTTGCAAGTTCTTTTCCTCCCAGCAAATCCTTAACTGATTTTTTTTAGGATGCAAATGTTAGGGAGTGAATAAGGACCAGTAAGATAATTCTATTCTTCAGTTTTTATCTTTAACTCAACCAGTTATCTACATTAGTGTTCCCCACTCTGGCTACACTGCAGAATCATCTATGGAACTTTAAAATAAAGTACCAATGACTATGCCTCATCTGTCTGATTTTCTGAATTAATGGGTCAGTTGTGAGGCCTAAGCACTGGTATTTTTAAAAATGCCCTACACAGCTCAGCCGGTGTGGCTTAATGGTTAAGTGTCAACCTATGAACCAGGAGATCATGGTTCAATTCCCAGTCAGGGCACATGCCCAGGTGTGGGCTCAACCCCCAGTGGAGAGTGTGCAGAAGGCAGCCAATCAATGATTCTCTCTCATCATTCATGTTTCTGTCTCTCTCCCCCTCTCCCTCTCTGAAATCAATACTATACACACACACACACACACACACACACACACACACACACACACATACACACACACATATACACACAATATATATATTTAAAATGCCCTACACAATAGTAATATGTAACCAGGATTGAGAACACCTGTCCTTTGCAGAATATTTTATTGAACATCTCTTCATAAGGATAATGCTTTTTAGTTTCTAAAGCACCCTGTACTGTGCCTCAGTAAGAAGAGGTTTCATTTTTCACCAAATAAAGCAATGTTATTTTTAAGCTTTGGAGATTTTAAAAGTACAAAAGGTCAAAGAAGAAACAATTGTTTATTTCCCAACTCCCCCAAATTAGCTAGTGTTAAGCATCTTAGCACATTTACCTTGTGAATCTTTATATCTGTCCTCTTAAAAATATTATTCTATAATCTTTGAAAAACTGAACACTGAAATTACAATGAAATCAAATAATGCATTAAAGTACAAAGGACAAAACTGAAAGTTAAATAAAGGCCAAACACTACAAAATCTTATACCTACAAGTAACAATCATTATGAAAACATTTCATAAAGCAACTTTTTGTCTAAATAAATACTTCTGTGTTATCTTCAAACTATAACATAGCTATTGACTAGTTGACTAACCTATATTAAATGTAGATTGCAAATAATCTTTCACAAGTGACCTTTACCAATGATATATATGGGTTGGGTTTCCTTAACTTATTTGAGGTTGGGCAGTGCTTATGAACAGGTTTACCACTTTGATGGGTTTCAAAACTGTTTCCTAGAGATTCTGTTATCTGTAGCACATGAGCATCTAGTGGTAAGTTTTCTGTGATCTACCTGTTCAGATGTGTTTTTTCACAGTTTAAAGTAGGTATTTACATTTCAAGTGGCATTTCCTAAATTTGATGTAACTTGTTTCAAATAACAGTATTTACAGTATTGATTTTCCCTCACATTTTAATACACAGGAAGTGATTTCATGGCCCGCTCCTTTTCTATTGGCACCTGTAGAACATAGCATGCCCTGTACTGCTTTGTCTATTGTTTGGAGAAAGGGCCTTCATGAGTCTATTATACAAATTTTCATCTTGCTCTGCACACAGCATTGTCTTCATCTTTAAAACAAGGCACCAGGCTACACCCAGTTGAATATAAATCAAGAAGTCAGGCCCTAGCCGGTTTGGCTCAGTGGATAGAGCATCGGCCTGCAGACTTAAGGGTCCCAGGTTCAATTCTGGTCAAGGGCATGTACTTTGGTTGCGGGCACATCCCCAGTAGAGGGTGTGCAAGAGGCAGCTGATTGATGTTTCTCTCTCATCAATGTTTCTGACTCTCTCACCCTCTACCTTCCTCTCTGTAAAAAAATTATAAAATATATATATTTTTAAAAAGTTAGTTGCAAGTTGTAAAACTTTTTGTACAATTTTATGTAAAAATAGCCAAATAAAAATCATGTTTGCTTAGGATTCATCTAATTTTAATTCCTATTTACAAACCAAGATAGATCCAAAAGAGCTGAAGGTCAGTGGTAAATTCCATTTGTTGCTTCATGTACTGGGGTAAATATAGATTGCTGACTCTGGGAACTAAGTGCTTGTTTATAGCAAGCCCAATCTTCTATATAGGACAGCAGACATGGTTCTGTTTATACTCCTCTTCTGCAAATATGAAAAACATCTAAATAAACTTTAAAAAGAGAAGACATATGGGAGAAAGAGCCTGAAACATGTGCATATCCCTTCCCCTCCCAGCCCTGCCATCCCTGAACCCATTGGAATTTACAGGGTTTTGTGAGTTTTTTTTAAGATATATAGGAAGCCATAAAGTAGGCCTAGCATTTCTTCCTGAAACATCTATTTAACCTAAACATTTGGATGAAAATCACTGGGCTACTCTAGTAAAGTTACCTAATGAAAACCATCAACAAACTGAAAAGACAACCTACAGAATGAAAGAATATATTTACCAATTATGCATCTGATAAAGGATTGATATCCAAAATATATAAGGCATTCATACAACTTAACACACAAACACACAAACAATCCAATTTAAAAAATGAGTAGAGGACCTGGATAAATACTTCTCCAAAGAGGCTATCCACATGGCCAATAGACATATGAAAAGATGCTCAATATTCTTAATCATCAGGGAAATGCAAATTAAAATCACATACCTGTGAGATTGGCTATCATCGATAAATCAACAAACAAGTGTTGGCAACAAATAAGTATTGGCAAGGGAACCTTTATGTAATGTTGGTGGGATTGCAAATTGGTGTAGCCACTATGGAAGACAGTACAGAGGCCCCTAAAACATTTTTAAAATAAAATTATCATAGGACTCAGCAATTCTGCTCTGGGTATTTTTCAAAAGAAAACGAAAGCACTGCCAAGACCAGTTTGGCTCAGTGGATAGAGCGTCGGTTTACGGACTGAAGGGTCCTGGGTTCGATTCTGGTCAAGAGCATGTACCTTGGTTGTAGGCACATCCCCAGTCGAGGGTGTGCAGGAGGCAGCTGATTGATGTTTCTCTCTCATCGATGTTTCTAGCTCTCTATCCTTCTCCCTTCCTCTTTGTAAAATATCAATAAAATATATTAAAAGAAAAAAAGAAAAGAAAACGAAAGCACCTGTTTGAAAAGATATATGCACCCTTATGTTCATTGAACATTATTTTCAATTGATAGACAACTGGATGAAGAAGTGGTACATATGTAAAATGGAATATTACTCAGCCTTAAAAAAAAAGAATGAAGTCTTGCCATTCATGATAACATAGATAGGCCTAGAGTGTATTATGCTAAGTGAAATAAGTCAGAGAAAGATAAATGTCATATGGTTTCATTTATATGTGAAATCTAAAAAACAAAACAAACAAACAAACAAAATAGACAACCCTACAGATAGAAAAACTGATGGTTTCCCAAGGGGAGGGGAGTTGGGCAACTGAGTGAAAAAGATGAAGGGATTAACAAGTACAAACTGGCAGTTACATAACAGTAATGGGAATGTACTCACTAGGGAATATAATTAATGATCTACACTAATAAAAGAGAAACATGCAAATTGACCATACCTCTACTACACCCACAAGCCATGTCCACCAGCCAATCAGGAGCAAGTATGCAAATTAACCCAAGCAAGCTGGCAGACACTGGAGTGAGCAGGAGGCTTGGGTTGCCCTGGTGACGAAGGAAGCCAATCTTTCCACTTGCCCTGGATGGCCCTGGCCTCTGCTCAAGGCTACAAAGTTTCAATTATAGAAGATAAATAAATCCCAGATACTTGCTTCCAGCCTGCCCTGGCCTCTGCTCAAGGAGGCACTGAAAAAAGAAAAGAAAAGAAACGAAAAGGCAAGAAAAGAAAAGAAAAGAAAAGAAAAGAAAAGAAAAGAAAAGAAAAGAAAAGAAAAGAAAGTAGGGGCTGGGAGCTTGGGTTGCCAGGGGGTGATCAGGCCAGGATGGGATGGCAGTTGTGGGTGATCTGGCTGGTGGGGGGTGGGGAAATTGAGGGTAAGCAGACCAGCAGGGGGGCCAGTTGGAGGTGAGCAGGCCATCAGGGGGGGGTCAGTTGTGGAGGTGATCAGGACAGCGGGAAGGGGGAGGGAGCAGCAGTTTGGAGTGAGCAGGCCAGCAGGGAGGCAGTTGGGGGTGAGCAGGCTGGCACAAGGGGCAGTTGGGGGTGATCAGGCTGGCCAGTGGGCATTTGGGGGCAAGCAGGCCAGCAATGGGGAGGGATCGGGGGGCAAGCAGGCAGAGTGGTTAGGGCAATCAGGCAGGTAGGCAGGCAGGTGAGTAGCTAAAGCCAGCAGTCCTGGATTGTTAGAGGGATGTCCAACTGCCAATCCCTATAAACTGGCAGTAGAACATCCTTCAAGGGGTCCCAGATTGGAGAGGGTGCAGGCCTGGCTGAGAAACACTCCCTCCCACACATACAAATTTCATGCACCAGACCACTAGTATTTATATATATAAAAGGCTAATATGCTAAGTGTCCGACTGTCCAACCGGTTGCTATGACGTGCACTGACCATCAGGGAACAGATGCTCAATGCAGGAACTGCTGTGACATGCATTGGCCATTTACAGAGAAAAGGCACTGCAAATCTGGTGTAAACAAAGCAACACTTGGTTTCCCCAAAGTGCTACACAGGCCCTGCCACCACCGTGGATCAACACTCCACTAAATTGCAGCCAATGCTGCTGAGACCCAATGTTGCAAAATGTGGCCCACAACCCAGCCCAGCCCAGAACCAATGGCTTGGGCACTGGGTAATGATGTCAGATAGCAACGCCTGGCTTTCTTTCTCTAGCGACTAACCTCCTTGCAGTTTCTTCAGCCCAGGAACATGAATTGCTTTATAGTCAAGTGCAAATATTTTATACTTTAACCATCTGTAAAGCATTTTTCTGTGCTTCATTTCATTTGATCCTCACAGAAGTCCTGGAGTCGGTAGATAGGAGACTCAGTAGAATACTATTTTCATTAGCTGGAAAATGGAGATTTAGAGTTTAGAAACTTGACCTGACTGAAAAGAAGAAATAGTGAACCCTGAAAATGACTTCAGGTTTTCTCACTGTGCAGAATATAGTCAAACACTGCTGCAGTTACATGTTTTCCCTGCATTATATATAATAATAATCTGCTTTGTGTTGATATTTTCTGCTGTGTTATTGACAATTATCTGAAAGAGAAGTAGGGGTGCTTCACTGGACTAGAAAAAGTTTAGCCAAGTGAGAAAACAAGTCTATAAGCAAGTTTATATATATACATAGCTCTCACTGGTTCCAATCGCATGGTGTGTGTTTTTTTTTAAATATAGATTTTTTTATTGATTTTTTTTACAGAGAGGAAGGGAGAGGGATAGAAACATCGATGAGAGAGAAATATCGATCAGCCGCCTCCTGCACGCCCCACACTGGAGATGTGCCCACAAGCAAGGTACATGCCGCTGACCAGAATCGAACCCGGGACCTTTCAGTCCGCAGGCTGACGCTCTATCCACTGAGCCAAACCGGTCTCAGCCGCATGGTGTGGTTTGATCTGTCACTGCCAATAGTGAATCTATTATAGAGAAAGGGCAAATAGCAATATTAAAATATTTCTTCTAATTAATTTCCTTTCAATGTGTACATATCCAGTATTTTAATAAATATATGTGGTGTCAGGTGGGTGCAAGACTTATTGGAATAATCACTTCATAAGTTATGTCAAACTGTAACTGAGAAATAAAAATTTTAAGTTACATAACAACACAAGAAGAGGCAACACTAGTTTATGGGGTGGGATGGTTGTCATTTTAGAAGTAACTGGGAGGGAGCATGGGCTCCTGGAGTACTAGTGATAACATGGATCTTGTGCTGGTTACTCACGTGAAGATCAGTTGAAAATTCAGTGATCTCAATTCTGATATGTGTAGTTTTCTGAATACATTATATTTCAATAAAAAGTTTAAGTTTATAGAGTTCACAGGGCAGTGATATTTACATAAATTTATAAAATAAAACATGAGACTTCAAAAAATGTTGGCCTCTTCAATTCCTTGCCCTTGCCCCCATTCCCTTGCTCAG
The DNA here is from genome assembly GCA_011751065.1 of Lasiurus cinereus. Lineage (NCBI taxonomy): Eukaryota > Metazoa > Chordata > Mammalia > Chiroptera > Vespertilionidae > Lasiurus > Lasiurus cinereus. Next base: position 14,962,440 of record JAAGEH010000392.1, read on the forward strand.
GTCATGTTAGGATTGCAGTGCTGCTTTTGAATATCCAGCTTTCTGGCTTCGAAGGCTTGACTTTTAAGCACTTGATACTGGTGTTTTCATTTGTATAATAGTTATTTCAATATTTCAGAAATTCTGAATTAAGGGCATCTTTTGATCCAGAACAGTGACTAATGGGTTCAATTTATAGAAAAAGGTAAAACTTTGAGCCATCTACAAATCCAGACAGCGCCTCTCTGTAGGACTTCTGGTAAGAAATCACATGGGTGGGTGGGAGGGGTTGTGATATGCTCATTTTGAAACTCTCACATGATTTGACTGATTGAAAGGGCTCACTATGGAAAGTTTTGTGTTGGTCACATGGATTTCTGGAATAAAAATGGAACACAGTTTTATTCTTATTCTTCCAATTAAGTTCATGATGTTCCGACTATTTATTCTGAATTATGGACACTCTCAAATCCAAGGTAACAAAAGCATACCATATTGAAGCTTAATTATGATATAATAATATGCTACATTGACTTTTAGTTTATTACCCCAGATAAGTATTACTAAAAAATAACCCTACCTTTTAAAAATATTTTATCTATCTCTCTATCATCTATTTATTTATTGTTAGTGCTATCTATCTATCTATCTATCTATCTATATCTATCTATCTATATCTATTGTTAGTCCTCACCTGAGGATGCTTTTTCCTTTAATTTTTTAGAGAGAGTGGAAGAAAGGAAGGGAGGGAGGAAAGAAGGAAGAAAGGAAGGGAGAGAAAGAAAGAAATGAGAGAGACACATTGATTGGTTGCCTCCCACACAAGCCCTGACAGGCAATCGAACCTGCAATGCAGAAATATACCCTTGACCTCGAATCCAACCTGAGATGGAGACGCTTAGGTATGTGGGCTGATGTTCTAATCACTGAGCCACTGGCCATGGAAACCCTACCTTTTCTTTTAAATAATAATAGATCCAAATAACTTATTAATTATGGAGAATAACAGATAACATGTGAAAAGAAAAGTGAGCCCTAGCTGGTTTGGCTCAGTGGATAGATCATCGGACTGGGAACTGAAGGGTCCCAGATTCAATTCTGGTCAAGGGCATGTACCTTGGTTGCGGGTATATCCCCAATGGGGAGTGTGCAGGAGGCATATGATTGATGCTTCTCTTTCACTGACGTTTCTAACTCTATCCCTCTCCCTTCCTCTCTGTAAAAAGTCAGTAAAAAATATTTTTAAAAAGAAAAGTGAGTCAAATAGAACCAATACTCAACAGATATGAAAGTTGCCAGAGCATCTGTATGAAACCATTATACATACCTTGGAAAACACAAATGAATTTATTTAAAGAAAGGCAGCATAGAAAGCTGTTTTCCCAGCCCCAAAGGCTACATATTCTATGAACCCATGTTGTGACATTCTAGAAAATGCAAAACTATAGGAATGGAGCACAGGTCAGGATTTGCCAAGGGTTTGGACTGGGGCAGCACTAGAGAATTTCTGGAGGAGTTGGAGTTATTCTTGCTTACGGTGGAACATGCATGACTCTATGCAATTGTCAAAACACCAAAGAGAATAAATTTTACTCCAAATAAATTTAAAAATAAAATGGGATGCTGCTTCAAATTTAACAGTATGTAACAGAATGGATCACCTTCATAATAAATGTATAAATTTTAATTCTATTTTATCTTAGACCTATACATAAAATTTTTCACTAGAGAAATATTAAAATTCACTAACTTTTAAAAATAAATTCTGGAGAGAAACCAAGATGGTGACATAGGTGAATATCTAAACTGCTGCCTTGCAAAACAATTTCAAAATGATAGCTAAAAGACAGAACGGACACCATCCAGAACCACAGGAAAGCTGTCTGAGTGGAAATTCTAAAACTAGAAGGAAAGAGAGGGGCTCACAGAGACTCAGCTGCAAAAAGTTGAGGTACCGAGACACACGTGTGGAGAGGACAGGCAACGGGGTGCCTAGTTGGCTTCCTCTAACAGGAGGGAGACGGAAACTCCTGACTGCACTGAACCCCAGTTCCAACTGCACTGAACCTCAGTTCCGGGTGAGACTCATTTGGGAGATTCTGGACTGTCGGGAAAAGGGAGGAGTTCATGGAAACTTAGGGAAGTCATGAAAGGCAGAGGTCTGGAGGCATGTGCACAAGTATAAACAGAGCAGACTGACTGCTGATTGTGCCACTGGTTTTCTCTAGCGGGAGGAAGACGGAACCTCCCACTGTGCTAAACTCCAGTTCCGACTGCACTGAACCCCAATTTTGGGCAAGAACTTGGGAACCCAGACTCACTTCCCTGGAGTGCATGGAAATACAGGGGAGCCATGACAAGCAGAGATCTGGAGGGCACACACACGAGTGTGCACAGAGAGGGCTGCAGTGATTACAGGGGGACACTGAGACCCAGGGACCTCATAGGACAGGGCTGACGGGAAGCCAAGGCTATCTGCTCAGCTCTGAGATTCTGCCCCATCCAAGCTAAATACAGAGGCTTTTGTAATTTTGCAAGTCTTGTCTCATAAGGCTGACTCCAGCACAGAAGTTCTCCTGGCATTGACACAGCTGATCCTCACAGCCAGTTGGCCTGGAGGTCAATTCCCCCCCAGTGATACCAACAACAATCAAGACTTAACTACAACAAGGCTGTACACACAGTCCACAAAGGGGTGCACCAAGAGTGTTCACCTCAGGTAACTGGGGAAGCAGAGCTACTGGGCCACATAGGACACCTAGCATACAAAGCTACTCTACCAACTCGGGGAAGCAGCAAAAATGCAGAAACAAAAGGAACAGATCATAAACAAAATAAATGGAGGAAAACAAATGACTGGATATAGAGTTCAAAACCACAGTTATAAGGTTTTTCAAGAATTTCCTAGAAAAGATGGATAAATTTAGCGAGACACAAGAGGAGATGAAAAAAGACCAACTAGAAATTAAACATATACTCACTGAAATAAAAAAAGATTATACAGAGACCTAACAGCAGACTAGAGGAACGCAAGAATAAAACCAAAGATCTGAAATATAAAGAAGCAGAAAACACTCAACTGGAAAAGAAGAAAAAAGAATCCAAAAACGTGAAGATAGTGTAAGAAGCCTCTGGGACAACTTCAAGCATACCAAAATCAGAATTGTGGGGGTGCCAGAAGAAGAGAGAGAGCAAGATACTGAAAACCTAGTTGAAGAAATAATGACCAAAAACTTCCCCCTCCTGGTGAAAGAAATAGACTTACAAGTCCAGGAAGTGCACAGAACCCAAAACAAAAGGAATCCAAAGAGGACCATACCAAGACACATCATAAATAAAATAGCAAGAGTAAAAGACAAAGAGAGAATGTTAAAAGCAGCAAGAGAAAAACAGTTAATTACCTACAAGGGAGCACCCATATGATTGTCAGCTGATTTCTCAACGGAAACTATGCAGGCCATATGGGTGTGTCAAGAAATATTCAACGTGATGAATAGCAAGAACCTACAACCAAGATTACTCTACCCAACAAAGCTATCATTCAGAATTGAATGTCAGATTAAGAGTTTCACAGATAAGAAAAAGCTAAAGGAGTTCATCAACACCAAACCAGTATTATATGAAATGTTGAAAGGTACTTTTTAAGAAGAGGAAGAAGAAAAAAAAGGTAAAGATAAAAATTATAAACAACAAATACATATCTGTCAAGTGAATCAAAAATCTGATGAATATCATAAACTGGTGAATATAATAGAATCAGGGGCATAGAAAGGGGGTGAACTGACAATTCTCAGGGGGAAATTAATGAGGGGGATGCAGGAAGAAAATGGACAAAAATTGTACCCCTATGGATGAGGACAATGCGGGGGAGGTTAGGGCAGAGGGTCGAGTGGGAACCAGGTGTTGGGGAGCTATGGGAGGAAAAAAGAGGAACAATTGTAATAATCTGAACAATAAAGATTTATGAAATTGAAAAAAAAATTAAATAGATATACAAAAAAATAAATTCTGAACACTTTTTATAGAATCCTGTTATTGTAGCAGTTAAATTGGGAACTACTGAGGAATCCCCTTACGGCTAGGCTTGACACTTCCTCCCCTAAAGCCAGGCCTGCAAACTATTAAAGAAGGGGAAGGGGAAGGTTCAGAATCAGGGTTAAAAGTGTGAACCTGCCTCTGATTAACTGCAATTTTGAGCCTCTTATCTTCGGCCAGACCACAACACCTGAACCACAACTTCCTGAGTTCCTTAGGCTAACTAGGTCAAGCAGCCTTACTAGGAACCACCTGGGTTAGCTGGTCCCTTGCTGCCTGAGAACCAATTAAAGATTGCCGAGTCAGCAGTATGAGCCAATAGGGGAAGGCAGAATGGGTATAAAAAGAGGGACTGCCCCTCTGTCGGCGCTCTTACCAGGCGAGCCCTGGGCAGCCTGGCAGCCAGGCCCCGCCTGACATGACCTATGAAACATACAAGGAGGCCCAGGCTGCAATGGAGGGACTCAATGGTCAGGATTTGATGGGACAGCCGATCAGTGTGGACTGCTGTTTTGTTCGGGGTCGACCCAAGGGCAAGAGGAGAGGTGGCCGCCGGCGCAGCACGAGTCCAGACTGGAGGCGTCGCTGACAGGTCCTCTGCTGGCCAGGTGTTTGCTCCAGAGATTCTCGCAAAACCCTCAAGGGCTAATCACCCTCCTGGAGTCCATCTTTTATACCCATCAACCCACCTGGGATGATTGCCAACAGCTGGTGAACTATGTGAATTGCAAAGTGGGCATCATCGTGAGTGGCTCCAGGGACAGAACGGCCAAGGTATGGTCTTTGGCCTCAGGCCGGCTTGGCCAGTGCTTACACACCATCCAGACTGAAGACCAAGTCTGGTCCATTGCTATCAGCCCATTACTCAGCTCTTTTGTGACTGGGACGGCTTGTTGTGGGCACTTCTCACCCCTGAGAATCTGGGACCTCAACAGTGGGCAGCTGATGACGCACCTGGGCAGTGACTTTCCCCCAGGGGCTGGGGTGCTGGACCTCATGTATGAGTCCCCTTACACGCTCCTGTCCTATTGCTATGACACCTATGTTCGATACTGCGACCTCCGAGGCAGCGTCAGGAAGTGTGTCATGGAGTGGGAGGAGCCCCACGACAGCACCCTGTACTGCTTGCAGACAGATGGGAACCACTTGCTGGCCACAGGTTCCTCCTACTACGGGGTTGTACGACTGTGGGACTGGCGCCAAAGGGCCTGCCTACACGCCTTCCCGCTGACGTCGACACCCCTGAGCAGTCCGGTGTATTGCCTGCGCTTCATCACCAAGCATCTCTATGCAGCGCTGTCTTACAACCTTCACATCCTGGACTTTCAAAACCCATGACAGGCAGGGCCATCCCAGCTGTGGGCCAGGGAAGCCAGCTACTCAGGGACCTCTCTTGCTTGGATGGTGCAGTGATGATGCTCCCCACCTGCACCCACAGTACTTGTTTGCCGTAGTCACCCTAGACTGTGTCATCTGGGCACAAGCCCTAGCACATGGGACCTCTGCCCAAAAGGCCGAGCTGATGCCCCAACTCAGGCACTCCGATGGGGAAAGGAGCCAGGCTGCGGCGTCAGCTCAGGTTGGAGCCCAGATTCGAGTCTGTACTAAACTTAGGCCTGTTTGAATTCTATTGGTCTTTGTGGTCTATCTTGTGGGGACTCGCTCCGTTACAGTTATTAAAACCGTTTTTTTCAGTATTAGGCAATGTATCGACCAAAGTGCTGTTACTAGCCTTTTGTTACAATCTAGGGTATTTGAGAGAGAAATTGTGAGAAGCACTAAAATAAGATTGTTGTATTAGGACTTAGAAGTCCTATTTTGTTATCCAGTTCAGCTGCTAAATCATCAACCCGAACAAATCTCTTCACCTTCATAGGCTTGGTTTATCTAATCTTAAAAGATGACAATATCCCTTCCAAGTTCAGTATGTAGTTGCCCATTTCACTTCACAAAATCATCTTGTCATTCTTGAAGTAGCCATTTCAAGTTTCTAATCCTTCCAATATCTTCCACTTAAAAAACAACACCACCACCAAAAACCATTCCGCATTCAGTGGGCACCTTCTGTGTGTTTGAAGTGGTGCAACAGGCTTTAAAATTAATGGTTCCAGAGTTCTAAGTTACTAGTTATAGAGTTACTAGAGACCTGATGCAGGAAATTCGTAGGCCTTCCTCTGGCACTCAGGACCCAGGCTTCCCTCTAGCTGCCAATAGGTACCCTGGACCTGTACTTTCATCTGGAAGGACATCTGGTCTAATTAGCATATTACACTTTTATTATTATAGACTAGTTCATTCATTTCTCACAACACAGGTCTCTTTACCCTCCCTGCCCCCCACTTTAAGGGACTATCAATCCTTGGTGGACGAAACTAAGCTTGAAGAATTGAAGAGATTCTCCAAGATCATAAGCTAGAAGACGTCATGATTTGAGCAGAAGGAGCGGGACCCACACTCTTCATTCTACAATAGTTCTCCATTCCATGGGGACCACTGGAGAACTCTGAAGGTAAATGAAGCCATGACTCTTTTATTTGGCACACCCCCTACTATATATTTCCCTATTGGGACACAATGGATGGATGCTGATTAGGAGACAGGCGAGACATCCCTTGCTGAGACACTCTGTTACAACCTGGTTTAGGTACCTCCTAATTCTAGTAGAAACAAAGCTACTTGTTTTGTTTTTTTTTTAAACCTGGGACAGAGAGGGGATTCAGGTTATTTGGAAGTTGTAAGTATTCTCAAGAGTCAAGATATCAATACTGACATAAGATTGTTGTTGGCCATCTGTGTTTTCTACTTACTATTTAAGTTCATGGGTTCGTGCACATGGGACAATCTACCTCACTAACCAATGTCACATGCTTGATGGCTCTGCTCCTCTCATTTTCCCCAGCAAGATAAGCCCCAGTAGTATCATAAGTTTCGAGTAGGGAGGAATTCAAGCTGACTTTGTCTGATTTTTAGAAAATCTTCCAGATCCTTTGTAGTATTCTCAGAAGCTTCTGCACCTTGGAAATTTGCATTATTCCAGCCCCTGTTGAAGGCAACTGGAGGAATAAAAACAACTAACAGTTATTGGTATTTACTAAGCACCATGCACCAATCTAGACACTTGATATGTATTAATACACATACTTGGGTTACAATTGTAGGTATTATTACCATTTCCATTTTACAAATGCCGAAACTGAAATTCAAAAAAATTACATATGTAATTTGCTTCAAATCATATACACTTAGAACCTGAAAAGGTGTGAAGCCAACTGGTCTGGCTTCAGGGGCCCTTGTCCCTCACTCACAGTTGATATGCTACATTAGCCTTAGTCTAACTTAACACTTATGCGCAGTGGTTCTCAACCTTTCTAAATGCCACAACCCTTTAATACAGTTCCTCATGTTGTTGTGACCCCCAACCATAAAATTATTTTCATTGCTACTTCATAACTGCAAATTTGCTACTGTTAATGAATCGTAATGTAAATACCTATGTTTTCCGATGGTCTTAGGCTCTACAGCAGCAGTTCTCAACCTGTTGGTTTTGACATAGATATTTACATCACGATTCATAACAATAGCAAAATTACAGATATAAGTAGCAATGAAAATAATTATATAGTTGAGGGTCACCACAACATGAGGAACTGTATTAAAGGGTCATGGCATTAGAAACATTGAGAAACACTGACTTATGGGTACACCCAGAAAATACTCTCTAGAAATGAGCTAATGTACTACATTTGATAAGCAGACAAGTGGGGATAGGATATAAGTAGCCAGTACCCAATTTACTCATTTGATCAGAACTTTTTTTTTAAAATACATTTTTATTGATTTTTTACAGAGAGTAAGGGAGAAGGATAGAGAGTTAGAAACATTGATGAGAGAGAGACATTGATCAGCTGCCTCCTGCACGCCCCCCACTGGAGATATGCCTGCAACCAAGGTACATGCCCTTGACCAGAATCAAATCTGGGATCCCTTAGTCCAAAGGCTGATGCTCTATTCACTGAGCTAAACTGGTTTCGGCTGATCAGAACTTCTGAGCACAAAAATCACCTCTACACTCTGCCTATGGAGACTGGTCTAAGTTCTAAGTCATGGCAGCAGTGGCAGCTGGCATCCAGACATGGACATAGTAACCTTGACAAAGAAAGAAAGTCATTGCCCAGAGTCCACTGTTCCATTAATTTTACTAGTCATGGTGCAATATAAATAGGAAAGTCATGGCACTAATACACCATAGAGAGGGAGAGGGTAAGGTAGAAAGATGGTAATAGAATTAACAATGGTTGAGCTGTGAGATATACCTCCATTGTCTTGTCACAATCTCATGAAGTTGATATTGTCTCCACTTTATAGATGAGTAAACTGAAGCCCATGTGGAAGGTGATTGCTCAAGATCACACAGCAGGTAGATGAAGCCTAAGTCTGTCTGTCTCTACAATGTTTGCTCCTTCCATTGCATGCTCCAGAGTTAAAGCAAAATACTGCTGTTAAGATCACCTAACCAAAATTTCTGACTTTACAGAGGGAACTAAGACGCAGAGAGGTTTAAGTGACTGTCCAAGGTCAAACAGCTAGTTAAAAACAGGGGCCAGGACCTAGAAAATAATTTCGTAGTGTACATATCTAGGTCAGTGGCCCTTTTTACAAGATCCAGTGGCTGGAGTTTGCAGCACTTATAAAAAGGAAAATAAAATAATCACACAGGGCTGGCAACACATACTGACTGTTTGCTTAATATTCTCCTGTGCGTTATGAAGCATTTAAAATGTCAAAGTCCATAAATTACTGTGTCAATCCTTGAAAGCCTTTTGGGATCATCTGAAACTCATATCCTTAGAGCCACCTAGAGACCCTTCTGGTCCTTCTACAAACATCTTTGAAAAGAAATATGAGCAAGTCATAGTCACTGCTATGAGACATATTGTTCCCTGGATACATAGTTTTGGGGGTAAAGATGAATAAAAATTGCCTAATATACAATTCTTATGTTTTCATAAATTCTCAAATACCTTCCATACTTTATCTTGTGTCCTAAAACTGAGGTTGCTTGGCTAAGTAATTTGTCCAGTGTCAGACGAGCTGTTCAGTGTCAAGGCTGGGATGCCCAAGTCCATATTCTCCATATTCCCTAAAAGACCAGAGAAACCTCGTGCAGAGCTCCAGAGATTGATGCCGAGGGCATCTGAGATTAAATTACATAAGTGAAAAATCAACATAATAATTGAACCCAACAAAGAAGGCTTTAGGAGAACATATGGTAATGGAAATACATTAAGATTTGGCTGAAGGCAAAAATATCTTTTATTTTAAATCTTTATTGTTGAAAGTATTACATATGTCCCCTTTTTGAAGGCAAAATATTTTCATGTCAATTACAAAGTCAAACTCAGAGGGACTCATAAAATAGTAAGACTGCCAATTGGTCCTTCTGGTTTTTTTAATAGAGGAAGCAGAATATTCAGTAGCAAGAAGAGATTTCAAAAGGTACCACTAAATACTGCACATGGAACAGTTTATCTCATTAATTAATTCAGTGCTCTTAGTTGGTGGGAAGACTTGATTGGAAAGTTTGTAAGGAGGACATTCTGAGAAAAGAGAAGTGTGTAGAAGGCTGCCTGCCCTGTTTATCGAAATTCGGATTTAGGAGAGATTTAGGGGATTGTCGAAGGTGGCACCCCTAATTATCTCTTGACCTTCCCAAACAAGTCTGTGCATGTGCAGAATCCTGACCCCGGGGTATTTACCGGATCCATATGCTTAATCCCTGGATGCCCTTGCCTAGAGGACAAAGTAAACACATATGTCCTCCCAAGATTACTCATCCTCCTGATTGTATCTAAAGATAAACTTTATCTCAATCTGCTGTTACAATAAAAGACTAACGAGGCTGGCAATCGAGACTGCCTGATCCCTTGTGCCAGGCCATCCCTTAGCCTGCTTTCACAGCAAATGTTGTGTCAGAGTAACCCATACATACATTGCTCAGGGGCTGCTGGTCAGCCCCGGCACTTAGTAGCATATTCCTCCCATTCTCCATACAGGAAGAGAACGGACAAAGGAATGGAAATCCTAGCAGGCAGAATTCTGACTTTTGCTTCTAATGCCTAATGAGCATGTGCTTATAGATTCAGCTTTGACTATTAGAAAAGAAAAAAGGGAAAAGAAAACTATCCTAGAAGTTTAAGTGGGGTAGAGAGAACTTCACTTGTCAGAAAGTCACTAATTATTACAGGGTATGTAGAAAGTCTTAGTCTGGAATAGTAGACGTTTGCATTTCCTCTGAAAAGAGGAAGCTACTCGTTTCTGAAAATTAAAGACAGCTCAATGGTTTACTATAAATTTTAAGTTTTCTTGCAATGTTGCTGGTTGTTGAAACTGGCTGATGAACAAGAGATTACTGTACTATTCTCAGTGCTGTTATATTTTGTAAATTTCATAATACAGGTTTTAAAATGATCTCTGTGTCAGTAGCTAGGAGGCACAACATTTGTTTTAACACTAAGGAACACCTGAAATGGGAAGGATGTGGCTGGGGCAGCAAAAACCTTTATGTTTTGAACAGACATCTTAAGTCCTTTCTATTACATGATAGGGTTTAAGAAAATAAAACAATCTCAATTCCTGTTTCTTTCCCATGATGTGATCTCAAAACACTTTGATGTCCTTTGCATTTTTAAGGAAACACTCTTCTAATAGAATACACACTCCACAGTATTCTTATAACAACTAAGTGAGGGTTGTTGTTTTTTTTTTTTTTTAGTAATTTCAAATATTACACCAATAACATTAAAGGAAATAAAAATGATGAATAAGTACCCATCCCAACATGTTAAACTGCTTAAATTTTCTTATATTTTCTCCTACTCCTGTTTGGGTGTATCTACATCTGGTTTTATATGGGAAGCCATAATGCAGACATTATTTTGTAGTGAAAAGAGATTTAAAATAATTTGATTTAACACCTAACAATCTTACTAACTTAGGAATACTAGGTTGGTTTTCTTAATAATATTCATAATAATAAGTGGATAAACACTTACCCTTTCACTTTATAATCCTTTTTTCTTCATTTAATTCTCAAAACAACCTTCTAAGTAGCCATCATTACTGTGACTCTATAGATGAGGAGTCTGAGGTTCAGGGGTACCCAAAGTCGCACAGCTAATGAGGGCAAAGCTAAAATTCATCATCAGGTTTGTCTCATTCCAAAGCCCACGATGTTCCCGCAAGACCAGTACTTTGATGTATCAGTCATCTGTGTACCACTTTCATAATACACACTTTATGCCACCAACACCAGAAAGCTTTTCCTTATACAAACTCACTTTCATTTATTCGGTGACTGCTTTTTTTCTCAGTCAAGCAGAGTTCTTGATGAAAAGGAACAGAACCAACATTTGTTGCAAATTTAAAACATGTCAGTCTCAGTGGAAGATGGTTTATGTCAGCAGTTCTCAATGTGCTTCCTAATCAGATGATCAGTGTTGCCTGGGAACTTGTTAGAAATACAGATTCTAGGCATGCTCCAGACCTGCTGAATCAGATACTGGGGGCTGGGCCCAGCAATCTGTGTTTTAATAGGCCCTAAGGTAAATTCTGAGGTACGCTCTATGAGAACTACCACATTAATAACATTATCATATTTAATACTCATAAGTTCTCTGGGAACTAAGTACTATTTATTATTCTTATCATCACAGATGGATAAACTGAGGTGCAGTAGACTAAGACCAATATCACATAGAGAAAAATGGGAGCCAGGACTTAAAAAATATGCTTGTCTAGTCCCTTTCCCTAGTAGCATGTGGACTCAAAGTGGGAGGGAGGGAGACACTATTGCTGTGGTTCAGAGAAACAAGAGTAGGGATATTTATGTTAAAGAGAGTTATTTAGACATTAATTACAAATCTATCAGGGCTTCGATATACAATTAGTATCTTAAAAATAATTTGATTTAACACCTGATGATCTTACTAACTTAGGACTACTAGGTTGGTTTTCTTAATAATATTCATAATAATAAGTGGCTAAACACTTAACCTCTCACTTTATAATCTTTTATTCTTCATTTAATTCTCAAAACAACCTTACTAAGTAGCCATCTTTACTATGACTCTATAGATAAGGAGTCTGAGGTTCAGGGGTACCCAAAGTCACAAAGCTAATGAGGGCAAAGCTAAAATTCATCATCAGTTTTTTGTTGTTTTAAGAGTCATTAAGCCCTAGCTGAATAACTCAGAGCATCGTCCCAATATGCCAAGGCTGTGGGTTTGATCCCTGATCAGGGCACATAAAAGAATCAACCAACGAATGCATAAATAAATGAAACAACAAATTGATGTTTCTCTCTCCCTTCCTCTCTCTCTAAAATTGATTTAAATAAATAATTTTTTTAAAAAGTCATTGAAATGCAATGTATGTTTTGTTAAAAAAACAACAACTGTGACTTCTAGAAAAGATTTGTCCTATGCAATTGGTAGAGAATGATGGGAGGTTGAATGAAATTTAGACAAATGGTCTTGCCGGTTCTGAAGTGGTAACTACATCAATCCCTTTCATTAGAATTAAATTTACCTAAATTCAGCTTAATGGATGTTTACCAGTCACAATGGTTTGTGTTCTTAAGGCACTTTAGTCTATTTTTAAAAATCTTGCAAAATGTTGTTTTAGAGATTAGGAATTAAAAGCTAGTTTCCTGCTTATTTCCTTTAACAAAACTGGCGGGGGGAGGAATGTTTGGGCACAGATTCCCCAGTAAAGATGATTCAAATATTACAGCACAGCCAATGGCTAGAGATATCACAGATGATCCCAATGCCTATAGCTTCAGTAGTTTAATTATGTTAATACTCTACAGGATTCTCTGCCAAGAAAGAGCTCATCAGCATTTTATGTTGCTGACTTATCAGTCTAGGTACTCAAGAGCCAGGACAAATTGTACATTATAGATCTTCCTCAAGTTATTGGCTCTAGGAGACCCTAGAGCCCTTTACCAATAAGGAAAAACAAGTCACACCGGCCCAGATCACTGATACCATATTTTGAAAATCATGTCCAAATTTATTATGTGTATTTAATATTATCTGGCTACATAAAAGTTATGTTGTTTTAAAAACTCTGTTAAATAGATAGAACCCTCTATAATTTTTATTTCAACCAGAATTTATTTCCTCACTGACAATTTAAGTATCAATGTGGATTATCATATGGCCACACACACACACACACACACACACACACACACACACAAATAGCTTTATTATAGACCTGAATGCTCTAATGACATTCATTACGACAATCCCCCAATGTTTATCGTTCTAAGTATAATCGGTATGATTAAATGCATCCTTTGTGGTTTTACAAACTGAATTCTAAATTTGGGCGGATGTACAGAGAACCCAATGCATGTAGTCATGTGCCCCAAAACGATGTTCCAGTCAACCATGCCTAGTGACATTGTTCTGATGTCTACTGCAAAGGCTGCAAACATCAAGAAGGCTGGGGTTGAGAGGGGAAACCTCTTTAACCTCATGTGTATGGGGATGCTATTGAGGAGCTCCTGGATGGTTCTTGAGGAATCACTAATGAGTAAGTTATTGGAACTGGAACAGGAGGCGGTAACAAGGGAAACTGCTAAAGAAAAAGGACCTCCAAGAACATTCACAGAAAAGGATTTAGCAGAAGCTTTGCAGACCTCAGGAAGCTCTGTAAAATGTTTGAAAACAGACCAACACAGAAAGGTTTTCATTAATAGAGAGGAATGTTCATGGTGCATTACCTTCTTACAAGCAAATCCATGATGACAAAAAGAAATAAACCAAGCGAACCACCATGGACACATTTCTTAAGGAGTGACACCTCCTCAAGAAGAGCCTCAGGCAGGTCCTTCAGGGGGAGATCCAGAGGAAGGCACTGCTATCACAGATGATAGCTCCATGTGTGTTACTGTTACTGCCCTGAACACCTTCCACTGGGACAGGATGTGGAGGTGGGAGACAGGGATGCTGATGATCCTGGCCCTGTGTGGGCCTAGGCTAGTGTGTGTTTGTGTCAACATTTTTAACAAAAAAGTTTAGAAAGTTAAAAAAAAATTTTAATTTAAAAATAGGAAGGAGCTTATAGAATAAGGATATATAGAAAGAAAATATTTTTATACATTTATACAATGTTTGTATTTTAAATAAATGTTATTACAAAAGAGTAAAATATAAAAAATTTAAAGTTTATAAAATAAAAAAGTTACAGTAAACTAAGGCTAATTTATTATTGAAGAATAAAAATATTTTTTTATAAACTTAGTGTAGCCTAAGTGCGCAGTGTTTATGAAGTCTGCAGTAGTGCCCAATAATGTCCTAGGCCTTCCCATTCACTCATCACTAACTCACTCACTCACCCAGAGCAACTTCCAGTCCTGCCAGCTCCATTCATAGTAAGTGCCCCATGCAGGTGAACCACTATTCATCTTATGGTATCTTTTCTGTTCAGGTATGTTTAAATACAAAATACCATTGTGCTACAATTGCCTTTGGTATTCAGTACATTAACATGTTGTACAGGCTTGTAAGCTAGGGTTAACCGGCTATACCACAGAGCCAAGGTGTGTAGTAGGCCATATCATCTAGGTTTGTGTAAATACACTCTATGGTATTCACAAAACTAGGAAATCAACTAATGACACATTTTTTAGAAACATATCCCAGTAGTTAATGACTGTACTTTAAAAAACACTGGGACCCTGGTTGATGTGACTCAGTTGGTTAGAGTACCAAAAGGTCCTGGGTTTTATTCCGGGTCAGGGCATATGCCCACATTGCAGGTTTGAAGTCTGGATGAAGTGTGAAGAGGAAGCAGTATTTCTCTCTTGAATCAATGTTTCTCTCTCCCTTCATTGCCTTCTAAAATCAATAAAAACATATACCTGGGTGAGGGTTAAAAAAAAAAACCAAACAAACCACAAAACTGGGACTGGTCCAGCCATACCCAGATTTAAAGCCCTACTAACCTTTCTACAGAGAACATGTACCTTATTAAAGCTCAATATTTATGTTTGCTGAGAGCTATGCCTGAAGGGTTTCAAGTTCCTTTCTATTATTGCTATATTATCCTAACCTTTCCCTTCCGTATACTCATGTTTCTTTGTATGCCAGTAGCTGAGGAGCAGCCTAGATCAAATTAAAGCAGCAGAAGCCCACTGCATAGATGGGGAGTAGGCAGGAATGGTCCTAACAGCAAGGCTGGAAAGGTGCCAAGTTGTGGGAGAAACTCAAACCAGGTGCAAGTAAGGCAAAAATTGGGGGCATTCACATAGAATGCCAGTGTTTTCTCTTGGCATCAGATTTGCCTGCATAATGGCCCAGGTTGGCTAGCTGGAAACCAGATTTTCTAAGAAAAGACAGCCCTATTAATAGAACTCTAGAGCTTACTATTTCTACGAGTGTTTTTTTAATCTTCCCCTTTGTCAATATTATTTGTTGGCCTAGCTATAATGGAATTATACCTTCAAACAGTATCTTATTCACTGTTTCTCTAATCCTTTCTATAAGAAATTGCACCCACCTAGGTACAGGACACTTTTATCCATCCCTCCAATCTTCTCATAGCTATCCAGCCACTCCCCAGACCAACTCACCACCATCCAGCACTGTGCATGCCCTCAAATTAGACACAGTGATAGGTGGTACTGTGGCAGGGTGATGGGGATGGCACTTTTTTTCCTGCCCCACCAATTTTATTTATTTATTTTAAAAATATTTTTTATTGACTTCAGAGAGGAAGAGGGAGAGATAGAAACATCAATGATGCGAGAGAATCATTGATCAGCTGCTTTCTGCATACCCCCTACTAAGGATCAAGCCCGCAACCCTGGCACGTGTCCTTGACCAGAATGGAACTCTTCAGTACACAGGCCAGTGCTCTATTCACTGAGCAAAACTGGCCAGGGTGGGTTGTCACATCTCTTACCCTTAAGGGTAACCCAAAAACTAAAGAGGTGGGCAGAAAAGATTATTCACCTAGGAGGTTTTTATAACTCAATGCTGGTAGCCGTAGCACTGGGTATAAGAGAACCCAGAGTTGAAATCCCAACCATCTATGAGGTAGGTAATCAGAGATAGCTTCCAGAGGAGGTGACATCAGGGTGGGCTATAAAGTATGGATGAGAATTAGAGATGGTAGGAAGGGTATCCCGAAGACATCATAAAGAGCCACCCCCAGAAATCAGGTGAAAATTGCAAAAGTATGTACCCTGTTTCCCTGAAAGTAAGACATCCCCCCCAAATAAGACCTCCTTCCAGTTTTGCCTCTCGCTGTAATATAAGGTATCCCCCCAAAATAAGACCTCCCCGATAATAAGGCCTCCCCCAAACATAAGGCCTCCCTGGAATATAAGGCCCCTGAAGCTACCGTCATGCCTCTGACTCCTGATTTAAAGAGACCTCTCACTGCTTGAACAGCTCCGGCTGCGCTGCGGCCAGTAAGCTGGTTTGTGATGACAACTACTACCATACCGTATATAGGTAATTTCATTTTTTTCTTGTGCAACAATAAATGTGTACCATATTCTTCTTTATGGAAAGTAAGACATCCCCTGAAAATAAGACCTAGCGCATCTTTGGGAGCAAAAATTAATATAAGACACTGTCTTATTTTCAGGGAAACAAGGTAGAACCAAGGAGTTGGAACATAAAGTATGAGGCATCAAGTAAAAAGAAATGAGGGGAGAGAGATGGGTGGGGAATGGGAGGGAGTCCAGTTGCAGAGGTCATGCCATATTAAGAGCTCAACCTGAATCAAGACAATGAGGAGCCACTGCAAAGCTTTAAACAAGGGAACAATGGGTGTTCTAGCCAGTCTGAGAGAGAGCTCACCATTGTTGGACTCTGGGAAGCAAAGGTTCCTGGTGCCTTTGTTCTACAAGATTCCTAGGACCTTGTTTGAAAAATCCTTCAAAATAAGACAAAAGTTGAGTTTTTAAATGTTTGCTTATGATCTATTTAAATAAAACCACATCTTGTGGTATTTTGTTCTCACTTATAGACAATAGAGCATTTAAAATAAGGACCAAAAAAAGAAAATAAAATAAGGACCATTTTTCTTTTTCTGTGTATTTCTGTAGTGAACTTTTAAAAAGTATGTGTACTATTTTCCACACATAATTACTTAGTTTTATTATCTATAGACTTAATAAAACTTCTCTGGAAGAAAGCTACAATATTAGTCACCAATGGAGTGCAAAATTAAAAAATTTTTGAACTTTGTGAATGTATTTTCTGGTGTGTTTTTCTTGTTGTTGTTGTTTTTAAGCTAACTTTTTGTTTTCAAAATAGGGGCAGATAGCCCTAGCTTGTTTGGCTCAGTGGATAGACTGTTGGCCTTCGAATTGAAAGATCCCAGGTTCGATTCTGGTCAAGGGCACATGCCTGGGATGTGGGCTTGATCCCCAGTGGGGGACTTGCAGGAGGCAGCCAATCCATGATTCTCTCTCATCATGGATGTTTCTCTCTCTCTTCCTCTTCCTTCCTCTCTGAAATCAATAAAAATATATTTAAAAAAATATATAGGGGCAGAGAGCCCTGACCAGATAGCTCAGATGGTCAAAGCATCATCCTGATATACCAAGGTTTTAGGTTCAATCCCCTGCCAGGACACATACAAGAGTCAACCAATGAATGCATAAGTAAGTGGAACAACAAACTGATGTTTTTCCCTCCTCTCAAAACAATCAATAATTTTTAAAAAATACATAAGAAAAATTAGCCCAATATACTAAAATCATATTGAATTTAGCCCATTATACTAAACAGGCACTAAATTTAATGCTCAACCATTCAAATCCTGAAACTAAAATTCCCTGAGTCATGTCTGTCCACTTACAGTGGTATCCTCAATACACAGAATAATGCTTGGTACCACAAAAGGCTAAATAAGTACTTGTTGACTTCTGAAAATATAAATGTCAAAATAGTCAATTCTTTTTGAAGACTTCTATACTGTGTTAAGACAAATCCTCAATACACTTCACAGCGGGTTCCAGATGGGACTCAGGAAGCAGGCACAGAACCCAGTGTAGGGTGTGGTGATCACTTCCAGCAAGGACAACCCTTCCATGACTCAAGCTAGCACAGTGGCCCATTAAGCCTCAGTATGCTGTCTTTCAACACACACACACACACTCTGCTAACCTTATTTCCAGCTTAAGTGGAGAGGTAGAGCTTCTTCCGTTGCCCTCCTCCTTTCTCCCCACCCTTCTCCTCTCTCCTTTCTGTGATTCCACAGGGAGTTGCTTTAGATATATAGGAAAGAATACATAATCATTCCTTCTTTTCAAGTGGAACAGTTTGAACTTCAGGCCACACAAATCCAGGGCCAGATCCCCACTGTGCCTTAAATAAGCTGTGTGAAGATGAGCACAGTGCTCAGGCCCTCTATGCCTCTTTTCTTCATCCATACACGAGCATAACAATGACTATTTCTTATAATTAAAAGGATGTAGAACATCATATATCTGGCACAAACTGTACCAACAAAAACAGTATTAGATGCCACATATATAATATTTTCATGTGTTATAACTAATAAACAATCCAAGGATGAACACTCACTGCACTATGGTAAATGTTGGTTCCTCCCTACCCAGTTTTCCTGATCAGACAACTTAGTATCTCTGAAAATAAACTGCTCAAGGATAGCATATGTCTGTATCCCCAGACACCTTGCTGGACTTTTTCCTGCTTCTTTTTCTAAGCAGATTTCTATGCCCAACCACTCTTTGCTTAGCTTTTAGGAATGTTGAGTTACTGGGTCATAACTGCCGTGAGTGAGTGTGCTTTCAGAAGTGAGCATAGTTTCAAACAGCCTCAATAATAACAATAGCACATGTAAGAGCAGGAAGTTATTCCAAGCATGACAGGTGTAGAGCCACCCTCACACAAGGCTGGCTGGCACCACAGCCATGCTGGCACAATAGTGGAAACTATTGTGTTGGGACATCACCCGGAAAAGGAATGCAGGTCACACAGGTAATCCCAGAAAACATATGAGAAACAGAATTATGAAAAGAAACCCAGTCCTTGATCAAAGAGGGAGTTTGGAGCTGGTGGGTTTATTTTTTGCCTCCAGTTGCCTAACATACATTGGAACCCTTCCCAAATGATCAGATACAATAGAAACGACTGCACAGCATATAAACATAAGAGGCCGCAAGCTGGAGTTTATAATAAAAATCTGTGACTTAAGAATCAGGAATTTATCTTTGATCAACTCCAGCTAGAATCTCTCTGTATGCTTCCTCTGTTTCCACTTTTCTAGGCAATTTAATACCAGACTAGATTTATTAAGACAAATCAGTTGAGACCAGAGTATTTGTCCAGGTCTTAGACTCGAACAATGAAGCTGGAGTGATAATTTGTGAACTATCCAAAGAGAATTCAAAGATGCTGAAAACAACTCCATGAACTTTGAGCAATGACTTTGAGCATCAATATAATACTGTATAACATCCTATTTCCACTCATAACTTCTAGAAAGCTTATGAAAAATACCAATCTCATGATGCTAGAGCTGTGCTTATGGAGGACTACGAAAAGCATTTATTCAAAAGACTGAGCTTAATGTTGACAATTGTGGGATATATTGTCAAAGGTAGTTTGCCAGAGCTCTTTGTAGCTCAGCATATTTCTTAGATCACTTATATTGCACATGGCTGTAAGACAACAGAACTGGCACTAAAATGTCACTAAAAACCAACTAGATGAATAGCTTTCTACGCATTTTTTTTTCCAAATAATTTCAAATAAGTCAGTTCTCTAGAGGAATTGAATGGCAGCAAACTCAATCTATGAATAAGAACAAATGGTAATGGAATTAGTACCTACTTGGAATCCTATTAAGCGTCACCCAGTAATGTTCATCAGGACTATAGGTATCCTTTGACCAGTGTAGTAGATCAATGGCCCTTTTGTCATGAAAGATGAAGTTGACAAACTCTCTGGTAAGGGCCACGTAGGCAGTGCCAAAGTAAATGGTCATCTGATGTGGAGGTGAGGCTTTTAAAACATTAGTGTTCCTCACAAAAGAGCCATCTTTGCCTATGTGCTCTTGGTGGACGTATTTAGTCCGTCCAATAGCATGATCGGGAGGCAGCACCCCCGGGGTAATGTTTTTCCCTTTGAATCCTTTTAGATGCTGAACTATTTCCTTGTTGGTTTTCAGGGGGAAATCTTGTCCACAGGTGTTGATGGCGTACTTCCATGGGACCTCGGAGGCCACCAGGTCTCTCAGGCAGTTCAGGTCCGCCTGGAGCCTGGATATTCCTGCATAGACTACAGTCTCGGTCTTTGAAGCAATAAAGGCATTTGGGAAGCAGCTCAGTAACTGCCACACAGATTTCTTAAACGCCGCTGTGGCCTTCTCATCCACATGAACACAATAGATATTTTGGGGCATGTAGATAGCCCTGAAGAGCCTTTCAAAAGTACCAAAGTCTTTATGGATGGCCATGACATACGCCAAAGGGAACGCCACTTCTTCTTCCGACAGGGGGCTTGTGATGTAGTGGTTCTGGATCAGGTAGTCCTTGCAAGGGGCACTTCCCAAAGGTGATGGCAACATCTTCTCCCAGAGGACAGTGGGCTTATCTTCTAGGACGTCCCCACAGGCACTTATTACAGAGTACCTTTCGCTGGAATCATTCAGCCTCCTTTTGGGCAGGCTTAACTGGCTGTTGTAACGTAACACAAAAATAACCACACTGAGCACAGTGAAAGCAAAAAGATAATACCTCCAAAAGTTCATTATTTTCACTTCCTTGGAGCAGGAATCTCTCTCCAGGGACTGGGAAATGATCAATCCCTGAAAACACAAGTGTGGAAAGGCTGAATGGCCTTCCTTTGCCAGTCTTGAATTTCGACAGCTTCTCAGACAGGCTTCCTGTACTCCTCATTTACTCTCCGCCTCAGTGTCGCGCCGTCCCCCGGCGGTGGTGGGCGAGGGCATGCTCCTCCAGTCCGCCCGGGCTCCTGGGCTCCTGGGCTCCGGTCCGGGGCGCTGGAAGCCGGCCGGCCGCTCGCAGGCAGAGCGCGGAGCAGAGTGGGCGCCCAGCCCGGCCCCGCCAGCGGGAAGCCCTCCTCGTTTGCATATGAAACCCAAGTGGCGGATCTTAGCAAATTACGTTGTGGGAAGGAATGACGAGTCCTTTTCACCGGGGCTGGGCTTCTCTGGCTTCACCCCACCCCCTTCCCCTCCACTCTATTCTGATCTCATCTACCTTCTCTTCTCACACTTTCCCCTGGCGTTTTAGAATAAGTGCTTCTCCTCTTTCGGGTCAGCCTGCAAACCGGCTAGCAGTCGTTGGAAACCACAGCGTGGAGGACTAATGCTCCGGCTTCTACCTCTTCCCGTCTCTCGGCCACCTTTTTTCATTTCAGTGTTATCGCTACCTCTGAGCACACACAGACACAGATAAGGAAAAAGGCACTTGCAACATGTCTATTATCAGCAGCAAAAAAGTCTGGTGGAGAGGTAGGTGTTCGCTGGATTATATCGGACGGTTTCTGATGGTTGTTACCTAGCATATATGTATGTGCAGGCTACCGGGAGAGAGAAATTAGGATTCACTGATGCGGGCATGGGGTGAGGGCAGAAGGAACCTAGTAGTGACTTGAAACATTAAAGGGTGGGTGTGGATGACATCAATGAAATAAGCACACAGTTTGCCTGCCAGAGAGGAAGGTGATAGTCATTGTTCCCAGAGAGCAAAAGTTGGTTCCTGTTTCACAAAGGGCTTCAGATAACCCGTGCTGTTGACGCAGTATTACCTACAATATGAGTCTCTTTATAAGCCTGACATCTTGAGATCTGAGGACAGTTCAGAGAACTCAGAGGATTCTACTTCCCACCCAGTGCCCTCTCCCATTTCCTTACTCTTAAGAAAGAACAAAGGCTACTGGACTGCAGGAAAATTCCTGGAAGTATTGGTTAGTGAGATTCAGGGGAGCCAGGAAGAGAAGCCTAGCAGGTCTGGTCACATTACAGAGGGGTTCTCAAAGCTCACATGCCAGGTCCCTGGAGCACTCAGCAGGTGTGGAGGAGGGATGCAGATTGGTGCAACTGGTAAGAATGCTCCTGGGTCAGGTAACCAGCCCAACTAAAGAAACAGTGGGTGTGCTCCCATCTCAGTCCTGCAGTCACCCAGCTAGCCTACCTGTCTGGCCCTGGTGTGGCAATTGAAGCAGCTGCCCCAGTTAGGAAAAAATCTGGTGTACAATGTAATAATCTCCTCCCCAGTTAGGAAAAAATCTGGTGTACAATGTAATAATCTCCTGGCTCCTTCCTACCCCCCTCTAGAATGAATGGCCACAGTAGCATAGATGTGATGGGTTTTGATTGGACATAGACCCAAAGATTTGGCAGGGATCTTAAAAAATCACCTAACACAACCCTTTATTTTACAAATGAGGAAACTAAGGTCAATACAAATACATACACACACACACACACACACATACACACACATATATATTTCCACCCCAACTCCCCTCCAAGTCATTCAGCTGGATAGAAGCCAGCGCCTTCTATTTGCAGGTCCTTAGCCCAGATGCTGGAGCCAGTCTAATTGGCTTCAAATCCCAGCTGGTCACTAACCAGCTGTGCACCTAGGGTGAAGTTACGCAGCCTCTCTAAGCACCAAGTTCTTAAGATGGAACACAGCAGTGGTTGCTGTTTCACTTGATTAAGAACATTAAATGAGATAATTCTTATTCAGGGTTTATGTGTGTGTTCACCTATATTCTATTCAATAAGCATTAATAATTTTTGCTGTTGTCATTTTTCTTTTGAAAAATAGCCATTTCTGGCCCTGTTAATGAACAGATACTTTGATTTCTGCTCTTACTAATGAACAGAAATGGGTTGAAAGGGGTACTCCCACTCAAAAAGAATAAAGGTTAAATTTCACTCTTTTCCTCCTTCACCACTATCCCCACCCCTAAAGGGTGGTGGGGAATTAGTAGGAATGAGATTAGATAAAGGGTAAAACTGAATAATCCATTTTGATGCTTTCATTTTCCTTCATTCTTATTAGAGCCACACCCTTTTCTGCAAAATACATCTTGGCAGGACTTGTGGAGAGCAAGGAAGGGGTTGCGGGTAGGGAGTGAGGCAAAGGGCTTTCAATGAAGGGTGTTGTTTTCCCCCCCTCTTTGCCTTGAGCCTTGGTCCTACAGTAAGGAGCTCTGGAGAATGCCAATGCAAAGCAAACTCAACCAGTCTTTAATCATGACTGAGTCAAAGCACATTGCAGGTGGGAGTGTAACATGACTTGTATTCAAAACAGCAGTAATAAAAAAGTCTTACAGTTTGTCCTGCCTTATTTACAGTGGTTAGATAAACAGCCCGAGGTTAGAGTGAGGTTAGAGTTTTTAGCAGCTGGCCTGGTAAGAGGTTTATTTTTACCAGTTATCTGCAGTAACTGAGCAGGCATTGTCTTCCAGCAAATACCTGGTGGGCTCAAATATTAACTTCCAACAAGGACATTATTTCTGCTCTTTTCACTTTAGTTTTAACATTTTGAAAAGTGTTGTCTAGTGGACATTTTGTACCACTCCCTGCCTCTCTCAACCTCAGGATAACCTTATTGTCACAAACAAGGACAAGGACAGCAACTAACAACAGCACAGTCAGCTTAGCTCAAACAAAGGCTGTGCTGCCTGGGGGCTTTCTGAGAACCCAGTGTGATCTTTTTTTCTCTTAGTCACTTAACTCATTAACCTTTCGTGAGCTGTGACTGTCCTCAGCTGGGCTCTCACAGGCAAATTGAATGTTGGTTGTTGGGGGCCAAGGCTGGAAGCCAGGCCTGATTTATTCCTGAGTTCTTATAGTTCTCTACCTCAGATTCTTCTCTTGGCATAACTGGCCACAGAATCAAAGCAATACTTCTGATGGATCCTCTCATCTCCATCGCCTTCATGCCTTTCTGTTCCCCATCTGAGGCTCTGTTGCATCTGTCTGGCAACCTCAAACACTGGCCAAAAGTGAGATACAACAAGTAAATAAGATCTCCCAGCAACCAAAACAATGATCACATGCTGTAGGCTGGATGCACACACTCAGATGTGTACAGCCAGGCAAGATACAAAAGTAAGTGAAGCTAGTTGGAGGGAAGGAAAAACAGAGCTAGTGAGTTCACAAGTGGCAGCTAATGCTTGGCCATGGTGTCATGGACCTAGAGAGAGGTGGGGATCCTGGTGAAGAGAGGGTGGGGACCCTGGTGAAGAGCTCTGCCCACCTAAAGCACGCAGCTCCCTCTCAACACTAGCGATTAATCCAGTGGTTCTCAACCTATGGGTTGAGACCCCTTTGGGGGTCGAACGACCCTTTCACAGGGGTCGCCTAAGACCAGGGGAAAACACCTATTTCCCATGGTCTTAGGAACCAACAGACCACTCCTCGGTGTAGCAAAGTGTGGCAATGTAGTTTACTGTTGTCATATGAAGACTGTTACCCATTTTACACCACGATACAAGATAAAATTTCATTTATTTGTAATTAGAAATAAATATTTCACAATATATAATTACATATTGTTTTTGTAATTAATCACTTTGCTTTAATTATGTTTAATTTGTAACAACGAAAATACATCCTGCATATCAGATATTTACATTACAGTGCATAACAGTAGCAAAATTACAGCTATGAAGTAGCAATGGAAATAATTTTATGGTTGGGGGTTACCACCACATGAGGAGCTCTCTTAAAGGGTCACGGCATTAGGAAGGTTGAGAACCACTGGATTAATCCATGCTGCACCATGGGGCCAATGCTGCCAGCTCTTCAGATATTTTAAGAGAAGTGAGAAATCTGAATTTTATTTTTAAAAATTCCCGAATTCTTTAAATGACATCAAGAGATTAACAAGCCAAGGGGTAACAGCAAGATGGTGGCATAGGTAAACACCTACACTGCTGCCTTGCACAACATTTTCAAAACTACAACTAAAAGACAGAATGGACATCATCCAGAACCACAGGAAAGCTGGCTGACTGTAAGTTCTACAGCTAGAAGGAAAGAGAGGGGCTCACAGAAACCCAGAGAAGCTGCAAAAGCTGAGGTACAGAGACGCGCTCGAGGAGAGAGTGGGTGACCGAGAACCTGGCTGGCTTTCTCTGGCAGGAGGGAAACAGAGACTCCCAACGGCACAGAACCCCTTATCTTACGACACTAAACCCAGATCCAGCCGAAACTCATACGGGGGGGAGTTTGGACTGTGAAAAGGGAGAGGTGCACGGAAATTTAGGCGAGCCGCAAAAGATCAGAGGTCTGGTGGTGCGTACGACACTGCGCAGAGGACAGATTGCTGATTGCGCCCCTGGCTTTCGTTAGTGGGCAGGAGACAGACCCTTCCAACTGTGTCACTTCTGACTCCACTAAGCCCGTTTCGGGTGAAACCCTGAGGACCTAGACTCGTGTGGTCCTGGTGCGCAGGGGAGCCAGAAAGGCAGCCATTTAGAGGCACTGTGGGCGCGGGCGCACAAGGACTGCTCCAGCGATTACCCAGTCACGTGAGACTCAGGGGCTGTGGAGGGCGGGGCCGACTGGAAGGCAAGGGGGTCCCTTAAGCCCTGAGACTCCACCCCTCCCAAGCTCAACAGAGGCTTCTTCGGTTTTGCAAGTCTGGTATCATAAGGCTGAATTCAACACAGAAGTTTCCCCGGCATAGTGAAAATGCCGAGACAAGGAAAGGGATCACAAACAAAAGAAATGGAGGGAAAAGAACGACTGGATATTGAGTTCAAAACCATGGTTATAAGGTTTTTCAAGAATATGCTAGAAAAAATGGATAAATTTATCAAGTCCCAAGAGGAGATGCAAAAGGACCAACTAGAGATGCAAAAGATCCAACTAGAGATGATGGAGAAATTTAGCGAGTCCCAAGAGGAGATGAAAAAGGACCAACCAGAGACACTGAACTGAAATAAAAAATATTATACAGAGTCCTAACAGCAGACTAGAGGAAGGCAAGAATCAAGTCAAAAATTTGAAAAATAAAGAAGCAGAAAACACTCAACTGGAAAAGCAACAAGAGAAAAGAATCCAAAAATGTGAAGATAATGTAAGGAGCCTCTGGGACAGCTTGAAGCGTACCAACATCAGAATTGTGTGGGTTCCAGAAGAAGAGAGAGAGCAAGATACTGAAAACCTATTTAAAAAAATAATGACTGAAAACTTCCCACATCTGGTAAAAGAAATAGACTTACAAGTCCAGGAAGCACACAGAACCCCATATAAAAGGAATCCAAAGAGGACTACACCAAGACACATCATAATTAAAATACCAAGAGCAAAAGACAAAGAGAGAATATTAAAAGCAGCAAGAGAAAAACAGTTAATTACCTACAAGGGAGCACCCATATGACTGTCAGCTGATTTCTCAACAGAAATGTTGCAGGCCAGAAGGGAGTGGCAAGAAATATTCAACGTGATGAATAGCAAGAACCTACAACCAAGAATAATCTATCCAGCAAAGCTATCATTCAGAATTGAAGGGCAGATAAAGACCTTCACAGAGAAGAAAAAGCTAAAGGAGTTCATCAACTCCAAACCAGTATTATATGAAATGGTGAAAGGTACTCTTTTAGAAGAGGAAGAAGAAAAAGGTAAAAGACAAAAAATTATAAACAACAAATACATATCTATCAACAAGTGAATCTAAAAATTAAGTGAATTAAAAATTTGATCAACAGAATAAACTGGTGAATATAATAGAATCAGGAGCACAGAAAGGGAGTGGACTGATAATTCTCAGGGGAAAGGGGTCAGGGGTGTACAGGGAGAGACTGGACAAAAATCATACACCTATGGATGAGATCAATGGGAGGGAGCTAAGGGCAGAGGGAAGGGTGGGGGCTGGGTGGAGGGGTGCTATGGAGGGGAAAAAAGAGAAACAAATGTAATAATCTGAATAATAAAGATTTAATTTAAAAAAAAAAGAGAGAGAGATTAACAAGCCGAAACCAGTTTGGCTCAGTGAATAGAGCGTCGGCCTGCGGATTGAGGGGTCCTGGGTTCGATTCTGGTCAAGGGCACGTACCTTGGTTGTGAACACATCCCCAGTAGGGGGCATGCAGGAGGCAGCTGATCGATACTTCTCTCTCATCGATGTTTCTAACTCTCTATCTCTCTCCCTTCCTCTCTGTAAAAAGTCAATAAAATATATTTTTTTTAAAAAGAGACTAACAAAATGTTAAAATATAAATGCATGCACACACATGCACCACTGGCCCCCAGGATGCCAGTTCATCATCTCTGGTTAAAGCATCAATGGCTTAAACCCGTCTTGAGGCTCAGCCTATTAACTCTTCATTTAGAGAAACCTTCAACTTTCTCAGACCCAAGCAGGTAAGAAGTTACAGATTGGAAGAGGGATGTAGAACTGGTAGACTCGGGCACCCTGCTGTCAGCAATGGGTGATGGACTGAGAATGAAGTAGGCCCAAGAAAAACTCCACAAGCAAATCAGTGGAAGATCATTCCACGTCAGGATGGCTGGAATTTATTTGTACAGCTGACTGGCCATTTTATTACTATTGACAATATCTCTAGCATTCGTAAGAATCAAATAAGTTAATGTCTCTGCAAGGGCTGGAAGACTAACATTAAGTCCAAACACTGGGCCAACCAGACCTTTGAAAACAAGAGTCCTAATGTTTAGTGAAATAGAAACATAAATACAGTAATAAAACTCTTATATATATTCTGCATATTCTACTTAAAAAGGCATTTCTGAAATGTTTATTCAAAATAATTCTTTAACCATTTTGTGCACAAAAGGGTGAGCTTTTGGTTGTCCAGAAAATTCACAATTATGACCAAAATTTTCCTAAAAAATGTTAGGTACATACTAAGTATGGACACCATGTGAATCTACCTGGAAAGGGCCAGGTAATGAATATTTCAGGCTTGAGGACCACTTGGTCTCTGAGGCCACCACTCAAGTCTGCCTTTGCAGCATAAAAGCAGCATGTTGCTATGTGGCCATGTCTCTGCAGAAGCTGTTTATGAACATCAGCATCTCAATGTCTTATTATTTTCATGCCATGAAATAGTCTTTTTTAAATTTTTTCCCAACTGTGTAAAAATGTAAAGTCATTCTTGGCTTGTGGGCAGTATAAAACTAGGCCAGCCCAGCTACTGTGGCTCAATGGTTGAGCATCGACCTATATGCACCAGGCGGTCACCATTTGATTCCCAGTCAGGACACATACCCTAGTTGCAGGTTCAATCCCCAATGGGGAGCGTGCAGGAAGCAGTGGATCAATGATTCTCTCTCATCATTGATGTTTCTATCTTTATCTCCCTCTCCTTTCCTCTCTGAAATCAGTTTTTAAAATTAGTTTTTCAAAAAGTACTCAGCAAATCAAGTCACCTCTCTCTCTCTGTTGCCGAACTCAGTTTATCTGAGACCTTAAACACCCATCCACCTTCCTAAGAGCCTTTGGTGAGAATAGCTCTGTTTAGGAGCTGTTTCTGCCTTCCCCTAGAATAGGGAACCACCCTTCATTCCCATCTGCAGATTCTGGAGCCTGTTCTTTTAAACTGCCTCCACATGGTTCCCTCTTTGGAGAGCCAGCCTGCCAGTGCACCCCAGGAAAAACTGCATGGCGGGGAGGAAGAGACAAAGCTTTGATGCAGGATATAACACCTGGCTCTGCTGTTTATTGTGTGACCTTAAGAACATTTCTTAGGATCACTCTGTCTCAGTTTCCCACTTTTAAAAAAAGAGTAGTTTCATTATAAGTCTGAAAATACTCACTGAAAAAAAAAAAGAAAGAAAAAAGAGCAGTTTCTAGAATAGCCAGGTGGTGGAAAATAAATCTGGTGAAGAAGCTTTCAGAGTCTTCTCCCCTTCTGTTCCACGTACCACCACCTCTGTTTATCTCATTCTTCTAGGGCCACACTGCTTTTCTCTGCTTTCCTAGCAGCCTCCTTGGGGTAACACATTTCTTTCCCTTTTGGGGTTAGTTGCCCAGATTTAACTCTAATTATCCAAAACAGACAAACAAAATCCCTACAAACGAAAATTTAGCCTTTGCCAATATTGTTACATTTCCTGGAAAAGAATAGGTGACTTATCTTTCTATGCAACTTTTCTGTTTCCAAATGTCTCCTCTGAGAAAAAAAGACTGCAAATTCATGAGAGCACCTTGCGTGTCCAAGGTCTGTCCATTTTCTTCCAGTATGCTTCTTAGACCAGGCATCTCCAAACTCCTCCACCCCATATATTTTTTTTAAATATATTTTTATTGATGTCAGAGAGGAAGGGAAAGGGAGGAAGAGATAGAAGCATCAGTGGTGAGAATCATTGATGGGTTGCCTCCTGCATGTCCTCCCTTCCCCGCAGGTATTGAGCCCTCCCACCAGGGCATGTGCCTGACAGGGAATCAAACAGAGATCTCTTGGTTCGTGGGTTGATGTTCAATCACTGAGCCACTCTGTAGGTTCCACGCCATATTTTTTAATATAAATTGAAATTACAAGGGAATGATATGGCATTTCTACTAAAATATAGTATTTTACAATTCAGTTTCTGCCAGAGATGTGTGTCTTGAAGATATTCTTTATCTTCTGAACATTTTTTAAAAATTTATTGATTGATTTGGGGCAGGAGAAATAGAAACATTACTGATGAGAGAGAGCACAGCAAAAGAAACCATCAACAAAACAACAAGAAAGCCCACTGAATGGAAGAACATATTTGCAAATGTTATCACTGATAAAGGTTTAATCTCCAACATCTACAGCCAACTTATACAACTTAATAAAAGGAAGATAAATGATCCAATAAAAAAATGGGCAACGGACCTAAATAGGACCTTTCGAAAGACGACAGAAGCAAGGCCAAGAGACACATGAAAACATGTTCAAAGTCACTAATTATCCGAGATGCAAATCAAAACGACAATGCGATACCATCTCACACCTGTCAGAATGGCAATCATCAACAAATCAACAAACGACAAGTGTTGGCGAGGATGTGGAGAAAAAGGAACCCTTGTGCACTGCTGGTGGGAATGCAGACTGGTGCAGCCACTGTGGAGAACAGTATGGAGTTTCCTCAAAAAACTAAAAAATGTAACTCCCATTTGACCCAGCAATCCCACTCTTAGGAATATATCCTAAGAAAGTAGAAACACCAATCAGAAAGGATATATGCAACCTTGTGTTCATAGCAGCACAATTTACAATAGCTACAATTTGGAAACAGCCTAGGTGCCCATCAGCAGATGAGTGGATCAGAAAACTGTGGTACATCTACACAATGGAATTCTATGCTGCCATTAAAAAGAAGGAATTCTTACCATTTTCAGCAACCTGGGTGGAATTGGAGAGCCTTATGCTAAGTGAAATAAGCCATCAATGAAGGAAAAACACCACATGATATCACTCATTTGTGGATATTTTTTTTTAAATTAATTTTTATTAATTTTTTATACATATCTCCCCATTGCCCCCCCTCCCTCCCAGGCATACCCCGACCCCCCAGTGTCTGTGATCATTGGTTATGTTTATAAGCATGCATACAAGTCCTTTGATTGATCACTTATTTACCTCATCTAACTTTAATCTTTCTGCTATAATTTCACAGTCTGTTTGATGCTTTATGATTTTTGTCCTCCTGAGAATTATCAGTCTACTCCCTTTCTGTGCTCCTGATTCTATTATATTCACCAGTTTATTCTGTTGATCAGATTTTTAATTCACTTAATTTTTAGATTCACTTGTTGACAGATGTGTATTTGTTGTTCATAATTTTTTGTCTTTTACCTTTTTCTTCTTCCTCTTCTAAAAGGGTACCTTTCAGCATTTCATATAATACTGGTTTGGAGTTGATGAACTCCTTTAGCTTTTTCTTCTCTGTGAAGGTCTTTATCTGCCCTTCAATTCTGAATGATAGCTTTGCTGGATAGATTATTCTTGGTTGTAGGTTCTTGTTGTTCATCACGTTGAATATTTCTTGCCACTCCCGTCTGGCCTGCATCGTTTCTGTTGAGAAATCAGCTGACAGTCGTATGGGTGCTCCCTTGTAGGTAATAAACTGTTTTTCTCTTGCTGCTTTTAATATTCTCTCTTTGTCTTTTGCTCTTGGCATTTTAATTATGATGTGTCTTGGTGTAGTCCTCTTTGGGTTCCTTTTCTTTGGGGTTCTGTGTGCTTCCTCGACTTGTAAGTCTATTTCTTTTACCAGATGTGGGAAGTTTTCAGTCATTATTTCTTTAAACAGGTTTTCAGTATCTTGCTCTCTCTCTTCTTCTGGCACCCCCACAAT
>JAAGEH010000392.1:14993886-15007993 GCA_011751065.1 Lasiurus cinereus
AACTGTTTTTTCTCTTGCTGCTTTTAATATTCTCTCTTTGTCTTTTGCTCTTGGCATTTTAATTATGATGTGTCTTGGTATAGTCCTCTTTGGGTTCCTTTTCTTTGGGGTTCTGTGTGCTTCCTGGACTTGTAAGTCTATTTCTTTTACCAGATGTGGGAAGTTTTCAGTCATTATTTCTTTAAACAGGTTTTCAGTATCTTGTTCTCTCTCTTCTTCTGGCACCCCCACAATTCTGATGTTGGTACGCTTGAAGCTGTCCCAGAGGCTCCTTACATTATGTTCACATTTTTGGATTCTTTTCTCTTCTTGCTTTTCCAGTTGAATGTTTTCTGCTTCTTTATATTTCAAATTTTTGACTTGATCCTTGCCTTTCTCTAGTCTGCTGTTAGTACTCTGCGTAATAGTATTCATTTCAGTCAGTGTATTTATTATCTTCTCTTGGGTCTCACTAAATTTATCCATCTTTTCTAGCATATTCTTGCAAAACCTTATAAGCGTGGTTTTGAACTCTATATCGAGTCGTTTTTTTTCCTCCATTTCTTTTGATTGTAATCCCTTCCCTTGTCTCGGCATTTTCACTGTGCCGGGAGAACTTCTGTGCTGGATTCAGCCGCAGAAGCCTCTGCTGAGCTTGGGAGGGGTGGAGACTCAGGGCTTAAGGGACCGCCTTGCCTTCCAGTCGGCCCCGCCCTCCACGGCCCCTGAGTCTCACGTGACTGGGCAATGGCTGGAGCGGTCCTTGTGCTCGCGCACCCGCAGCGCCTCTAACCGCTGCCCCTCCGGCTCCCCTGCGAACCAGGACCACACGAGTCTAGGTCCCCAGGGTTTCGCCCAAAACAGGGGCCCAGTGGACTCAGAAGTGGCACAGTTGGGAGGGTCTGTCTCCCGCCCACTCGCGAAAGCCAGCGGCACAATCAGCAATCCGTCCTCCGCGTGGTGCCGTGCGCGACCAGACCTCCGATCCTTTGCAACTCCCCTAAATTTCCGTGCACGTCTCCCTTTTCACAGTCCAAACTCCCCTCGTATGAGTTTCGGCTGGATCTGGGGTTTAGTGTCGTAAGAGAAGGGGTTCAATGCCGTTGGGAGTCTCCGTTTCCCTCCCGCCAGAGAAAGCCAGCCAGGTACTCCGGCACCGCTCTCTCAGCGTGCGTCTCCGTACCTCAGCTTTTTGCAGCTCCTCTGGGTCTCCGTGAGCCCCTCTCTTTCCCTCTAGTTGTAGAACTTCCACTCAGCCAGCTTTCCTGTGGTTCTGGATGATGTCCGTTCTGTCTTTTAGTTGTAGTTTTGAAATTGTTGTGCGAGGCAGCAGTATAGGTGTTTACCTATGCCGCCATCTTGGATCTCATTTGTGGATATTAAAGAACATTATAAACTGATGAACAAAAGGATAGATACAGAGGCAGTAAAGCATCAAACAGACTGTCAAATTACAGCAGGAAGATTAAGGAGAGGTGGGGTAGATAAGAGATCAACCAAAGGACTTGTATGTATGCATATAAGCATAACCAATGAACACAAGACTGGGGGGTTGGCGTATGCTTGGGGGCGGGGGCAATGGGAAGATATGTATACATGTAACACAATAAAAAAAGAGAGAAAAAAATAAAAGTATGGCATTTGCAGATGGATTAGCCTGTGGAAAGATTAAACATGAATATTCTTAAATTAAAATAAAAAAACAATGGTATGTGTACAAATATCCCAAGAAAAGCCACAATAAAGTAAAAGGGGGATTTTGTAACCTAATCTGCTAACCAAAATATCCATCAGAGGAACCTTGAAACCTGTAGATAGGAGGTTATAAAACCCTTTGAGCCCCACTAGGCACATGCTCAGACCAACTGAATGTCGGCTTACGCTTTATGACAAGTGTATTTTTAATAAATTCGCTTGCTATACTAGAAAAAAAAATGATGAGAGAGAATCATTGGTTGGCTGCCTCCTGCCTACCCCGCACTGGGGATCAAACCCGCAACCTGCCCATGTGTCCTGATCGGGAATCAAACTGTGACCTACTGGTTCATAGGTCGATACTCAAACACTGAGCCACACCAGCTGGGCTGAATATTTTTAAATAAATGAAAAAACATTCTTCAAATAGAGATAGACAGTGGTTTACTCCAACTTGTAATATTAATAGCTCTATTAACTTCTTGACTCATTTTCAGTTTATTCTATTCACTGTCATACTAGCTTCTTTCCCACAGAACCTGTTACTTGAGTTTAGATCATTTGTTAGGGAAGAATGCTTGGATAAATCCCCCAAAGCAGATGTTTCTTCTGCTTCCCTAGAAATTAAAAGCTGAAACAAGTGTGCCACATAGGTATGCCCTGTGCAGAGTAAGACACCCATCTGGTAAGTGCATGGATGGTGGACCTCAGAGTGAAGCACATTCCGGCTTGAGCCAGTGCTGCCCCCAAAATGAGCTTGACATTGAGAAGCATCCCCAAGATAAGCCAGATGCTTTGCAAAGACAGAGAGAGAAAGAACAGGAGAACAGTCCCATTGCTGTCGACCAGAAACAGAGTCAGGAAATGTCCCAGGAAATCTGAGCATGGTTAGAAGATGCTACCTGAAGTGGACCCTCAGGATTTGACAGGGTAATCTAGTCTCTCTCTCTCTCAGTTGGTGGGGGAAGAGGTGGGAATGATGATTTGCAGCTGGCTGGGCAGCAGCACAAAGGGCATATTAAAAATTATTTTCTGCCAAGACCAGTTTGGCTCAATGGATAGAGCGTTGGCCTGCGAATTGAAAGGTCCCAGGTTCGATTCCAGTCGGGGGCATGTACCTTGCTTGCGGGCACATCTCCACTGTGGGGCATGCAGGAGGCGGCTGATCGATGTCTCTCTCTCATCGATGTTTCTCACTTTCTATCTCTCTCCCTTCCTCTCTGTAAAAAAAAAAATCAATAAAATATATTTAAAAAAATTATTTCCATCTGACTTATGTCAATAAATATTTATTTTTTTATCCCATTGGGTGCTCACTAATTGGGCTGCTAAAAAATAAAATAAAAGGCCCCAAAGTGATTATAGCCCAGTCAAGGTAATATGGTATGTACATTCATAATTATAATACAAAAAAGACTATAGAATGACATAAGAGAGTTAAAACAAAGGATACAAATGGTGTACAATTGAGAAAAAAAGATCAGGAAGAGCTTCCTAAATGACAAGCCACTGAATGCAGACCTAGCAAGGTCATTATTTAAATGGGAATGATGGGGGAGAGTGGCCCACGGAAAGGTAAGGACATGCAGAAAGGCCTGAAGGCCTGATGGTGTTTCTGGAGTGACCCTTTCAGGGAAAGCAGCAGTTGGAACTGGTAGTGGGTCATACTGGTGATACTAAGGTGATATCCAATAGGGATATATTGATATCCAACATGCCTCATTGAGATGTTTATACTGAATAATTCAAGAACCTGTTTAACTCACTGAGGCTTTTGGGATCGAGAAGTTATTCTTAGAGCCATGACTTAGGAAGCAAAATATGTCAAGAGTGTCAGAATCGGTTGAAGAGGGAGACCTGGGCCTGAGAGAACACTTGACAGGGTCTGGGAATCTACTTGAGAAGCATGAAGGGCCGAGTTAGAGCAGGAGTGATGGGAATAGGGAGGATGCCGCTCCCCAGAAACCTGTCACAGACAGAATGTGCAGAATGTGCTGATTAGATATGGGAGCCTGCACCAGGCGAAGCTGGCTCACTTGCAGAATGGTCGTGCCAGTCACGGGGATGCTGGAGACATGTGTTAGTGGGGAGTGGGGGCGGGTTCGGGGAGCATGTTGGCAGGTTCCCAAGAGAGCCGCAGGAAGGGAGATCCAAAGACTTGGAGAAGTGTGTGAGAGGGCCTGGGAGCCCAGAAATGGGGCTAGTTGTGGATGGAAATGAACTCACTGAGGGAGAAAGAACAGTATGAGCAGAAAAGCAAACTGAGGAAAGACTTAAAGGGGATGTTTACTGAAAGCTTATATTTCTCTAATTCTGAATTTCACTGAAAAGAGTGGCTTTAAAATCAACTTTTATCCAAGACTCAATTTAATAGTTGATAATCAAAAATCAGAAAAGAACAGAATTATCCATTTAAACAGAAGTTTCTCAAAGAGGGTTTATACAAGCTGTGCCCTTTGGCACAGTTGGCAACATATAACCTCTTCTTCACAATGCTGCAAGTGGTGGCTGAAGTTCCAGACAGAGTCAAAGGGCAGACAAAGTGTCACTAAAGGGCTTCCATCTTTGATAATTAGTTTGTAGCACTTTGACTTCATCTGCATTTCTAAGTAAAAACAACTTTAGAAAAGAGCAATTCTGGACTTTGTCTTGTGAATAGGGGACAGAACACTGGATTAGAAGTAAAATGATTAGGGAGGAGGTTGAAGAGGATTCCAGAGCATTCTGGCAGAAGAAATTGCATGAATCAGGCAGGGTAGGTGGGAGGGGCACATTTGGGGCCCACAGCCATGGGAGGCACTGGAAAGCAAGGGGCCAGGCTGTAATGAGCACCCTGTGCCCAGTAAAGGGGCTAGAATATCACACTGGAAGTGACAGGGGTCCATAGAAGGTTTCTAAAAAGGAGAGAGAGGTGATCACATAGTCAAGGTGCCTTTTTAAAAAAAAAAAATTTATTTTAGAGAGAGAAAGGGAGAGGAAGGGAGTGAGAAAGAAACATCAATTAGTTGTTCCACTTATTTATCCACTCATTGGTTGACTCTTATATATGCCCTGACCAGGGATAGAACCTGAAAACTTGGTATATCTCAGTGACACTCTAATCAACTGAGTTGCCCTGCCAGGACTCAAGGTGCATTTTTATGAAGGTCATCCTGTCCCTGTGGAGAATGGGTTTAGACACACTGAGGATAGACTCAGGGAAAGTACTTAGAAAGAAATTAGACCCTTGTAGGAGAGAGATGGAGATGGCAACCAGACATAGAGAGGAGGCCAAAAGCAGATCAATGGAGAGGAGGCTGATTACAGATCCAGTTTATTGACTGTTGACTCTGTGCCTGGCACCATGCCAAACACTTGCACACAGTGTCTTGCTGCTTCTGTTGATAACCCTATGAACAGGTTATTGCCAGGCCACGTCATCTCTGTAGCCCTCACACATGGACCTTGCTCACATCATGCCTGGTCCAGCCCTCCGCCTCGCTCACTCAGCCACAGCCACCAGGGTTGCTTTTGCAGTTCCTGAACAGGGCACTCTTGTTCACTTCAGGACCTTTGCAAGCTCTCATCCCTCTGCATGGAGCCTCTTTCCCAAGTGTATAGCTGGCTCATTTTTATATAAGAAGTACCGTTCATGTGCTACTTTCACCAAGAAGCATTCCCTGACCCGCTCCATTTAAAAGATAAATTAGCCCTGGCCAGTGTTGCTAGATGGTTAGAACCTCAGCTCACACACCAAAGGTCAAGATTCCAGGTCAAGGGCATGTACCAGGGCAGTGGGCGTGCGACAGGCAACCAGCCCATGTGGCTCTCTCTCACATTGATGTTTCTCTCTTTCTCCCCCTCCCTCCCTCCCTTCCACTCTCTCTGAAAAAGCAATGGAAAAAAATATCCTAATGTGAGGATTAACAACAACAAAAATAAATTAAATATATATATTCCTTTCCTGTATCAG
The DNA here is from genome assembly GCA_011751065.1 of Lasiurus cinereus. Lineage (NCBI taxonomy): Eukaryota > Metazoa > Chordata > Mammalia > Chiroptera > Vespertilionidae > Lasiurus > Lasiurus cinereus. The sequence continues at coordinate 14,999,513 of JAAGEH010000392.1, forward strand.
TCTGCATTTTCTTTATAGCACTTAGCATAATTTCTAATTACCTTCTCTGCCTACTTTATATTATCTGTGTTCCACTTCTAAAATATACTTCATGAGAGTAGGAATCTTATTTGTTTTATTGACTACCATATCCCCATACTATTGCAGTTCTAGTCTCAATAATAACAACAACAGTTATAAAAATTAACACTTAAAACATGTGCTGGCCCAACTCATTTAAGCCTCATATACTTTATATAAATATTATTATTTTCTCTGTTTTATAGATGGGAAACTAGGCACCCCAAATTGAGGCAACTTATCTAAGGTTACACAGCTTATCAGTGGCTGAGGAGGGATTCAAATTCAGGTAGTATGGCTGTAGGGCCCAAGCTTCCAACATCTATGCTACACTGATTCTCTGAGATTGCACTTTTAAATGTCAGGCCACAGGCTGGTGATGGAATAGCTAGGATTCCAGCCTGGTTCTCTTCAAGCTCCATGGAAAAGCAAATCAACAGGGATCGGAGTGATGAGAATTAAGGAGAGAGAGAAACCAGTTTGTAGGTCTGAGCTAACATAGGATGGTGTTGAATTCAGGGGTATACAAGGTGAGTGTAGGAGCTGACATCTGAGTGTGTAGAATTTGAGGTGCTCTCCTTTACTGTACTTTCTGCTTCTTAGCAGGACACATTACTCAACCCCTCTGATCCCACCTTCACATCTGTAAAATGTGGACTTAAGTTCCAACTGAACAAATTCTTGGGAAGATTAAACTGATGTTGAATAAACATTAGTTTCCTCATCTTTCTATACCTCTGCTCACATGAAAAAGCCAAAAGTTCAACAACAGCAATTGTTTTAGCAACAGCTTGAGGGAGTAGGAAAATGGGCTAAATACCAAGATGACAGAAAAAACAAGAGAAAATTATTCTTGGGTGGGTCTAAGTATATAATCTCTCTCTATATAAAAGGTTAATATGCAAAGTGTCCTCTCCAGAGTTCCACAGGGAGACTGGGAGTTCAATCGCTTGCTATGATGTGTGCTGACCACCAGGGGGTGGCACGGAACAAAAGCAGGCCCTAGCAGGCCCAAAGGAAGGCTCCAATCACCCTGATAGCCTGCCAGGCCTAGGGACCCTACCTGTGCAGGAATTTCATGCACTAGGCCTCTACTCATTCCATAAGCTTAATGAAACTTAACATTAGCTAAGTTTCATCTTCTGAATACTTTTACTGAAATAATTAAATGAAGACTTTGTAAAATTAGGTTTAAGTTTATGTAAATGTATAACATTAGTCTTACCTCTCCTTTCCCTAGATGTTTCCTTTTATTCTTATTTCTTGCTAGGTATATGTAATATTTGTCTTTGAAGAAGTCACATATTTTAATTTTAAATTTTCTCATCTGTAATATGAGAACAATAGTTCTCTTACAGGGTTCTTATAAAAATTAAAGGAGCTAATGTACAAGAAGTCCTTTTGCAAATTAAGCTATCCAAATATAATGAAGGAACATTATTAAAAATGTGTTTATGAGGAAAAATGTGTTTATGCTCACTGAATTCATGCCACTTCCACAGAAGCAGTTCAGTTAGGATTCTCCAAGTTACATAGCTCAAGCTCTTACAGCTATGTATCTCATTAAATCAACAATTTTCCACCGGTATGCTGCCAGATTTTTTTTTTAATAATTCTTTATTGTTGAAAGTATTACATATGTCCTCTTTTTACCCCCATTAATCCCCTCCAGCCTGCCCCCACCCCTGGCCCTATCTTTCAGCACCCTATTGTCTGTGTCCATGGGTTATACATACATGCATTCAAGGTCTTTGGTGGATTACCTCTCACCTATCCACCCTTCCCCAACTTCCCTCTGAGATGCCGAACTCTGTTTCATGCTTCCTTGTCTCTATGCCAGAATTTTTATAGCATGCAATACCTGACTATTCAGTCAGGGCACTGCCCTATTTTCCCTTAAAATTGTCAGGTAAAAAAATGACAACAGCCAATACAACAATAGCCATCTGTTGTGAAGAAATAAAAATCATATCTATTTTTTGGTCAGATTGGCAAAATATTTAATATTTTTTGGTGTGCCACAGAATTTTAGTAATTAGTGTATGTGCCATCAGGTGAAAAGGTTGAAAATCGCTGCATTAAATCTTGCCCCTCTGATGTGTGCAGATGGTCAGGACAACTCTGCCTGCAGGACAGGGAACCATTGTCCAGTGTGCTGTGTTGCTGTCTGCCCAGAATCACCCTAAGTAGCTAGCCGTCCTCCACCAGAGCCTGCCTTTGACCTCTAGTGTGAGGAAGTGGCCCAATGAAGGCTAGCCAGCATGCTTCATCCCTCTGATTTATTTAGGGATAGGGATCTGGACCCAGCCTAACAAGCCCAAGGACTCCCCTGAGCAGTCACTAAAACTATCAGAGAAAAAACTTTCCCCTAGAAGTGCCAGCTGTCAGAATCAAACAGCTGGAGCTACTTCTGGCCATTTCTGACACCCCGTGGGAGAACCTGATTCAATGAGACCTCCAGGGACAGAGGCAGAGAGACAAGGTGGCCAACTCGCCCAGTCTGACATTCCTGAAAAACCCATTCCCAGGACCCACCCTCAGACCTGGGCAAACAAGGATGGCTGGTCTCCCCACAGAGAGATGACCTGCCAAGAAAAAGTCCCAAAAATATTGTTACAACTTTGGATCCAGCTTTATTTGGAGCCCATCCTTAAACATCTTAATTCTGTGACTCAGTAAGTTTCTGTTGCTTGCAACTCAAAGAGTGACAACACATTCCCAAAGAATGTGCACATATAAATAAAACTTAAAGTTTAAAAAAGCAATATAAATCAAAGTAGGAAGCATGCTATTTTTAGAATTGAAAAAAAAAATGAGGAAATGTGATCATGTAGTCACTTCTGAGGTTGAGATAATTTATTTGACAAAGGAGTTCTGAAAAAATGTATACAGAGTGGAAAAAGGAAGAGAAGCAAATGAAAACATTATGGAAGAAAAACATTGTGGCATGAGAAAGGTCAGAGTCATGCATGAGTGAAAATTCACAAGAACAAACTTAGAAAGAAAAGGAGCTGAAGCCAAATCCTGTAGCAGCTTTGCTTTCTCAGTGGAGATGGCTCTGAGTGGGACAAGAGGACAATGTAGCCATGGGAAGGGAGAAAAACAGAACACCACCAGCTTCTGCAGATCTAAACAATTCCACAAGATGTGAGGCAAAAATCTAAATGGCCACTGACAGCCTGCCCTGGAGCAGGTAGGGAAAAGAAAATGCTAGAGGAATAACCAGAAAAGCTAGGGAAAATGGGTCTTTCTCAAGGTGACATAGTAGCAACAATCACAAAGATCTGAGAAGTTAGAAAATATGTGTGCACCAGCATTGGGGGTTTGCGGGACAGGGAGGTACTGCTGGAAGAGCAGGATGTTTTGTACTGTGAGTCAAAGAAGTTTGTGCTCCTGGGTTTCCTTTGAGAATAGGGCCAGAGGGAGGGGTCTAGACAATTTGTCTATCCACCAGCCACAGAGGACAGACTGACAGCCACTCTGTCTGGCCTCCCTGAAGAAGGAAGTGAGACTGGGGCTCCTAAGGGACTTGTTCTGGCCCCACCATTTCTATTTCTAATGCAATACAGGGAAAGCTTAAATGTTGAAAACCAAGAGGAAAGTCATTTTCTCAATAGAAAGGCAATATAAGAGCAGCGTGAAGATACTCGATGTAGTGCTACCTCTCTAAATGTCTTTTTTGAGTTCCACCAATTTTAAACGATTTTTACTTTGTTTTCTGATATCTCATTATAGGGTACTAATCATTACTCTTGTGGGTGCTTGAGGGAATGCAATATGCCTGTGTAGGGTCTTTCTAGTGCAAACACTTTAATTTAGGACGTTTAGGAGAAAGAGAGAAGCAAGTAGACAGGATGCTTATGCTGCATTTTCTACAGAACTTACCCTGAACACATGACACTGAAAAGAGAACTGATGTGGTTCAAGCTTGTCTGGCAATAAAGCAGCAGATTCACACAACAAATCTTAAATCACAAAAAATGCTCACGCTAAACCCTCGGGAGTTCCTGGAGCAAGGGATGGAATTTACTTGGCCTTCGATGAGATTGCCAACTGGCATTGGAGTATTTGACTATTTTACTTTAATCACTAGTAATATGGTAAGGATTAACAACAACAAAAGTATCTGCTTTTGACGTGTCCCTGACCCAAGATGCCATCTAGAGTCTAAGGAAGGAAGGAGGCAAAGCCCCAAGAAATGTCATATCATCCAGAAAAGCTTGCCTTGTAGAACCAGACCTGGTAGCCCACTGAACAGGGCTGCACTCACCTGCCTCCCTGGGGACATACTCTCACCCCCAATTTCTTGCAAGGGAAATTGAATGTATTCGCCACAAGAAATGGGCACCTCAGAGGCCAGACTCCCCAGCACTTTCAGCTTCCTAAGAATTCCCGATAGCCGAGGGCTGGGTGTGTATGTGGTTTGGAGATTACATATTCTGTAAGGAAAAGTATGTGTAGGAACAAAAGGCGTCTTCCTACCAGGACCCTCATTTTGTAGCTGGGAGATGTGAGGTCCCAAGAGGTTACAGGATTTACATGGGGTCATATTGATGCTGTGATAGAGCAAAAGCCAGCATGCTACGCTGAAGACCTATAGCAAATATGGTTTTCTCTCCTGTGCCTTTCTAATATCATCCTTGGTCTCCCACTTGGTCTATTTGATTAGGGCTGGGAAAGGAGAAAGGGGCTACGGAAAAAAAGGGGGGATGGTGAAAGTTTCTTTTTTCCTTCATTTTCTTACACTGCTTTGACACTGATAAGACTGACCGTCCCTTCTTCAAAGTAATCACAGACACTTAATGCTAATCAAAACCCATGTTTTTCTTTTCTTAAAAAGTGACAATTCAGGCTCTGCTAAGTTACGAAATGTCTTCATCTCAGTGTGATAGCTAAAGAAACACATGGCTAGGACCAAACTTTTGTAAATCTGAAGGGAATTATGAAAATAGAAAGGGGATAAATATTTAACTATGAAAATCAGCCTGTAAGTACCTAATAGCCTCAAATTCAATGTCAATAATGGAAAAAACATGAGAGAGGGAGGTCAGGCAGAAGACAATGTGCAGGACAAAAGCCAGCCCTGTCCCCAGGCCAGTTACCCGGACTCAGAGCCCAAACACGGTAATTTCCAGAGGTCACTCACTGGCTTGCCTGTCGCCCAGCAGGCCCTGCCCTGCAGCTGAGAGCACCTACCAGTGCTTCCAACTTGGCAGGCACCCAATAACCAGAACAATGATTGCCTTTCTCTTGCCATAATAATGCTGTCGAGTTCATCAGAGATCCATTTTGTATTTTTCATTGAGTTCAAAGCATACTGTTTCCTTCAGGAGAAATCGTTTTAAAAATAGTTTATCTACTTCCTTAGGGAAAATAGAAATGTTTTTGATGAAAAAGAAAAGAGCTTCTCCGAGAGCCTCATTATTTATCTGAGGTAAAATAAATAAATAAATAAATAAATCACAAATATATATACATATGTGTGTGTGTGTGTGTGTGTGTGTAAGTCTACACCTATGAATGGTACAGGCACAAGTCCATATATTTCTCAGTTTACAGGGAAACAGTTGTGGTACCATAGTAAAGCCTTATACTTAGCCATTCATTCATTCATTCACTCACTCACCTAATATATATTTACTGAGCATTTACTATGTGTTCTAAACATTGAGGACACAACAGTTACTAAAATAGAAAATGGAGCTAATGCAGAGGAGGCCAAGAACAAACCCGTGCAAATAAATAAATATGACAATTCCAGAGGGTGATAAACTCTTTGAAGGAAAGAGAGGGTGGGATGGTCAGCTCAGAGGCCATCTGGCTGACAAGAAGGAACCTGTGCCTGTGTAAGGGTAGGCAAGAGATTGGGTGAGAAAAAGGCCCTGGGGTTAGATCAAGTTTGACAATTTTGGGAGAAAGAACTCTAGTGAGGATTGAGAACAATAATATCAATTGTGATAAAGACTTCGTAGGATGGTAATTGCAAGAGAACATGATGAACTGCAAAGCAACACCATTGAAAAGTATTATTTGGCTGTACTACAATATTGTATTATCACATAAAAAAACATCGTTCTGATTAGGGTGAGAACTGTGTGTTTCAGTTTTCATCTTCTACTCAAATGAAAAGAACCAGGCTCTCAAGAAGTCCTTTTCAGGAGTGACATTACCATCACGCCAAATACGGATTTCACATACCTGGAATCCTATTGAGTGTCACCCAGAAATGCTCATCAGGACTGAACGTGTCCTTGGACCACTGGAGCAGATCAACAGCTCGTGGGTCATGGAGAACAAAGTTGGAAAATTCTCTTGACAGAGCCACATAGGCAGAGCCAAAGTAAATGGTGAGGTTATAGGGGGGAGGCGGCTTCAGAGCTGTGGTTCTTATCACATAGGAAAGCTCTTTGCCCAGATGCTCTCGGTGGACATATTTAGTCCGTCCAATTGCATGAGCCGGAGGCAGCACCCCCGGAGTAATGTTTTTCCCTTTGAATCCTTTCAGATACTGAACTATTTCTTTGTTGGTTTTCAGGGGGAAATCTTGTCCACAGGTGTTGATGGCGTACTTCCATGGGACCTCGGAGGCCACCAGGTCTCTGATGCAGTTCAGGTCCGCCTGGAGCCTGGAGATCCCACCATAGACAACCGGCTCCATCTTAGAAGCCAGAAAGGCATTTGGGAAGCAGCTCAGCAATTGCTCCACTGCATCTTTAAATGCAGCTGTTGCCTTTTCGTCCACATGAACGCAGTAGACATTTTGGGGCATGTAGATAGCTCTGAAGAGCCTTACAAAGATATCAAAATTGTGATGGATGACCATTATATATGCTAAAGGAAACCCAGCCTCTTCTTTGGATAACGGGGCTGTGATGTAATGGCTCTGGGTCAGATATTCTCTGCAAGAAGACTTCTGATATATCATTAGTTTGTCTCGCCACAGGAAAGGTGTTTTGCCTTTGATAAAGGATGCGCAAACTTGAGTCAGCATCAGAGTGTCCGAATTATTCAGCCTCTGGAAGCTTTGCTCTCCCCCAAATATGAACACATAGAACACGATAAAAATTATGACACAAGAGACAGAAACTATAAAAAGGTAACGCATCGATGAAGACATGCCTCACAGAAGAGCAAGATTTCAAAGACGGTGGAAATCCGTAAGTCTTTTCCCAAACTTACTTTTTCCTCTGAGTTCTTATTTTGGTATATGCTCCAGCCATTTGTACCCTGAAGGAGAAGCCGGGGAATTTATTCCATTTCATGCCGGGAGGCCAGCTGCAGGCTCTGTCCCCATGCTGATATTAGCAACTGATCCCGCCTGGTTCTCTGCCTCTCTCAAAACGCCTTTGTCTAAATCCCAGTAGCAACTTCTTAAGCCCAGCCTCGCTCCCTCCCTCTGCTTCCGGGCTTGCATCTGCTAGCTGTTTCACTAAAACTCTGCTAACTGCTCTCCCCTGCAGATATAGTTTCTCAGATCTCTTTTCTTTCATTTCCCGTTCCCCCGCCTCTCCTTCTCTCCCCGCCCCTTGTTATTGCCATTCAGGGAATTAGCACAGTGAAAGGCAAAGTTGAAATGATGTGTTCTGGCAGGCATGCGTTTCCTGCTAGTCATCCCACTGGCTGTGGCACTCACCTTTCTCGCTGCTCAGGGCAGCGATCCATACATAACCTGGTCCCTCGGCTCTCCCAGTGTGACCCACGGGGTATAATGTAGCCTCCACTCTCAAATACGCTGCTTCAATGAAAAAAAAATGACTGAGGTGACAAGGAAAATAAAGCTCATCCACCCTGGCTCCTCTGCAAAGCTTTCCTGCCCCGCCCTAGCGTGCTCAGCTCCAGTCCTGAGGGATCTGAATGGCAGGGATCCTGGCCCTGTGACTTTGGGATCAGGTGACAGCGCCTCTTCTCCCCCTTCCAGCATCTACTGTGGGGCCTGTCACAGAATGTTGGGGTCACAGGAACAAGTTCGAGCTTCATACCCTGATATAGATGAGACCTTAAAGCTTTACTTGAATCCTGACCAAAAGTAACAGTTCAGATTAGGAGACCTCGGGGCTATTTCAGTTTTAACCCCCCAAAGAGCATCATCAGACACTGTTCCTGCACAGTTAAGTTTCTCAACCACCTAGGAGATGAATGTTGGTTTCCCTATTTGTAAATAATAGTGTTTTGGCTAAGGAGTACCAAGCTCTTCCACTTAAACGGTTCTTTTCTTCTATCGTTCCCTTTTCTACCAGTGCTTTTAAATGTAGATTCATACTATACTTAAAATGACTCTGAAGCACCAGTTCAACTACTAAATGCCTTCCTGTTGCTCCTCACTGTTTATCTGAAAGAAATGCTCCATCCCATGAAGAAATCCTGTCCTTTAATGCACACTCCCTTCTTCCTTTTTTTTCTTTCTTTTTTTTTAAAATTTTT
>JAAGEH010000392.1:15012993-15050782 GCA_011751065.1 Lasiurus cinereus
AAAGCCGCAGAAGCCTCTGTTGAGCTTGGGAGGGTTGGAGTCTCAGGACTTAAGGGACCGCCTTGCCTTCCAGTCGGCCCTGCCCTCCACGGCCCCTGAGTCTCACGTGACTGGGTAATGGCTGGAGCGGTCCTTATGCGCGCACCCGCAGTGCCTCTAACCGCTGCCTTTCCAGCTCCCCTGCGCACCAGGACCACACTAGTCTAGGTCTCCAGGGTTTCATCCGAAACAGGGGTTTAGTGAAGTTAGAAGTGGTACAGTTGGGAGGGTCTGTCTCCAACCCACTCGCGAAAGCCATCGGCACAATTAGCAGTCTGTCCTCCGCAGAGCCGTGCGCGCCACCAGGCCTTTGATGTTTTGCGACTCCCCTAAATTTCCGTGCACTTCTCCCTTTTCACAGTCCAAACTCCCCCCATATGAGTTTCGGCTGGATCTGGGATTTAGTGTCGTAGGATAAGTGGTTCAATGCCTTTGAGAGTCTCTGTTTCCCTCCTGCCAGAGAAAGCCAGCCAGGTTCTCGGGCACCCGCTCTCTCCTCGAGCGCGTCTCCGTACCTCAGCTTTTTGCAGCTTCTCTGGGTTTCCGTGATCCCCTCTCTTGCCCTCTAGTTGTAGAACTTCCACTCAGCCAGCTTTCCTGTGGTCTGGATGATGTCCGTTCTGTCTTTTAGTTGTAGTTTTGAAATTGTTGTGCGAGGCAGCAGTGTAGGTGTTTACCTATGCCGCCATCTTGGATTCGTTCTCCCCCTTCTTCCTTTTGACAAGTCTCTACCCTGCTGTTAAAGGACTAGAACAATACAGGTGTGGGGGTTGCCTGCTTTCAGTCAGCACCAACGCCCACTGAACAGCACGTGGCTCCCTGAGCACACTGTCCTCATTGTCATTGCTCTCATTGCTCATTCTTCCAGCCTGGACTTTACTTTCCTCTCTGTCTTTCCTCTCTCTCTTCTTTAAGACCCATAATAAATAAACTCTACATAGACTCCACCATTGGACTTGTAGGCAAAGTGGAAAAAAGAAAAGGCAGCCATTATGTGGGTAAAGCAGATCAATCTCATCCTTAGTATTTCTAATTAGTAAAGCAAAGAAATCAACTGAAAGTTCATGATAACAGAAAATTCAATCCCAAGGTTCTCTCTTTCTAAATAATTCCTTTAAATATTAGGTTATTGTATGTTCTATTTCAAAACAACAGAGAGTAATTTCAGTACCTAGTTTGGTAAAGCCTGTTGACTTAGAATGAGTGTTAAAATATTTACAGTTTGCCCTAGCCACTTTGGCTCAATGGTTAGAGTGTTGGCCTGCGGACGAAGGGTCCTGGGTTCTGTTCCAGTCAAAGGCACACCTTGGTTGCCAGGTTGATCCCCAGCCCCTATCTGGGTGTGTGCAGGAGACAACCAATTGATGTATCTCTGTCTCTCTCTCTTTCTCTGCCTCCCTTCCACTCTTTCTAAAAGTCCATGGCAAAATAATCACCGGTGAGTATTAACAGAAGAGAAAAAATATATTTGCAATTTGATCAAGTGCTCAATATACAGATATATAAGTTAATTAGGCCAATGGGGCTGTTTACATGATTATATTTCCAACTGGCCAATAATACAGGGGTTCACTATACACAGGCATTAATAGTGTTTCTATAGTAAGAAATGTAGACACTAGACAAATTAAGAACTTTCATGATACTTCTGTATTCAGTCCATTACCTCAAGTGCATTGTTTGTGTGCTGAAAATACACCTATTTTTCCTCTCTGTTCTTTCAGCTGTCCTTGGGCCAACTTTCCCCACCATCAGGTTCTGTTCTTAAGAAATCCCTATGGGAGAACTTTTTAAAAAATCTGTTGCTGCAAAGAGCAAGGCTATTATCTGTTACCTTTCCTTCCTCATAGGCATCTGAAATAGACCCTATGCGATTTTTTTGCTACTGAGACTAAACAACTCAGCCTCCCAACCTGCCTTTGGCTGCAGACAAGGACAGGGTTGACTCTCACAGCCCTTGCAACTGCACCTGTCCCTCACTTTGTAAGCAGCTATTCCTGAACTAGCTAATTATTCTGGCTAGACATGTTTATACTGCCTCCTCCCCCGCCCCCCCGCCCCTCACACACATACACCCTTTTCCCAGGGCTACTCTTCATTCCATTTAGAAGTCTTTACTTTTTGTGCACTTTAAAGACATTTTTCCAGTTGTGATACTATCTACACTGTTCCAAAATGAAGAGAGTGTCCTTTCTTTGAAATGATGGGAGACTTGTATCCCAGTGAAATAAAGAGATAATCAAAGGGGAGAAAGAGAGTCCTCCAACACTGGGCTCTTTCAGGCTTGTGTGTGAAGGGGCAAGGGAGAAAGTGCCTGGCTTTGCGAGCCCTAGAGGAGGAGGCGGGGAAGCTGCATGGCTAATGTGCTGCCTGCCAGGCTGTCAGGCCTGTGAGGGAAGGGACCTTGTGTTGTGCTAAGAACTTGGATTTCATCCTGCTGCCAAAGGAGCACCAGCAAAGACTTTGGGTGGAGGGCTGCTCCCTGGAAACATGTGCCAAATGGAGGAGGAATGGGAGCAAAAGAAAACATGGTGGGAAAGTACATGGCAGCCCATATATATGCATAATGCACACATGAATAATAATGAAAATATTAGATGTAAGTAAAGCCTCTTAAACTGTGAGATAAAGGTGCTACCTACGCCTTAATTAATAATGTGTCCTATAAACAATTCCAAGGCTCTCACAAGGCTTTTAGGCCTGTAGATATTCACAGAACATCAGATACTGCATATTGGTTGAGGTTTTTCTTAAATAAACAAAGATAGGGGAAAGATTTAAAGTCCCAGGGACATTATGGAACTCATGACTGGGAATTATAGGAAAATCTAGACTTATTTTTCCAACCCCTCAACTTTGTAATACTATTCATACTATTTATTTACCTATTTATATGTATTGAATGAATAAATGAATGCTTGGAGGCCACAACCCCCATGGTTCCAGGTGCCCATGGGTAAAAGAGCTCTCAATTAGAATTGGGAACAGAGCAACTGGTATCTCTTATTCTGACAAACAATAACTCTGAACAGACTAACCAGATAGATTAAATGACAAAAAACACACCACTTTTAATTAAATTTTCCGGGGGGAACCATGAAAAATGTGTTTCTTCTTGTGTGTCAAGAAAGGGTTGTCCACTAACTCTCACAGTATTACTCACAAGGCCTGGTGCAAGTCACTCTCTACCATCCCCTGGTTATGTGATTTTAGATCCTGCTTGCTTCACCTTACTAAATAGGATGTTCTCTGCGGTGCCTTCCAGCTTACGTGAGCTGTGTAATTTGGTATGTGTGAGATGCATTCTCTAAGCACAGTGATGGAATTCAAGCGTGAGTACAGCCCCTGTCCTGTAGGACTCAAAATACATACAGCAGAAAATATAATCAAATACACAAAACAGGAAAGACTATGGGTAAGTTGCAAACCAGAGGATATCTACTAAATATCAAGGGAGCTCAGAGGACAAAGATGGTTAGAAATGGAACTTGACTGGTTAGAAAGGGCTTCGCTGGTTAGATGCAGACACATAGAGCATGCAGGAGGTGTCCAGTTGGAGAAATCATAAGAGACAAGAACACAAAAGCAGGCAAGCGAAGTAGAGAACCTTCTTGGGAAGAATTGTGAATTGTAGCTTCTCGATCCACATGGCAACAGAGAAAATGTTCAAATCAGTAAGCCATTATCTCAAAGTGCCAGTCACAGTGAGAGTGAACTCCAGGAGTGCCGGACTTGTGCCTTCTGTTGCTATTATAGCCCCGCAACTTGATGGGGCCTGTGTTCAACGTGTTCAACGTGTGTTGAATGGGTCCAGAATTATCTGGGAATTTGAAAGTGCAATTTTCAACTACAAAGAAAAGGAGTGTTGAAACCCATGTTTACATAAACTTTCAATTTATATATTAGAATAGCATGGGCTAAGGCCTCCATGATTTTTTTTCTTTAAGCCAATTTCTGGTTATCTGGAAGTATAGTTTTACTACTGTACCTGTAAGCATTTTCATCTCTTCCCCTTTAGTGTCCGCCTACAGAGACCTAACTATAAACACACATGAGCATTGACCTCTATTCACACCTTCCTGTGCATCTTACCTTTGTTTAATTGCATGTACTAATTCAAACTTCATTATTCTTTCATAATTGTTCTGGGACTTGTTATTCCATTCTCAATTAACTGCTATTCTTTAGTTGGGAAAGAAATTGAGGGGACATAGGCTTGAGCAGAAACACTGATTTATAATGTTAAATAACAGCAAAAAAGATCGTTAAAGGACTGGCTCTGATAAACTTTGTTGAAGTAGCATCCAGAGGGTAAGTAATATTTGCAGAAAGGTTAGGTAAATGAGGTGAGATTGTATCAATTCTTGGGCTCACTGATGGCTGTTTCTTGAAAGACCATTTCTGTGTGATTTGCTTTGTGATTATAGCATGTCAAGTAAGTCATGCTTAATTATAAAATATCAGGATTAATTTTTTATTCTTGAACTAAGAATAATTCACCATAAAGGACAGCCACATGAGTAATTCTGTTCTATGTAGCCCGATGGTTTGTAGATGGAGCCTTTTTTTTCTCCTCTTTTTAAATAATGATGACCACGATGTTAAAGAGGAGCAGGAAGGAGACATTTTCAAGCACTCCTTTAACTGAAATGATAATTCTCCCATAACTGAGTGTCCTCCAGTGGTGGTCACTGGGGAAAATCCTCCTTCTCCTGGGACCCAATCATTTTTACTTTCTATACCATTCATCTAATTAGCAACAGAAGGAGTTGTTGTCTAGATCCCAAAACCCAAAACATTATTTCAAATTCTCATCTTAGAGAAGGGGAAGGTGTTTAATATACAGAATTGTAAAGGGCTAAGTGGCAGGTTGGTCATGCTAGATAATAGGATGGTACTTGAGCTGAAGTGATCTGCATCTAATTTTGATGTAACAAAGGTATCATGAAAACACTTCCTGGATGCTAAGAGAGCTAAGCAAATACTTGCAAAAAACTGTACGCAGATTCAAATAGGTACATTCAAAGCATGCACAGATAGGCAGCAATCTTCTGTAGCATAAATGTAGCAATTAGAAATATGAAGAACCTGAAATTTAGGGCATTAGAAAATAAAAAATAAATTACCCAAAGTAAGTCACAGCCAATTATCATTTCAAGATGTGGGGGGTGTCTACGGCTTGGGGATGAGAATAGTTTAGATTGCTCTGGCCAAAGTTAAAGTGTTGTCCCAAGTACTGAAGGCTCATGGGTTCAATTCCGATTGAGAGAAGGCTTGATACCTAGCCCCAGTCAGGATGTGTGCAGGAGGCAACCTATCAATGTGTCTCTTTCACATCAATGTTTCTCTCTCTCTGTCTCTCCCCTTCCCTTCCACTCACTCTGAAAATAAATGGAAAAAAATATCCTTGGGTGAGGATTACTCCCTCCCCCCGACACCAAAAAAAAAAAAAGTTTAGATCAGAAATTTGCAAACTTCTGTTTAACATTTCATCACCACAAGGGTTTGTTACAGCCCTAGCCAGTTTGGCTGAGTGGATAGAGTACTGGCCTGCAGACTGAAGGGTCCTGGTTCAATTCAGTCAAGAGTACATGCCCGGGTTGTGAGCTTGATCCCCAGAAGGGGGTGTGCAGGAAGCAGTCAAGCAATGATTCTTATCATTGATGTTTCTATTTCTCTCCCTTTCTCTTCCTCTCTGGAGAAAAACAAAATAAAATACAGGTTATAGGGTTCTGACCCAAGAGGTCAGTAGTTTTCAGATGGAATTTAATAATTTGCTTTTCTAACAAGGAATTGGGACCAAAGTTTGAAAACCAATGGATCAGAGACCAAAATTCTTTGATTTTTTTCCCCTCACTTGATCTATTTTTCTATGACTAGGCAATTTACTGTATAATAAAACCACCAATGTTTGACATGAACCAGCCTATACAATTTGGAAATGCTTAATAATCATGAACTCAAATGATGGATGATCGCCCTGGTCAGTTTTATAAGTAAACATATAAAATTTACTATGGAAAGCAATCAGTACTCGTAGGAAGAATGAAAGAAATGAATATACATAAAAGGCTCTTAAATGAGAAAAATTCTAGGAGCACATTTTCCTGCCCCAAATGCACTCTCTAATTTACTGTACACAGCAAGCACACCTGGGCATAATCCCAGTCTTTCACAAAATGTGAAATAGGACTACTGACTGAAAACTACTTACTGATGTTTTGAGGATCTAGTGTGCCATAAGCTGAATGAGAGGAAGGTGTGGAAGAAGATAAATAAATAAATAAATAAATAAATAAATAAGAAAAAGGGTGAAAATATCAAATATTTGGTGCAGACATGGAACAACCTGAATGGTCATGTACTGCTTGTGGAAGTGTGAATTGGTTCAACTCTGAAAAATCTCTACTGAACATAGGCACATCCTGTAACCAAGAAATTCCATTCCCATGTATTTATTCAACAGAAAAATGTACATGTTTATGAAAGGACTTATACCTCAATATTCTCTCCAGCCATAATCATAACAGACCCAAACTCCCACCAACAGTTATTATGATCAGAGTTTCTCAACCTTGACACTATTGGCATTTGGGGCAAAATAAGCTTGTATGTGCTTTCTGTTCATTTTAGGAGGTTTAGTGACATCCCTGGCCTCTACCACTAAATGCCAGTAGCACCCTTTGCCCCCCACCCAAGTAGTGACAATCATAAATGTCTTCAGATGTTGCCAAATGGTCTCTGGGTGTAGGGGGACAAAATTACTCATTCCCACCCCTCCACCTCCTTCTCTCTTCACAGCAATGAAAATTAATATGTATTAATGCCTGCAACAACATCAAAAGTAAACCTCACAAACATAGTATGAAGCAAATAACACCAGAACAACAACAACAAAAAAGTACAGATTGTATATTTCCATTTATATAATGGACAAGAAGTCAAAATAACCTATGCTGTTAGACATGAGCGTAATCATGTTCTATGTTTTGATGTGGATTATATGGGTGTGTTCATTTATGGAACTGAATCAAGCTGAATACTGATTTTATGTGCACTTTTCTATGTTATACACTACTTCGCCAAAAATGATTGAATGAATGAATGAGTGAGTGAATGAAGGAGTTATGGTCCTCCCAAGAAAACTCTCCCAGGGGAGTCTTCAAGGTGAGTGGGGATCAGGAGTCTTCCTTAAATAACTGATATTTATGGTATTACTTATGATCAGATACTCTGCAGTACCATATACATCACTTCTTTAAGCAGCCTGACTGCCAACGGTGTTTCTACTTTGCATCCTGACACCAGCCACCCTCAGCCACTACTCAACAACCACCCCTTTCTACCAGTGAGCAATGTCCAGAAGAAATGGAGCCAATAGAAAACAGAACAGGATGTCAAAACTTAATTCAAAAACCCTTTGTGCTCATCAAAACAGAACTGAGCGCCAGCTGTTAAAGGACTTGTCAGCTAGGTCAGATAAATATGGAAGAAGCCCTGCTCTGACAAACAGAATGTATGTTACAATAGGGTACCAAGAAGTAAGAATGACAAAGCTGACAGCTGGCATTAGGGGTTACCACTCCCACTTGCCCAATGAGGAAACTGAGACTTAGGTCACTGCTCTCCCAGGGAATCTTCCTGCCCAGGGTCACTGAGAAGGGCTGCCCCAGGACTTGAATGTGAGCAGTCACTGTGCCATCCTGTGCCCAGAAATGTCTAGGCCTTAGCACCCAGATCTGCTTTCTGGAGAAAACATGAGAAATAATGAGAGCTGTTTACATTCAATAAGACACATCCATTCCTTTTTCCAGCATTCCCTTTTTCTCTCTCATGTTCAATCAATAGACATGTGTTGAAAGACACCTAAGCCTGAAGCACTGTGACATTTCTTTTCCATTCCTGCCAACATTTTTCTGTATTGTTCAGAAATAATGTGGACAAATCTTTTCCTTCCAGCTATTATTAGGATTGACTTCCAAATTCAAAACAGAGGGCCTGATCCAGGGGACAGCTTGGCTCACGCAAAACCAGGTTCCAGAAGACCTGGCTCTGTCCACAGTACTTTTTCTAAGTTTCTGTCTTTTTTCTTTTTTTAAAATATATTTTATTGATATTTTACAGAGAGGAAGGAAGAGGGATAGAGATTTATTCAACAGAAAAGTGTACAAGTTTATGAAAGGACTTATACCTCAATATTCGCTCCAGCCATAATCATAACAGACCCAAACTCCCACCAACAGTTATTACAGATCAGAATTTCTCAACCTGGACACTATTAGCATTTGGGGCAAAATAAGCTTGTGTGTGCTTATTTTGATGAGAGAGAAACATCGATCCGCTGCCCCCTGCACACCCTCCTGCTGGGGATGTGCTCACAACCAAGGTACATGCCCTTGACTGGAATTGAAACTGGGACCCTTCAGTCCACAGGCCAATGCTCTATACAATGAGCTAAACCAGCTAGAACTAAGTCTCTCTTGATTAGCCTAATTTGAGTATGCTACCTGTTTTCTTGCTGGGGTCCTGACTAATACAATAATAAAAGATAACATTGAGGTAATACTTATCATGTGCTGGGTATTTGGTCAACATTTCATGTTGATTACTATTTAATGCTCACAACAACTCTATCCTATATAATAAAAGAATAATATGCAAATTAACCTTCACTCTGCTACATCCACCAGCCATTCAGGAGTGAGTATGCAAATTAACCCATCCAAGATGGCTGCGGCCATGGAAAGAGCAGGAGGGAGGTTTGGGTTTCCATGGTGATGGAGGAAGCCAAGCTTTCAGCACACCCTGGCAGGCCTAGAGATCCACTCCAGGCTACAAAGTTTCAATTATAGAAGATAAATAAATCCCAACAAAAACGGTGGCAGCCACAGAGCTGGAGAGAGCAGGAGGCTAGGGTTGCTTCCGGTGATGGAGGAAGCCAAGTTTTCCACACACCTTGGCCTGCCTTGGCCTCTGCTTAAGGCAGCGGTTCTCAACCTGTGGGTCTCAACCCCTTTGGGGGTCAAACGACCCTTTCACAGGGTCCTAAGACCATCGGAAAATGCAGATATTTACATCATGATGCATAACAGTAGCAAAATTTCATGGTTGGGGGTCACCACCACATGAGGAACTGTATGCAAGAGTCGAGGCCTTAGGAAGGTTGAGAACCACTGGCTTAAGGCTACAAAGTTTCAATTATAAAATTCCAACAGAAATGGCTGCCGCCATCGAATGAGCAAAAGGCTTGGCTCCACTCCAGTCTACAAAGTTTCAGTTGTAGAAGATAAATAAATCCTAAATACCAGGGCCTCCACTTGGGTCGCCGGAGGGCGTGGCCAGCCTAAAAATCACCACAGGCCCCTCTCCCAGGCTTCCCCATGCCCCAAGGGAGCCCCCACCCTGATCCAGGATACCCTTCAGGGCAGACCAGTTGGCCCCCACACATGACCAGGCCTCTATCCTATCTAATAAAAGAGTAATGTGTAGATTGACCATCACCCCAACACACAAGATGGCTGCCCCTACATGGCCAAAGATGGCTGCCCCCATGTGGACAAAAGATGGCCAACAGGGGAGGAAAGTTGAGAGGGACCAGGCCTGCAGGAGAGGGCAGTTAGGTGTGACCAGGCCTGCAAGAGAGGGCAGTTAGGGGCAAACAGACTGGCAGGGGAGCAGTTAGGCATCAATTGGGCTGGCAGGGGAGTGGTAAGGGGGTGATCAGGCTGGCAGGCAGAAGCGCTTAGGGGCAATTAGGGGCAAACAGCTTGTTTGCCCTGAAGGGTGTCCCAAATCAGGGTGGTTGTTCCCTTGGGGCATGAGGCAGCCTGGGCGAGGGGCCTGTGGTGGTTTGCAGGCCAGCCTAATTGTTTTGGGAGCCAGCAGTCCTGAATTGTGAGAGGGATGTCCAACTGTCTGGTGGGATTGGGCCTAAACAGGCAGTTGGACATCCCTCGAGGAGTCCCAGATTGGAGAGGGTACAGGCTGGGCTAAGGGACACCCCCCCACACCCCATGCATGAATTTTGTGCACCAGGCCTCTAGTTTATATATATCCAGGGTCCATAATGTTCAAAATAACCAAAGGGATAAATGAACGCCCAGTTGCACACACAGCAGGCTCAGGTAGGCAGGGACTGGTGAGTGGACTGAACTTCTCTCAAAGAGAGAGAGAGAGAGGCAGGTCTGATCAGCAGCTGCTGTGGCTGCTGGCGAGGTCCAGAGAGAGAAGCAGGGTCTGATCTGCAGCTTCTGTGGCAGCTCCAAATTAACCATTCCCTCTCTCTCTCTCCGAGCCTCACCAGCAGCCATGCTTCTCTCTTTTTCTCTGAGAGGTCAGTAATTCAGCCCACTAACCAGCAGCCTGGGGTGGCTGCTGATCAGCCCCACCTCTCTGATCAGGTCCGGAGATAGGCCCGGAGATACTGACTGGCATAGAAACCAACCAATCAGAACCAAATCTGGGTGAACTTCAAAGGCAGAATCTAAGATGGGGACTGAGAAAGGTTTTTAAGGGCAACAGCTATTTAATGTAAGGCATAAAAAAGCAGTTCAATTTTTTAATGACCGGTTGGCAGTATAGTACATATTACTGGCTATCAGTCCAAATGTGAAGATTATGTATTTTTGTCTACCAAGAGCATGTCCTCCTGCTGAAAAAGGCTCCCCCACCCATTTAAGTAATCTTATTCTATACAATTTATCTATACTAATAAAAGGGTAATATGATAATTAGACCAGGTCAACCAGCCATCTTCCGGACATCCAACTTCTTTCCAGACAAAGCCATGGTGGTGGAGGCCAAGGCAGAGGCAGTTAGAGGCAATCAGGCCAGCAAGAGAGGGCAGTTGGGGGAAAGATCAAGCCTGCAGGGGAGGGCAGTTAGGGCAATCAGGCAGGCAGAGGCAGTTAGGGGCTAGCTCAGGCTGGCAGGGGAGGGTAGTTGGGGACAAGATCAGGTCAGCAGGGGAGGGCAGTTGGGGGTGATCAGGCAGACAGGGAGGTGAGCAGTTAGGAGCCAGCAGTCCCAGATCCCACAGGGATCAGGCCTAAACAGGCAATTGAACATCCCCCAAGGGATCTCCATTGCAGAGTCTGGCCTTAGGCCCCACCCCACCCCTGCACGAATTTTGTGCACTGAGCTACTAGTAAAGTAAAAACACAATTATTACCCCCATTTTACAGATAAGCAAGCAAGACTTTATTACCTATGAATGAGTGAATAAGGTCATGAACTCCGGTAGCATTAAAGCAGAACTTTAAATTTATATACTTATATACTTAAATGCCTTTCAATACAAATAGATTTATAAAGGTATTTGAATTTATTCAGAGCGCCTTCTTTCTTCCCAGAGACCAAGGCTATATAGCTCATGAGAGGTAGATCTGGATGTACTGGGGATAAGAATAGTTTAAATTGCCAAGCACCATCGGGAGGATTGAGAAAATACGTGAATGTACTGAGGTTAATGGGAGCCAGGTTCCTCGCTGTTAGAATTAGAGATAGTGTGAAATTATGTTTTTTAATATATATTTTAAAAATTAAAATATAGATGGGTATGCATGAGTGAATGTGTGAGATGAAACAATGTGTGAGCTGGAGTACATGTTTGAGAATGCACATGTCTGAGTGTGTGTCATCATGTATACAGATGTGTACACATACATATATTTTTTTTCTAGCTTTGACCCCTGATGGTCATAGAATTAATAATGCCCTTGAATGCCCAGATCTCTGTTTTGATAGGCAGGAGTATGAAATAAGAATAGAACCACAGTTGTTTATTACCTATTCCCTGCAATAACTATAGATTTTTCTTATAGAATCTGGTTAACTGTGGAGCACATGTTGTAAGAAGAAACACACAGTCCTAAAGATAAGTGGTCTTGAAAGAAGATACATTTGAAAATAGATCAAAAGCAAAACATGCCTGAAGGGAAAGAAATGTCTGAGGGCTAATCTTTCCAAGGACAATTATAAAAAGCACACCCTGGAAACTCATGTAGTTTTAGGTCCTCTCCCACCTTCTAACCGTATATGAAGGCTGGCTTGAATGGAGATGCCAGAGCGGTTTCTCTCAGGTTATTCTGCCTGCAGTTCTCTTGGATTACCAGCCATCTGAATATAAACACACTACAAAGATTCAACCTTGTCTCTACTTGTTGACTCCGGTAGTGATAGGCTGTGGACTCTTTGTTTGGCTTTAGTTTCTAAATATTATTCTCTACTAAATAGAATGAGGATTCCTTAAAGGAATGGCTGACTCCAAGACAGGGGCAAGTTAAGTACAAGATTAACAGAACATCTCTGCGCTAGAAAGTAAGGAAGTACTCAAAGAATAATGGGGATATATTGAAAAGACACAGAAAACAGCTTGAAGCAGCCCCACAGGCCAGATCTGGGACAGTTGAGCAGCAAAATAAGTATAAATAATAATGAATTATAATTCATTGAGTAAAAGAGGAATACATATTCATAGGGATAAATATAAATAAATTAACAAACAAGGCAAGTAAGCACATGGGGGAAGAGAAGGCTCCACCTTATCAGTGAATGTCAACTAATAATCATAGAAGGAAGGAGTTAGAAAAAAAATCACAACTTGGCAATCACATGATAATAATTGGGTCAGGCAAGAACCACCAGTGGATGGTAGAACTGGAGAGTGAACATTTGATGAAGGACAGGATATCTAAATAAATAGTCTCAAAGAATCTGCCTACAAAATACTTAGTAATTACTTAGTAGTAAATACAAAATATAAATTTGTTAGGTACCATCTTAATGAAATGGCAAAAGTTAATATTGTAACTATCAGAAGCATGCAGCATTATTTCTCTGGTATCTTTGTCCAAAAGGCATAACTTGAATCATGAGGAAACATCAGACCTGCATCCTCAAACATGATGAAACCTTGAAAGACACAGATGGAGAAAATGTTCCAAATTAGAGGAGACTGAAGAGATATGGCAAGTAAGTGTAGTTTGAGATCCTTAATGAGACCCTAATTTTATGAAAGACATTATCAATACAACCAGTGATACTGGAATACAGTGTGTGGATTAAAGAGAAATGCTGTATCACTTGATGATTGTACTATGGTTATGCAAGAAAGTAGCTCGATTGCTGTATTAGGAAATATACTGGTAAAATGTTATAGGTTGGGAAATGTGGTAAAGGGTTTAGGAGAGCTCTTTACACTCTACTTACAAGTATTGTAATTTTGAAATTAGTTTAAAATAAAAGGTTAAAAACTCATTAAGATCTTCAAACATTTTCTATATATTCAAAGAGTATTATTTTTATTAAATACACTAGAGGCCTAGTGAAAGAAATTCATGCACATGTACGTGTCATTCAGCCTAGCTTGCTCCCTCTCCTACCTGGATTGGGCCTAAACGGGTAGTCGACATCCCCCTCACAATCCAGGACTGCTGGCTCCCAACTGCTCACCTGCCCTTCCTGATTGCCCCTAACTGCTTCTGCCTGCCAGCCTGATCACCCCCTAACCACTCCCCTGCCAGCCTGTTTGCCCCTAACTGCCTTCCCCTGCAGTCCTGGTCACCCCTAAATGCTCTCTCCTGTGGACCTGGTCACCCTTAACTGCTCTCCCCTGCAGGCTTGATCACTCCCAACTGCCCTCCCTTGCAGGCCTGGTCCTTCCCATCTGCCCTCCCCTGCTGGCCTGATTGCCCACAACTGCTCTCCCTTGCAGGCCTGGTCCCTCCCAACTGCCCTCCCCTGCTGGCCATATTGTGGTGGCCATCTTGTGTCCACATGGGGGCAGTCATCTTTTGTGTTGGAGTGATGGTCAATCTGCATATTACTCTTTTATTAGATAGGATAGAGGCCTGGTGCACAAGTGGGGGCCAGCTTGTTTGCCCTGACATGTGTCCCAAATCAGGGTGGTTGTTCCCTTGGGGCATGAGGCAGCCTGGGCGAGGGGCCTGTGGTGGTTTGCAGGCCAGCCAGGCCCCCCAGCAACCCAAGCAGAGGCCCTGGTATCTGGGATTTATTTATCTTCTACAATTCAAACTTTGTAACCTGGAGCAGAGCCAAGCCTCCTACTTGCACAGCCATTGAAACTTTGTTGCCTTAAGCAGAGGCCTGGGCCAGCCAGGGTTTGGGGAAAGCTTGGCTTCTTCCATAGCCAGGGGCAACCCAAGTCTCCCTCCTGCTCTCTATGTGGCCATAGCTATCTTAATTGGGTTAATTTGCATACTCACTCTGATTGGCTGGTGGGCGTGGCTGGTGGATGTAGTGGAGGTATGGTCAATTTTCATATTGCTTTTTTATTAAATAGGATTGCTTTAACCATGACAACTTCTGAAAGGCAGCATGGTAGATCGGGCTGGTCATAAATTAGGGGTCAGGCAAATCTAGATTAAGTCATTCTACTGTGTGGAACCCTGGCTTCCTCATTTGTGAATTGGAGATGATAACATCTCCCTCCCTCAGAGGATTTCTGTGAGGCTTAAATAACTTAATCAAATGAAGTATCATGTTGGGACTTTCTTCTCTCTCCTTGAGAAAATACTTGTGCTATAGGACTTCTTCAACAGTGCCACTATTAGAGCCATCTAGGATGTGGAAATAGTCCCTTCTGTACATTTAACATAGGCCACTCATTACAGCATGATTCCACCGAAAGATAGATGCTGGGTCACTGGATTCAGCTCTTCTCTACCTTTTCAAAAGAATTTTAAAATTGATTTTAGAGAGGAGAAGAAGGGGCGAGAGAGAGAAAAATATTAATGATGAGAGAGAATTATTGATTGGCTGTCTCCTGCATCCCTACCCCCACCCACTGGGGATAGAGCCCACAGCCTGGGCATGTGCCCTGATTGGAATCAAACCATGACCGCCTGGTTCATAGGTCAATGCTCAACCACTGAGCCACACTGGCTGGGCTCTTCTCTACCTTTTATGACCAAATGAAAACTTGTCCCTCTGAGATTTTGAAATCCAGTTTTAATTTGTGATTGTATATTAAGGAAGAACTTTTCAACAGTTTTCTCACCATGATATATTGAAAACCATCATTTGTCTGGCACCTATGAAAAATAATAAACAAAATTCTTTTAGCCAGAAGTGTCTCCAAAGAGTTCCAACTGCCCTAGGCCTTGTGTGACGTACACACTGCTGGGGCAGATATGCTGCCAGTCTGCAACCACTGTCATGTGCCAGTGTCATGCATAGCCACAGCTGGGAAGGTGAGCAATTAGCACAAATTATAACAAGGAAGAGCTGCCATTACAGGAAACAGATGGGAGTGAGCTAAAAGCACTCCACACATTTTGGAAAAAGGAGCTACTTCTAGTTGCACCATGTATGAATGAGGATCTACGACAAGCATGTCAAACTCATGGCCTGCAGGCTGCATGTGGCCCACAACAAATATTTTTGAGGCCCAGCCAATATAATGGTATGTAAGAAAATTTTAATAAAAATTTTTTTAACTTAATTTTTACAATATACTATTATACATAATTATTAATAATGAACTACAACGTTCGCTAATGATTGATTACTATAATCGTGTTGCATTAATTTCTCTTACACCTTTATGCACATATTACTGGTGCACCGTTTCTTACCACTAATACTAGCAGGGAGTATTTTAGCAGCCAATTGCCATGTTATTGTCATTAGTCTTGGACTGACTTGTTTGGTGTGCTCAACAGAAAATATTTTGTTTTCTGAGAACAAGAAAAGTAGGTTTACTTTTTGCGTTCCACTTATTAATTTGTGCAGTTATTCAGAGTCTGGTGAATTAATGTTCAATAAAAAATATTAATTTTTATTAAAATATGCTATTATTTTATGTTAATGATTACTCATTTATTTCAGCCCTTTGTATTCAGCATGTCTCTATCAAAATAAACCTACGTTTCTATGAAAAATGAAGCTTTTGTTTTTTTGCGGCCTACATATACTCAAACCTTGTTTATTTGGCCTGTGTTAGCCTTTGAGTTTGACATGATCTACGTATGACCTTCAGAACAAATGCAGGTTTCTATTTTCTTATTAATAGTGACTTATCATAGCAATTAACTTCATTCTCAATTCTGCCTTGTTGTTGATTTCATTTCCCCTCCTACCTTAACCTTCTCTTTTATGGCTTCAAATCTGGAAAGCAAAAAAAGCCTTAAACCCTGTCCCTCTCAGAGCTTGTGCCGGAGACGGAAGATGCTGAAGTCTCGCAGAGCAGAACTGCGTTCTGTAAAATCTCAAAGACAAGAAGAGCTGCACACGCCTCAGCATTCGGTTGGACAGTTCTACAAAGGTGGTTGGTTTACCTTCCATAAAAAACGTTCAGATTTTTCCCAAAGCTACATGATTAGTTAAGATTGCAAAGATGATAGGAATTTGGAGTTTGCTTTATTCCTAATAAGGAGAAAGCTGAACACATTTATGAATCATCTGAGGTAAAAACAAATGATTGTGAAACCCTGTCAGACACTGTCTAAATCTGTCAAGCTCAGTAACACAGGAATTCGTAATTGAAGCAACAAACTAATGTGGACTAAACAAGCCCCTCCAAAGTTTCTAGGTAGCCAAATGTAGCTAGCACAGGCCAATCAATGGACACACGCAAATGGAGAGTACAGCCAAGGAGCGGATCTTGTAAAATGGAAGAAACAAAAAGTAAAAGACACTTACAAAAAGTGAAAAATACTAATTAGGACTCCGGCTTAGCCCATCATCTCACTGCTTAAGAAGCTGGGAGGATGAGGGCTGTGGACATAAAAGGGGCTCTGTAGTAAATCTCACCAAAAGTAACCTCTCTGGGTGATCTGATCATGAATTCCTAACTGGGCAGGTCATGGTGAGCTGTCATGCCCCAGGCTTACAACTTCTTTACTAAAAGGTTTATCTTTGCCTTAAGCACGCCCTGTCCAACGCCCTGTCCATTGTTTTTGTGCTTTTCTAGGTTAACACACTGCCTAGCCGGTACCTCAGGTAGTTAGAGCATTGTCCTGATACACAGAGGTTGTGGGTTCAATCTCCTGTCAGGGCACATACAAGAAGCAACCAATGGATGTATAAATAAGTCAAGCAACAAATGGGTATGTTCTCTCTCTCTCTCTCTCTCTCTCTGTCTCTCTCTCTCTCTCCCTCCCCCCCCACCCCTTCCTCTTCCTCTCTAAAAAATCATTTAAAAATGTGTTTTAAAAAGTGAAATAAAATAAAATGGCTCCTTATCAGACCCCACAGGAGTGGGATCACCTTGAGAGAGCATATAATCTTATGGACTATCTTGTAATCCAATCCCTGTCTTGCTTTCTCCCACCTTCATGTAATCCTCTTTCCATCATAAAAGACACTGCAAAACTGTTATTTTGTGGAGCACTTGAGATTTTGCTTCCCAGCAAATGTTGTCAGTTTGCTCAAATAAAATGTGATAAAAATTTTCTGTATGTTTAGATGTTTCTTATGTTGCAGGATAGACTAAAGATAGTTGATTGCTTTTATTAGAAAGGAGAGAATTGCAATCATTTGATACTTAAAAGGGGGAGGACTTATTGTTTGCATAAAACCTCAGAAAAGGGGTGAAATTACAGTTTCTACATATTAGAACAGTATCTCAATTAAATGGGTTGCTTTATTTTTTGAATGAGGTTTAGCTAATCGCTTAGAGGAGGTAGAAACCTAAATTAACATTTTGGCCATGCAGTGTGTCCCAAATTCAATGTTAGACAATTTCATCTCTTCATCCTCTAAAGTCACTTAGTCTTCTCCTAGGAAGATATATCAATGACCAACAAGCACATGAAAAGATATTCAACATCATTGTTCATTATGATACTATTTTCATTTAACCCAGTTATTAATAACTGGAAAGGAACAAAGAAAGGGAAGCTGCAAGTTGGACACATGCCCGGTAAGTTTGGAATGATGTAGGAAAAGTGATTTCTTCTTTGTCACACCTGGGAGCAGGTCACTGGCCAGAACAGGCATGGCCACTGCAAGAGCACGAATTCTGAGATACATCAGCTCCTGAACAAAGATAGTTCCCTCTCTTGGCCCTCTTCTCTCTTGCTGCTCGAGCCTGACTCCTGGCTTGTAGGGCTCTCAAACCCTGCACTCACCCACAGGGCCCATAGTCATGTGGCCCCCACACAATGGACTGATGGACTGAATTAGTCTGATGCTGCACTGGACCCAGCTTCACCATAGAAGGGAAACTCTGGACACTGGCTTTGCTTCTAGCTTCACTAAAGCCCCAGCTGCACCTTTCCCAGGGCTGGTTTAAGGGAAATGGGACTTTGGAAACCAAGGGATATGAGTTCATGCAAATAGAGTTTTCTACCACATCTCATCCTCTTAAAGAGGCCTCCTCCAGAAATTCTTATTCCATCAGCATCCAAGAATCCCACTTTCACTAGCAATGGAGAAAGTCCATCCACTCAATTCTCCAATAATAACAATTAGAGAAATGAAAATCAAAATCACAGTGAGATATTCTTTTACATTCATTAGAATGGCTTCAGTAAAAAGACAGGCAATAACAAGCCTTGGTGAGGATGGGAGTAATTGGAACACTCGTAAACTGCTGGTGGAAATGTAAAATAGTGCCTTCACTTTGAAAACCAGGTTGGCAGTTCCTTAAAATGTTAAACATAGAGTTACCATATGAGCTAGCAATTTCACTCTTGGAATCTACCCAGGAAAAATGAAAATGCGTCTATACAAAGATTTGTTCAGGGATGTTCATAGCAACATTATTCATAGTGGCAAAATAGTGGAAACAACCCAAGTACCTGTCAGTGGATTAATGGATAAACAAAGTGTTTATCCATATAATAGGATAGCAGTCATCCACATAGAGAGGGATGCACTGATTCATGCTACATTGATGAACCTCAAAAATATTCCACTATTTAGAAGGAGCCAGACATAAAAAAAAAAAACATGACTCATTTGCTGGTATACAAAATGTCCAGAAAGGGTAAATCCATACAGAAAAGAAAGGGTTGGGAGTGAAAATGGAAAGTAGCTATAAATGGACATGAAGTTTCTTTAGGAGGTGATAAAAATATTCTAAAATAGGTGCAGAGGCACTGAGGCATGGAACTGATCAAGGGGAGGAGAGGGAGATGGAAAGAGATTAACCAAAGGACCTATATGTATTTATGCATAATCAATGGACATGAACAATAGTGTGGTGACAGCCTGGGGTGGGGCAAAAGCTGGGAGGAGGGGAGCAAAAGGGGGACATAATTAGGGGACATTAGTAATACTGTCAACAACTTTAAAAAATTAGATTGGAATCTTATTTGCATGACTGTAAATATAATAAAAATCATTGAATTGTACACTTGAAATGGTAAAGTTGATGAATTTTACAGTGTGAATGATATACCTGAATTACATACCTCGGTTTGGGGGTTTGTAAATAATATCTCAATGAAACTGTTAACTTGGAAAAGAAAATGCAAAACACCCAGTGCTGGACATTGCTAAGGACTCATGATGATGGTTTACATACTTTCTAGAAAGGCTCTGTAAAGCAGCCGGGAATTCTGTCCGTCTGTTGTAAGCTGTCAGTGACTTAGAGAGAAGAAAGCTTCTGGATTTGTATGAAAGCAACACCATACAGTATTTATTTTATACTAGCAACATAAGTGAATCAAATTCAAGCTGAAGCCAAGCACCGTGCTGGTTGAGACTCGAAGCTCAAAGGACCATCAGGCCTCTGCATTCTGTCATTCCACAATGCCCAAGCATCAAACCCTAAGAAGGTAAAGATTATCTGTGAGGTGAACAGAGCACTTGGGGCATGGAGGACAAAGGTCAACTCTGCAGGGAGTGGGAAGTAGAGGGTGGAGGGTTGGGGGGTTAGCGAGGGCTGACCCAACAATGGAGGGAAGTATTGCTCAAGATAATCAGGATGCCTCCAGGCAAAGAAGGGCCTATGGAAAACTGGCATAAAAGCCTAGAGGTGTGTTTGGAGTTTAGCAATTATACAGGGAATTCACGTTGTAGCCAAATAAACTACATTTTCTGGATACTGTCATCAAAGCCTCTCCTGGCTAAAATGACTCTGGCAAATGTCCTTAGCTGCTTACTTTACTTTTTCTAGACCTGAACTGAAAGGCACAACTTCAGTCTTTAAAAGGCGTAAAGAAGTTACGCTGACCTTATGCAGTCAGATACTAACAATCCCCACTGCCACCACTACTCTCTAGGTGTTTTCTAGTGCATTCATCAAGGATGGCCACGAATGTCTGCCCTTTAGAAAAGTAGGGGGAGGAGGAGGATGGGAATCGGGGGCAGGATTCCTGCTCTGCAGACAGTAAAAACTGAACCAGAATTGAGACAGAAGAAAATACACTTTGTGCAAAGCTACAGGATAAATGTCTTTATTTGCTAAAGAAATATTTATAGAAAGTATTAGGCCAGCAGAGTAATACTCTTTTCTCTCCCACTCATTTGCTCTCCCATTCCTTTGCTCCTTATTCAGCAGTATATTGGAACTCCACAGAATGAGGAAGCTAGGCAAATGTCTAGTTCACAATCTCACCTCAGCTTTTGAGTAGCGGGGGGGCAGAGATGTGAGCAAAAGGGGAGAGCCACACAAAGAGTGAGGAAGCCTGGAGATGTTCTTACCCAAGTGAGAGCAGAAGTGGCTGCTCCTGTGGCAGAGGAAAGAGGCAGGAAAGGCTCCTCTGAGGAAGTGCCTTTTCTAGTGGGTCTTGAGAAGAGACTAGAATGAGCAGCAAAAGTAGAGCATTCTAGAACCAGGGGACAGGAGACCCTTTGTTTGCAGACCAGAGTACAGTGACAGGGCAAGGCTTCCAGCTAGTCACAGATGCTGCTTCCTAATAACAGGAGCGAGAAACCAACTGCCTAGGGCTCCACAGATATCACATTGCTAAGTACAGCTGCACCTGAGGGCACCCTCTGTGGGCCACTCAATGGCCCTGACTGCCAGCGAAAAATTATCTTTGCACCTTCAAAGCCAGATTTTCCGGAGGTTTTTGGTTACACACAGAAGTTTTAAAATAATAACATTAAAACCTCAAAAATAAATGTTTAAGAAGTTAGTCTGATCCTCCTCTGGACATTTTTAAAGAGTTCCTACAATGCATCAGATACAATTTATGTACTCTAATCCATCTAACAGTCCAACAAAAAAGGAGTTTATTCTCAAGATACAGATGAAGAATCAGGCTCAGAGAAATCAGACTTCTTGCCCAAAGTTACCCAGACTGTATGCAGCAGAGCTAGGGCTGTCTGGCTTTAAATGCCACCAACATATGGGAGCAACCATCTTCCCCTACAGTGTAAACACATCTTGAGATCATTTGTTCAACATACTCAACAGTCAGCAAAAGTCTGAAATGCATTCCAATTGATGACCACTGACTCCAGTTCAGTGGGGCCTAACCCTTCTTTTTTACCTCCCTATGAGCACTCTGCAACTGCTAAACTATACTTCCAACCCCCCAACCTTTTCCACCCAGCCCCCACCTCCCCACATCCTCCAATCACCAGTCTGCTGTCTGCATCCAGTTTTGTTTATTCATTTATTTTATTTTTTACTCCAAATATTTGTATATGTTTTTACTGATTTCAGAGAGAGGAAAGGAGAGGAAGAGAGAGATAGAAACATCAATGATGAGAGAGAATCATTGATGGGCTACTTCCTGCATGCCCCCTACTGGGGATCAAGCCCACAACCCAGACGTGTGTCCTGACCTGGAATCAAACCATGACCTCCTGGTTTATAGGTCAATGCTCAACCACTGAGCCACACTAGCTGGGCTTATTGGTCAGTTTTTAAATCTTTAAATCCAAGAAACACAGAAAAATGAAACAAAGCCAATGAAAGTCAACAGCTTCATGTGTAAATGTTATTTTATATTGCATTAAATACAATACACTATTTAAACTAATTTCACTCATTTATTTTTGTTTCTTTTAATTGGCTACTAGAAAATCTCCAAATTACATTTGTGGCTCGCATTATATTTCCATTGGGTGGTATTGTTCTAGGTCTCCATAAGGCCATTTCATTTGTGAGTGTGGTGTGTTTTTTCCTGGCCTATTACTTCTTTGAGAATCCTAGTTAGCCCCCAATCACTGCAGGCTACTAGAACAATCTTAAAAATGACCAAAAACGAATAACTATACCTCAAATAATTATGCCCTTAAAACAGAAATGACCCAAATTTCCACAAAACAGGAGTAACAATTAAACAAATGACCACCTAAACTTCCAGTTTTCTCCCCTTTTCATGACCAATCCCTGTACTCTGGCCACTCCAGGTCCTACAGGAGTCAGCTGTACCAGTGATCGGCCATAGCCTCCAGCAAGTTTCCTTCATACGTGTAACATGCAGAGTATTTCAAGGGCTCACTCTTTAAAATTTTTGAAATACATGAAATATTTTTTCCCCCCACCGATTGCATTGCTAACCTATAACTGCCAAGCAGAGGTTTAAAAATCCAGTTCAAATAGATAAATAATGCTGAGAAGTAAGGGTGTTACTTTTTCTGTTAAATAAACTGATGAGATTTAGAATCATGAACTCTCATTTGATCCAACACCAGATAAATGATTTTCTTCCACAGCCATTTTCCAGCTTCTGCTTCCACATATTCCTTGGGCTTATTCACCACTGAGAATCTATCCAGTCTAACCTCAGGTCAATGGGATCTTTTATCCACTGATCCTGGATTACCCTTTTAAAACTAGAGTTGGTTCAATTTCTCTCTCACAAGCAAATCTTTATGTAAAGACAAAGATACCTCTTTAAGCTTTTTGAGATTAAACATCTTTTTATTTGTCATTGACAATTTCTTAACACAAAAAAAGTAGGGTTTGGCTTTTATTCTTCTTGGCTACTTTCTTTGTATTGTCAATGACTCTCCTTAAGATATGGTGCCCAGATCCAAATACTATTCACCATATTTGGTCCAAGAAACACATAAGAGAGAAGTGGGGTTTTTGCTTCCCCTATACTGGACATTATAATTCCATATGAACAGCTATATGGTCAAACCTCCCCCACCTCACTTTCTTGAGCCCTGATTTCTTCTATCATTATTTAAAAGGTAATAAAAACACTGACTCAAAAAGATATATGCACCCCTATGTTCACTGCATTATTTATAATAGCCAAGATACGGTAACCACCTACATGTCCATTGATGGATGAATAGATAAAGAAATATGGTGTAGACCTGGCCAAATAGCTCAGTTGACTGGAGCATCATCCCGATATGCAAGGTTACAGATTCCATCTCTGGTCGGGGCACATACAAGAAGCAACCAATGAATGCATAAATAAGTGGAACAACAAATAGATGTCTCTCTCCCTCCAACCATCCTCTTCCTCACTCTCTCTCTCTCAAATCAATAAATAAACACTTTAAAAAAGAAAGACAATGTGGAATATTATTCAGCTATAAAAAATAAATCTTGAGAGAGAAGACCATGTGAGGATACAGCAAGAAGGCAGCATCTACAAACCAAGGAAAGAGGCCTCAGAAGAAACTAACCTGCCAGCACTTTTGTCTCTGACTTCCAGACTCCAGAACTGTGAGGAAATAAATTTCTGATATTTAAGTCACCCCACTTAAGTACTTTGTAATAGCAACCCAACCTAATATCAAGTATCATTGATTAAAAAAAAAAAAGAAATCTTGTCATTTGCAACAACATGGATGGACCTTAAG
Organism: Lasiurus cinereus; assembly: GCA_011751065.1. Lineage (NCBI taxonomy): Eukaryota > Metazoa > Chordata > Mammalia > Chiroptera > Vespertilionidae > Lasiurus > Lasiurus cinereus. The sequence goes on from JAAGEH010000392.1 coordinate 15,036,721, forward strand.
GGCATTATGCTATATGACATAAATCAGAGAAAGACAAATACTATATGATCGTACTGATATGTGGAATCTAGAAAAAAGAAGCCAATTGAACTCACAGACACAGAGAAGGTACTGGTGGTTGCAAGAATCAAGGTGCAGGGGGCATTAAACAATGAGGGTAGGGTGGGAGAAGTGGGTGAAAAAACAATATAATATTAAGCCCTAGCTGGTTTGGCTCAGTGGATAGAGTGTCGTCCTGTGGACTGAAGGGTCCCAGGTTTGATTCTGGTCAAGGACACATGCCTGGGTTGCAGGCTCAATTCCCAGTAGGAGGTGTGCAAGAGGCACCCAATCAATGATTCTCTCTCATTATTGATGTTTCTCTCTCTATCCCCTTCTCCCTTCCTCTCTGAAATCAATAATATATATATGAAATAAATAAAAAAGACATTGGGAAAAAAAGAAATAATATAGTATTATTACTTAGAGTCACCATACTGTACCTTACATCCCATGCCTTATTTATTTTCAAACTGGAAATAAGTCCTGGGGATATACGGTCAGCATGGTGACTCTAGAGAATACTACTAATGTTGAATATTTAAAACCAGCTAAAATAATAATTCTTAAAAGTTTTTATCACAAGGCCCAAATGGTATGGTTCAGTGATTGAGTGTCAACCTATGAATCAGGAGGTCATGACTTAATTCCAGGTCAGGGTACATGCCTGGGTTGCAGGCTTGATCCCCAATAGGGGGTATAGAGGATGCAGTTGATCAATGATTTTCTCTCATCATTAAAGTTTCTATCTCTCCCTTTCCCTACCTTTCTGAAATCATAAGTTCTTATCACAAGAAAAAAATTCTATCTTGTGTGATGATGGAGCTTATTACGGTAATCATCATATGTAATAATAGACAAACATGCAAATTGACTGTACCTCTGCTATGCCCACAGCCAATCAGAGTGAGTATGCAAATTAACCCAACAAAGATGGAGGTTAATTTGCATACATTGGCACCCAGCAGCCTGGGTCCTGGGAACTTTCTCAGCACCCAGGCCACTCCGAGATAGTCTCGGAGTGGGTCCTGAGTAACTGGGAAGAGCCTGAGCAAGGGGGCCCCTGAGCAGGGGTAGAGTGGGTGATCAGATGGACCTTGGGGGGCCCTGCCCAGGACCAAAGCCTGGGCCAGAGGCTTGTGGCCTTGGCAGGGGTGGAGCCAGGGATCAGAGAGAGCCAGGGTCCCCTGACCAGACACCAAGGCTTTAGGCTTTGGCAGGGGTGGAACCAGAGATCGGAGGGAGTTGGGCTCCCTGCTTAGGCCCTAAGCTTAGGCCAGAGGCTTTGGGCCTGGGCCAGGGCAGAGCAGGTGATCAGAGGGAGCTGGGGGGCCCCTTCCCAGGCCCCAAGGCTTTAGGCCTTGACAAAGATGGAGTCAGAGGTCAGAGGTGATAGGTATGAACTACAGAGGAAACACCTTTTCTGACTGCTCATTGGCTAAACTCCCTGTATGCCACTGGTAATATTCTTAGTAACTTGGGTATGAGAATCCAAAGAGGTGATCTAGGGATTTTTCCATCACACTCCTGGAGAAAAAAACAAAGGTCTGCTGCTGGAGAGCTAAGAAATGTCATATCCTGCCCTAGCTGGTTTGGTTCAGTGGATAGAGCTTCGGCTTGCTGATTTCAGGGTCTGGGTTCGATTCTGATCAAGGGCATGTACCTCCCTGGCTGGGACCCAGGTCAGGGCTCATGCAGGAGGCAAACAATCAAAGTGTTCCTCTCATACTGTTGTTTCTCTCTGTCTCTCTCTCTTCCACACTCTCTAAAAATCAAGGGAAACGTATCCTCAGGTGAGGATAAAAAAAATAAAAAGAAAGAAAAGAAATGTCATATCCTATGAAAGACACATCTTGAAAATGTCTAAAGAAAGTTGTCGTTTTTTCATGGTGAAGGGACTGGAGTCCATGTTGATGAAAACACTTTGGTAGCTGCGGTGACTGGTAGTGGCTGCAGCAGCGGAGTGATGGGGCTGGCACCTTTCCCTGATCAGCCTGGTGGCCTCCCACAAAGGGAGGCCAGACTTTGACTTAGGCCTGCTCCCTCTGCACTGGGGGAGCAGGCCTAAGCCATCAGTAGGACATCCCTGAGGACTCCCAGTATGTGAGAGGGGGCAGGCTGGGTTGAGGGACTCCCCTCCCCCAGTGCACAAATTTTGTGCACCGGGCCCCTAGTTTTATAATATGAACAAATATTGAATCATTATGTTGTACACCTGAAACTTATATAATGTTATGTCAATTATGTCTCAATTAAGGAAGAAGGAAGGAAAGAGAGAGAGAAAGAAAAGAAAAAAAAAGAAAGAAAAAAAGAAAGGAGGAAGGAAGGAAGAACATTAATTGTTTTCCAGTGGTTGGGGGAAAAATGAAAAGCTTTGTAAATCTATGAAGCTTTGCATACTAATATCTAAAACTAATGGCTATAATGTACAGTTAATAGCCTAACTGGCTATTCCTGAGAATCTCCTGGAGACTGAACACATAAAGAGGCTAATCCACTCAGGAAGTCAGGCCCTCTGAGAAATGGGCCTGGCCTTATATAGCTTTAAAAGCTCCAGGTGATTATAGCATTCATCCAGGGTGGAACCACTCTTCTCAAGAAACCTCCAGTCTGATCCTCATATTGATTCAAATGGCTTTTCCCTTGACCCATGACTTCGAATTTTTTATTTTGAATCGAATTAGCAGAATTGAATCAGTTCACTGTAAACAACTTGAGATCATTCAGATCATTTGGAACTTGAGTCACAGGGAAAGAGGAGTTAATTTAGTAATAGCTGGGACCTAATTGAAAATCAAGTTAAAAAGAACATCAGGCTTAGGAGACCTGGTATATAATTGGCACAGTCACTTATGAGCTGGGTAATGAGCACATCATGTAACCACACTAAAGTTACTTTGTCTATAAAATGAAGGCACTGGTCTAGAAATCTTTAAGGTGCTCTAAATTCTGGCACAATTTCAAGACAAAACTTGCAAATGAAAAATTTAAAGTTGTACCCTGCTCTATTTTGAAAGGATGTGAATTTAGCCATAGGAGCTTCAACAGGGCCAAAAATATGGTTAAAATGTTCAAATTGTCATTCAAATTTAATTTGTAATATCTATTCCTGATTATAAATGTATCACATTTAAAGGAGAACTAGGTTGTTTAATCTCATTTGCATAGCCAGTGTTCCCTCAATCCCCTGCCCTATGTCAAGGCTGCAGCACATGTTTGAAGTGGGTCTCTGTGCCCAGAAAGGAGCCTGGGATATCAGCAAGATCAAATCAGACAGTAGAGCTTTGTCACTGCCCTGCTAAGCACTATGCCTTGTTTCCTCACCTGTAGAATGGAGTTGAGTTATAGCAACATGCTCTGTGAGCAGAGCTGCTCTAAGACATTTGAAGTTAACATTTGAAACTGGAAAAACCTTTGAAACATTATTATTATTTTTTACTATATTTTAAGCACTTTATTCAATATTGACCATGCAATGTGTACTCATAAAAACAAAAGTTAAGAGACATACCAGGAATCCTATTGAGGGTCACCCAGAAATGTTCGTCAGGACTGTAGGTGTCCTTGGACCAGGACAGTAGGTCAAGTGACTGCTGGTCTTGGAGGATGAAGTTAGCGAATTCCCTTGTGAGGGCCACATAGGCAGTGCCAAAGTAAATGGTCATATTGTGAGGAGGGGAAGTTTTCAATTTTGCTGTTTTAAGCACGTAGGAATTTTTTGTGTGTAATATTTCTTGGTGGACGTATTTAGTCCGTCCAATAGCATGATCGGGAGGCAGCACCCCTGGGGTAATGTTTTTCCCTTTGAATCCTTTCAGATACTGAACTATTTCCTTGTTGGTTTTCAGGGGGAAATCTTGTCCACAGGTGTTGATGGTGTACTTCCATGGGACCTCGGAGGCCACCAAGTCTCTGATGCAGTTCAGGTCCGCCTGGAGCCTGGAGATGCCACCATAGACAACTGGCTCCATCTTGGAAGCCAGAAAGGCATTTGGGAAGCAGCTCAGCAATTGCTCCACTGCATCTTTAAATGCAGCTGTTGCCTTTTCGTCCACATGAACGCAGTAGACATTTTGGGGCATGTAAATAGCTCTGAAGAGTCTCTCAAAAGTACCGAAGTCTTTGTGGATGATCACTGAGTAAGCCAAAGGGAACCCAGCCTCTTCTTCAGAGAGTGCCTCTGTTATATAGTGACTCTGAGTCATGTATTCATAACAGGAAGATCCACTCAGGGTAGTTTTCAATGCATTCTCTGTTAAGTAAAAAACCTTCCCCTTAAGAATCTGATGACAGGTTTCTGCTAAGAGTGAAGCATTGATAAGAGACGCCCTCAGAAGACTTTTCTTTTCCCATAACTTATTATTGTAAACAAATACGAAAATCAAGGCTGTGATGAGAGACACACTGAAAAGACAGTGCTTCCAAGAGCCCATTATTCAAAACCAGGAAATGAGTAAAATGTCTCTTGAGATCTGATGAGAGTGGAAATATAGTTAACTTACATTTTCTCCAGAATCCATCGGCATCCTTTCGGTACGTGCAGTTCTGATGGGCTGTTTCATATCCTTCCAGGGGACTGTTCTCATATTTCTTTCTTCCATTTACAGCTACGGTGCATTTCCACCTCTCTTTAATGCATTTCTGAAGTAATTCCTTTGGATTTGCTTTACTCGGTCTCCCACTAATCAGCAACCCGTTCCTACACACAAAGAAGCTGCCTCAGGAAGGTTGTGATGCCAACGTGCCCACCTGGCCCCATAATAAAATCACTAAAGGACGAGGAGGCCACCCTGCTAGTCATTGCCACAAGACCTCAAACCCAGCCTCTTCTCGTGGCCAAAGGTTGTCAACTGTGTCAGCTCCCCAGCTTCCTGTTAATCATTGCGCTCAACTGACTGAGTTTGTTTGCTTAAACAGCACTGCCAAGTTAAAAGCGTCAGTTCTAAGCATGTGAACACCGCCTGGAGAGATATTCTGTCAATAAATATTTAGTGCTTAAAAATAAAATGTTTAACTCTGTCTTTTTCCACACACATACCCCATCTCCATATTGGCTGGGCAAGCTACAAGCAAGGCATATGACTGGATATTTAGTCAAATCCTTTCCAGGATTTAATTTTCTCTGCTGTTAGACAAGGTCTTTTATAACACACATTAGCAAGCTTGCCTCACCACCTAATTTACTTCACAAAGTGACTGGGGTACTCATGAATAAAGGCCCTTTTTTTTTTTTTAAGCCAAAAAAATCAACAGCTCATCATCATCCAAAAATTATGTAGAAGATAAAGCTGGACTCCAAGTTTATTTTACCCAAACCTAGATAGGACATAGGAGAAGCAGCCTGATGCCTGCAGATGCTTACGACAAAAGCCATCTCAGTTTGGGATCATCCAAATTTAAGAAGAGAAGGTCTTTAGACTCAGATTTATAAACCCTTTCAAAGGAGTTTCCTTAGCTGAAAAAAACAAAAACAAAAAAGGAGAGTATGTAATTTTACCACTTTCATAAGTCAGTTGTGAGAATGAAAGTGAGATTGCATATATAAAGAGCTCATAGCCATGCCCAGCAATAAAGGGGACAACCAGAGAAGAGGAAACAAGAGCCTCTCCTCATACCACAAGTCGAGAAAATGACACAATTAGCACCTCCCTGAATTCTTCTTGTTCTTCCCTTACTTCTTCTTCTGTGAGACCGTGCCAATGAGGTCATCTAGAATAGATAGCATTGACTAGTTCTGTTTTACTTGGTAGTTAGCTGCAATGCTAGGTGTAAATGTTAGGTGTAAATGCATGCTGTACATGCCTAAAGAAGGGGTGCATTAGCTCTGAGCTCACTATTCCTCATCTGTGTCTTGCTCCCACAATTGACTTCATATACTAGACAATCAAATATTTATTGATCAAGTGCTCAGGTTTTCATTTCTATTTCCCTGAGCACATTAGTATGAGATTCCAAGTATTAACAATTTACAACCTACATTTGTATCTGTGAGTATGGGTGCATTTAACTACCTATTTTTCCCAATACATCTTAATTATAATGACAACATAATATTACAGAGAGTTTAGAAACATAATGTTTTTATGGCCTGTACTCTCATTTACATATATTTATTTTACCAAGAAGTCAGGGGACATGCAATTCATATCATAGCACAACATTTCCATAATGTTATTCAGTCTTCATTGGGCATTGTTTTCACAATCATTACTTTAGAACAGTGGTCAGCAAACTCATTAGTCAACAAAGCCAAATATCAACAGCACAACAATTGAAATTTCTTTTGAGAGCCGAAAACCAACTCCTGTGCATAGGCCACGAAGTTTTAATCGCACTGTACGTGTGCACCCGCACATGGTATTTTGTGGAAGAGCCATACTCAAGGAGCCAAAGAGCTGCATGTGGCTTGCGAGCTGCAGTTTGCCAACCACTACTTTAGAACATAAGATTGAAGTTATTATTTGTTGTTTTCCCACCCAATTGAAAAGATGGTTGCCAACTCTGTTTTGTAAGCATCAGTGTTAGATAAGACAAGGGTCTCAAGGTCTGGGCATCTGGAAATGTTCTTCCTTGCTACATGTTAAAACATAGCACACTATTTTGCTGAAGTACCTGATAGAAACTCAACAAATAAAAGTAGCCAAATGCAAAGAAGAAATCAACATGTAATGGACCCAGTAGTGTGTATAAGCAATGGCTATGTCTTCCTTTGAGGAGGCAGAGCATTGGATATGAATCCCATCTCCTTTACTTGCTGTAAGTAAATAAAACTACCTTGTGATAACCACCTCTCGTTTTTGAATAGAACATCCTAAACCCTTGAGTTCAGTAACATAAGAAGCAGAGGAAATGATGGTAAGAAAGGACCCAGGGAAGTCCTCTCAAATTAGGTAAGTCGTCTTCACTTGTTTTAGGAAATATAATCCACATCCTGATTCAGGTACATAGTCTTGTTTATATGACCCAAAGTGTAATTCAACCAACCCAAACTTTTTTTTACATTGTTATCTTTTATGTATCAATGCAAAAATTTTTTGAAGAAATTATTTCTTCAATACTGCAGTCATATAAGGACCATATTTTCAGAAATGATGACTATTAAAATACTAATTTGAAAAGATATATGCAACTTAAGTGTCCATTAATAGACAACTGGATAAAGAAGTGGTATATATATACAATGGAATATTACTCAGCCATAAAAAAAGAATGAAATATTACCATTTTCAACAACATGGATGGACCTAGAGGGTATCCTGTTAAGTGAAATAAATCAGACAGAGAGAGACAAATACCATGTGATTTCAATTATATGTGGAATCTAAAAAATAAATAAATAAATAAATAAATAAATAAATAAATAAATAAACGAACAAACAAAAAAGATAACTTCATAGATACAGAGAAAAAAAACTGATGGTTGCCAGATTGGGGGTGGAGAAGGGCTTGGGGAAATTGGCTGAAAAAGGTGAAGGGATTAACAAATTGGCAATTACAAAACAGTCATGGAGATGTAAAGTATAGTATAGGGAATATAGTCAATAATATTATAATAACTACATATGGTGCCTCGTGGGGACTGGACTTTTCAGGGGGATTCCTCATAAGTTTTATAAATGTCAAACTACAGTGCTGTACACCTGAAACTAATATAGTATAGAATGTCAATGGTAATTGAAAAGTTTATTAGTTTTTAAAAAAGAAATGATTACTGGAGGAATCCAAGATGGCGGCATAGGTAAACACCTACACTGCTGCCTCGCACAACAATTTGAAAACTACAACTAAAAGACAGAACGGACATCATCCAGAACCACAGGAAAGCTGGCTGAGTGGAAATTCTACAACTAGAGGGGAAAGAGAGGAGCTCACGGAAACCCAGAGGAGGTGCAAAAAGCTGAGGTACGGAGATGCACGCGAGGAGAGAGCGGGTGCCGGAGTACCTGGCTGGCTTTCTCTGGCGGGAGGGAAAAGGAGACTCTCAAAGGCATTGAACCCCTTATCCTACGACACTAAACTCCAGATCCAGCCGAAACTCATACGGGGGGAGTTTGGACTGTGAAAAGGGAGAAGTGCACGGAAATTTAGGGGAGTCACAAAAGATCAAAGGCCTGGTGGCGGGCACGGCACTGCGCACAGGACAGACTGCTGATTGTGCCGCTGGCTTTCGCGAGTGGGTGGGAGACAGACCCTCCTAACTGTGCCACTTCTAACTTCACTAAACCCCTGTTTCAGACGAAACCCTGGAGACCTAGACTAGTGTGGTCCTGGTGCGCAGGGGAGCTGGAAAGGCAGCGGTTAGAGGCACTGCGGGTGCGCGCACAAGGACCGCTCCAGCCATTACCCAGTCACGTGAGACTCAGGGGCCATGGAGGGCGGGGCCGACTGGAAGGCAAGGCGGTCCCTTAAGCCCTGAGACTCCAACCCTCCCAAGCTCAACAGAGGCTTCTGCGGCTTTGCACATCTGGTATCATAAAGCTGAATCCAACACAGAAGTTTCCCCGGTATAGTGAAAATGCCGAGACAAGGGAAGGGATTACAAACAAAAGAAATGGAGGAAAAAAAACGACTGGATATAGAGTTCAAAACCACACTTATAAGGTTTTTCAAGAATATGCTAAAAAAGTTGGATAAATTTAGTGAGACCCAAGAGGAGATGGAAAAGGTCCAACTAAAGATGAAAAAAGACCAACTAGAAATTAAACATACACTGACTGAAATAAAAACTATTATACAGAGTCCTAACAGCAGACTAGAGAAAGGCAAGGATCAAGTCAAAAATTTGAAATATAAATAAGCAGAAAACATTCAACTGGAAAAAGTAAGAAGAGAAAAGAATCCAAAAATGTGAAGATAATGTAAGGAGCCTCTGGGACAGCTTCAAGCATACCAACATCAGAATTGTGAGGGTGCCAGAAGAAGGGAGAGAGCAAGATACTGAAAACCTATTTAGAGAAATAATAACTGAAAACTTCCCACATCTGGTAAAAGAAATAGACTTACAAGTCCAGGAAGCACACAGAACCCCAAATAAAAGGAATCCAAAGAGTACCACACCAAGACACATCATAATTAAAATACCAAGAGCAAAAGACAAAGAGAGAATATTAAAAGCAGCAAGAGAAAAACACTTCATTACCTACAAGGGAGCACCCATATGACTGTCAGCTGATTTCTCAACAGAAACGATGCAGGCCAGACGGGAGTGGCAAGAAATATTCAACGTGATGAATATTCTACAACCAAGAATAATCTATCCAGCAAAGCTATCATTCAGAATTGAAGGGCAGATAAAGAGCTTCACAGAGAAGAAAAAGCTAAAGGAGTTCATCAACTCCAAACCAGTATTATATGAAATGCTGAAAGGTACTCTTTTAGAAGAGGAAGAAGAAAAAGGTAAAAGACAAAACATTATGAACAACAAATACATATCTATCAACAAGTGAATCTAAAAATTAAGTGAATTAAAAATTTGATCAACAGAATAAGCTGGTGAATATAATAGAATCAGGAGCACATAAAGGGAGTAGACTGATAATTCTAAGGAGGACAAAAATCATAAAGCATCAAACAGACTGTGAAATTACAGCAGAAAGATTAAAGTTAGGTGAGGTAGATAAGTGATCAATCAAAGGACCTGTATGCATGCATATAAGATAACAAATGATCACAGACACTGGGGGGTCGGGGTTTGCCTGGGAGGGAGAGGGGCAATGGGGAGATATGTATAAAAAATTAATAAAAATTAATAAAAATTTTTTTAAAAAAGAAATGATTACTAAAATTTCTCTAATTTTTTATTTTTAATATCCCTTTAGGTAATCACTGCTCATGTCAAATAAAATTTACTGGGGATGATTAAATAAAGGTGTCAATACCTAATTATGTTGTCTACACTTGTTAAGTTAAATTATTTTTATAGCTCTTTTCTCTTAATATATCCACAATTTTCATTAGCTCTTTCTTTCTTTTGGCTATTGCCTCATTCTTGACACAATTTTTGGTTAGAATAAGTGGATAAAAAGATCTGAGCTGGAAGAGGCTGGGAGAGGCAGCTGGGACTTGGAGGAAATGGAGTGAGACGTGACAAACTGAAAATAGACCATGGAGGTTGTAGGCCCCTATGTGAACAGGAAAGTATCAGAGCTCTTCAGGATGTGGTCTAACTGGTGGCTCAGCACCTAGATGAAGGAGTGTTATAGCTTATATACATTTTTTTGAGACATGAGGGAGGGGGTGACCAGCTCCTTACCTAGGGGTGTTCCAGGTTAGAGGTATAAATCTGCCAAACTCCCAAATATCAGGGTACTGGGTTCAGTTTCAGCCAGGTTAGCTGCCTGCACAGGTCCTATTTGAATGTATTACTTTCCTACAAATAAATCTTTGCCTGCTTTTGCTGCCATTTCTAGTCTCTGATTTGAATTCATTCTTACAAGCAAGATAAGAACTGGGTGTGCAGAGTACTGTCTCTGGCCAGAGGTTATCTTCAGCCAGAGACCCCCTTGTCCACCACTTACAATTTCATCCCTTCACACATTTCATGTATAAAGACATCTGTATACTAGTATATATAAAAGGCTAATATGCTACTAATAAGTGTCTGACCATCCAGGTAATGATATCACATAGCAACGCCCAGCTTCCTCTCCCTAGTGACTAGCCTCCTTGCAGTTTCTTCCGCCCAGGAACATGACTTGCTTTATACCCATGTGGAAACATTTACATTGTAACAAAATGTCTGTGAGGTATTTTCACATGCTTCATCTCATTTGATCCTCACAGAAGTCCTGAAGTAGGTAGATAGGTGACTTGGTGGAATTTCATTTTCTTTTCATTAGCCAGAAAATTGAGATTTAGAAAGCTTAGAAACTTGACCCGACTAAAAAGAAGTAAGAAATGGTGGACCTGGAAAATGACTCCAGGTTTTCTCATTGTGCAGAATATAGTCAACCACTGCTGCAATTAAATATTTTACCCTTTGATCTCCCTACATGATCTATAATAATAATCTGCTTCATGTTGATATTTACTGCTATGTTGCTGACAATTACCTGAAAGAGAAGTTGGGGTGCTTCACTGGGCTGGAAAAAATTTAGCTAAATCAGAAAGCAGGTCTAATTAAGCAAGTTTATTCTATATCTATAAAAGGCTAAATGGACTCGTGCATGTATGATACATATAAACTTCTCACTGGCGCCAATTGCATGTGTGTGTTTTGATCTGTCGTCAATCATAAATTTGGTTGACTCTTCTATAATAGAGAAAGGGTAAATAACAATATTAAAATATTTCTTCTAATTAATTTTCTTTCAATATGCACAAATTTGTGCACCAAACCACTAGTCTCTAATAATTTGCCTGCTCTGCTCTTCTCTGGATTTACAGGTCTCTGAATTTAATTACAGAGTGAAGAACATTTGCAATACAACTTTTCAGTACTCTGCTACAGTGGCATTAACTGTACCTCATCTGAAATGCCATGAGGGTCCTTTGATTTTAGTTCTACAAACATTCACAATTATTCAAAATCATATCTTTGACAATGTTAGACATTTGTAAAAGAATTATCCTTCATCAATCATTTTTCCTCCATCAACCCATGCTATCTGATTCTTACTTTCATGGTGGTCATGTAGGAAATGTGGGAAACTGGTTTTCCTGACCCTCCTGGATTTCTCCAGGCCCTTCTGCAATATACCACTAATCACTCTTATAAGTTCTGGGCTCTATGCTCTTGTATTTTTTCAAAATAATAGAAGGGTATGGTAATGAGTGACCAAAACAAACAAACAAAAACAGCATGATTCTCTATCCCAACTTGAACATTTAATCAAAATAAAACCTTAAATACTAAGTTGGAGGATGTGACCAGGTAGACTAAAGTTCTGAAGAAATTGAGAATCAATATAGACTTGTGGCTTGGTCACTCAATATATTTATGTCCCAAAGTTCAACCTATATTTGCTTATTTCTATACAATATATTGTAAATAATATATAATAAAGAGAATTCTTATAAATTCTCACTCCAGGATATATATTAAATTTTATTTTGTGGCAGCATAGTAAGAAGCTAGGGAAATTCCTGGCCAAGTAGAATGGGGAAACTGAGACAAAAAATTAAACAAGGCCAAACACTTTGGACAGCTTGCAGTCAGCTTGTAAATTGCAAGAGCTTATTTTCTCCAACCAAGGAACTTGAGAGCAAATGATTCATATCTCCCTCCCTAACCAGAGAACACATAGCTTAAATCACCAGGGCCTGGGAAAATAGAGAAACAAGGACATAATTAATACCATTTTTTGCCAGTTAAACCCAAGGACTGATACAGTCTGGGGGACAAATAACCAAAACCCCAAAAGCATTGGGATGGTATCACTTGAGGGAGGAATGTGGCAGGATAAATAGCTGCAAGGTAGGATAAAGGGAAAGGGAGAAAAAAGGGGAGTTTTCTCATCCACTGGACAAAGAAGTCAGCAGTCTTGAGACTTGCCCAGATAAAATTGCCAGATGTTCTCATAAACTCAGGGAAAAACCTTAACAATGTAAAAGGGGGACCTTGAAATCTAATCTCTCTGGTAGAGGAACCTTGAAACTTCTAGGGGTGGAGTTGGGAAGGGGGGAATATAAAACACTTGAACCTCCACCAAGTGGTATGCTTAGATTAGGTGCATTGCCAGCTTGTGCTTTATGCCAAGTGTATTATATTTTTTTAAATATTTTTTTATTGATTTCAAAGAGAAAGAGAAAGATAGAAACATCAATGATGAGAGAGAATCATTGATTGCCTGCCTCCTGCATGCTTCCCACTGTGGATTGAGCCTGCAACCTGGGCACGTGCCATTGATTGGAATTGAATCCAGGATCTTTCAGTCTACATGCTGACCCTCTATCCACTGAGCCAAACTGGCTATGACTATTTTTCTTTTTTAATATATATTTTTGATTGATATCATAAAGGAAGGGAGATGGAGAGAGAGAGACAGAAGTATCAATGATGAAATAGAATCATTGATCGGCTGCCCCCTGCATGCCTCCTACTAGGGATCAAGCCTGTAACCTGGGCATGTGCTCTGACTGGGAATCAAACCCTGACCTCCTGGTTCATAGGTTGATGCTCCACCACTGAGCTACACCAGCTGGACTCCAAGTGTATTCTTAATAAATTTGCTTGCTTTGCTTTGCTTTCTTTCTTTCTAAGATATTTTTATTGATTTCAGAGAAGCAGGGAGAGTGAGACAGAGATAGAAACATCAATGATAAGAGAGAATCATTGATTGGCTGCCTCCTGCACATTCCCTCTGGGGATGGGCCTGCAACCTGGGCATATGCCCTGATAAAGAATCAGACCGTGACCTTCTGGTTTATAGGTTGATGCTCAACCACTGAGCCATGCCAGGCAGGTTTGATTTGCTTCAACATTGTTGTCTGTCACTCATCTAAATTCTTTCTTTCAAGCTGACAAGAGCTGAGGAGAGAGAGCCACCTTTGACACAGGCAGCTCTCTGGTAACAATTTCACTAAAATAGCTACACTTAGAGCTTCATCTCAACAACTGGCTATAGAAAAGGGAACAGAAGAAAAGAGCTACATTTTTATGGATGTGGATAGATCCTTGTCTTATTGTTGGATCCATATGATGCCCAAAACACTTTTCTCCACACTCATTTCATCATGACATCACCTCTAGGCCCAAGTTAGAAATCAGGGAAGCCAAAGAAACTTTCTCAGAGTCTATGGAAGTCTGATGAGTTTGTAGAGAAAGAGCAGCTTGTGTTAAATTGATTTTAAGTGCACTTGAGGTTCCTTTTTCACCATTTAAGCTACTCCCTATCTTGACTCTTTCTTTCTTTCTTTCTTTCTTTCTTTCTTTCTTTCTTTCTTTCTTTCTTTCTTTCTTTCTTTCTTTCTTTCTCTTTCTTTCTTTCTTTCTTTCTTTCTTTCTTTCTTTCTTTCTTTCTTTCTTTCTCTTTCTTTCTTTCTTTCTTTCTTTCTTTCTTTCTTTCTTTCTTTCTTTCTTTCT
>JAAGEH010000392.1:15050882-15070437 GCA_011751065.1 Lasiurus cinereus
TGTCTTTATAACCACAGGAAACAACCTGAAGCAACAGGGCTTATAATAGCTAAGGAGTGGGGCAAAAAGAGCCCTGAACTGTGGGTATCAGAAAGTCTCCTTTGGACCACAGTCACTCTTGACATCTTGGAGCCCTTGAACAAGTCATTTGTTCTCACACATCACAGCTTCCTCTTTTGTAAATGTGAGGAAACAATGCCTACAGTTACTGAGGTACCTCCAACCCCGAGGAATGGCTTCCAGGACACCCACACCTTGGGGTCTTGGTTTTTCAATTCTAAAACCAAGACATCAGTCTCCTGGTGGAGCTGGGAGGATTGCAGAAGCAATATACATAATTTCAGACCTTGCAGGAAAGTGACGGGAGAGAAAAGAATGCCAGGAGTAAATGGGGAGAATTGCAATAGTTTAACATAAAATAACCAGAAATAGGGTAGCAGGAAAATGCACAAAAAAGCTTGTTCTTTCCAAGCAGTCAATTAAATACCATTGGGGCAATGCAAAACAGAGCAAAGAGCTGAAAGATGAATAGCTCCTCAAAATTAGGTAAAGTCTGTGCTCAGAAGACACATTCTGGTTTCATTGGCACATAAAACATTACCTGACAGTCAAGGCTTTAAATGCTAATGCCTAAAGGAGGAGTCTGAGCCCAAAGACCTTAGATGTTTTAAGTTTAACCTGACCCTGCTCAGAAAGTCTTCCAGTTAGAGTTTTGGCTGGATTTTAGTGTCCCCACTTCTTCCTGAAGCCCACAGTCTACCAGGAATCCACTGATGTCTCCTCTCTGCTTGGCCAATCCAACTCTGGATGGAGAAAGGCTTTACCAGAGACATAATCAAAGACCCAAATTGAAAAAAATAGAGATAATAGAAAAGTAACGTTGCATTTGGCAAAACCTGAATTTACTTAGTAAATTTGTCTTTAATTGTGGAAGATGGATTTTACTAGAATTGAAAATATACCTCATTTCTTTGTTAGATGGCCCAGGACTTTATTTTCAGCTTTGCCTATTATCAAAGGAAGTTCATACCTCACAGGAATGTTATGGGGAGTGACTAATTAAATAAAATATATTTTAAATAGCAGACAGGATCAAGTACTTTATTAAACTCTGGAAACATTTTCCTGTTGCCTGAAGGGAACAGAGGAATATAATGCAAACCAGTAAGTTAGAAATGAACATGGTTCTTTAATAAAGAATTAAAAGTTGAAGCTACGATCTATATGGATACTAATGATATAACAAGACAAATAAAAAGTCATCGTCCCCAGTAAGTACATCACAAACTGAAACACTATACTAAAATACACTATTAAAAAAAAAACTTTTGAAAATAAAATCTTATGTACCACATATATCATAGAATACTATGCAGCAGTAAAAAAAGAAGAATCTCTTTTAAAAAGAAGAAGAATCTCTTACCTTTTGAGACAACATGGAGGGAACTGGAGAGTATCATGCTAAGTGAAATAAATTAGTCAGAGAAAGACAAGTATCACATGATCTCGCTCATATGTGAAATGTAAGTAACAAAATAAGCTGATGAACTGAATGGATCTAGAGGCATAGAAGAAGAATGGAACAGATGCAGTATCTCAGAGGGAAGGTAGGGGAGGATTGCGGGGGGCGGGGGGTAATCAACCAAGGACTTTGTGTATATAAATATATGGCCTATGGACATAGATGAGCCCATGCACATATGGGGCAGTGAGGGCCTGGAGCAGGAGTCAGGATGGAGGGAGTCAATGGGGGAAAAAAGGGGGTATATGTAATACTTTCAACAATAAAGAATTATTTCAAAAATAAAAATCTCATGTATCACAATCAAATGACTCATTCAACAAAGATTTTTTTGTGTACTTACTATACACCAGGCTAGGTTCTGGAAATATAAAACATAATGTAGCCCAAATTAATAAACTACATGATTTTAAACTGCTATGGGGGATTACATAGAGGTAATGCTGCAGGAAGACCAACTCCCTACAATCTCCCTTCTGTAATTTTCCAGTAGGTTGACTCCTATCTCCTCTCTCAAGCAGCTCCCAGGAGGATAAAATTGCCAGGAAGCATGTCCTACAGTGAGCACTTTCCTTCTATTTAAGGTAAAGGCTGGTTAATCAAGTTAACTGCAGTGTTTAGAAATAGAATAACAAAAGCTGGAATGTGGAAATACAAAGTTCTGTGGCCTTTAGTTCCACCTCCAAAGGCCTGGCCTTTAGAGTCTTTGAGAACCTTATCTTGATGTCTCAAGTGACTAAGGTCTAGGTGCCACCAATACCAGCTTATCCTGAAATGTTATTAAAAAATTGCACAAGGAAATAACTGCCATTGAAGTAGCTGGATTACTCACTAGGACACTCTAATACAGGGCTCCTGGTCATTATTCTCTGGTGGTTTCCTGATATTATCCTCCAGTTTACCCATCCAGAGGCAGCTCTTCCCAGAAAAGAAATTTTTGGATTCCTTTCACCTGTTGTGCTGTAAGTTCACCCTTAAATTTAGTTCCAGCTGGGAAATAGCCCCAGGTCCAGAGTGACCTTTAATAGATTTAACTCTGACTATGAGGGAAGAGAAATGCCAGGTGGAAATGCCCTGGGCTGAAAGTTAGAAGACTCTATAGTGCAGGTTCTTTATTTTCAGCAAGCAACTTCTCCCTGAACCTCAGGCTTCTCCTAGGGCAGGAAAACTGGAGGCCTATGTGTTTTTCATATGTTCTTCTAGGAATTATGATTCATATTTCAGGGAAGAAGCTAAATGCTATTATGCATTTGGGGAAGTTCAGAGCTAGTCATCCTGGTGGAAGTAGGGTTCTTCCATGGAATCACAAGAAAAGCATTTTGGGGACCATCGCATAGGAGAATGAGGTGTGGTGGTAAAATTTATTGGAGTGAAAATAAGTAAGTGCTCCTGAGTACCCAATGTCTCATCCACAACCAGGTGGCTTAGTCCTGTCTCCCTGCAGAAGTCCTGGGCTTGGTCTTCCCACCAGGAGGGTCAGGATCCAGAATTGTAATGCTATTACCCTAAATTACCCTAAACTCTGGTAGTCTAGCATAGTCTCTGCTCCAGACTGCTCTCTAGTGGGCGCTGCATTGCTGCACCCAGGCCTGCGCTAAGAGCTATGCTTGGAGACCTGGGGCTGCTATGGAGAGAAAACAAATGCGAAGGAACAGGTGAATGCATTAACAAACTCCCTACCAAGACTGGCCTTTGTTAAGCTTTGATTATATTACCTCGGGCTTGGGAGAGAGCAGGCTTTCTTTCAAATTAACCAATCTCTTTGAGGTTTGAGCTGAGTCATCCCTCTATCCAAACCAGTCTTTTCCCCAAGTTTTTCAGTCTAGACTCTCACACTTTTGCCATCATTTTGGCTCCTATTGCTCATGCTCCAAAGTGTTGCTTCGCCTCTGGTTTCTACTGCACATGCACTTACCTTCCTCTGTGCCATTCTGGCTTTTACTAATCATGCACCCAGCAGAGGAATTTCCCCTTCATTGTTTATGAGTCTGAGCCAGTGGACTGCTTTTCCCTCTGGAGATTGGAAAGCCGGTCTTTTCTCCCTACATGGAAGTATGTTAATCCCCTTAGTGGAGATTCAGCTATTCCTTGGGTTGTCTGAAGTTGTAACTTCCCGACATAATCAGGTTTAGGCTTAGCCAGTTTTGTGTCCTCTTTCCTTATCTAACTAACTAGCTGCCTAACTATCTAAGCAGTGATAATCTATTTTTGACCCACCTATATGGCAGGGCAAACCTCTATTTACTAACCATCTGCTTTCCTTATCATTCTTCAATGACCCTTTGAAGCCTCCAGGGTACCTCACCTCATCCCTAGCTCAGGATCTGTTATACACCCATGTTCCCTTTCATCCCTGACTTTTTACGCATCTCTGTCTCTGACTCTCTCATATATGTGGGGTTCCCATTCATATATATGTATGAAATGTGGTTATTTTCTCTTGCTAATTTGTCTCATGTCTATTTGATTATTAAGTCAAAAGAACCTTGAGTGCAAAGGAAAATGTCTTTCTCTTCCACATACTTATTCAGGTTCATCTTTCCCATAAATGGTTTGAAGCAACTTATAAAATTCAATGGAATTGACATTTTTGTGGAAGTGAAGATAAGAGAAGCCAAAAGAACAGCAAATCAACAATTCTTAAAATTACTTACTGTTGGAAAGACTAAAAGAAGAAATGGTGGAATAGAAGGATGTGTCCTGAACCTTGTCCTAGCAGTCAGAAAGAACAGCTGAGGGTCGCACTGGAAGTGTTTGTTGGTGAGTTAAGGGACAGCTATATTCCAGGAGAAGGTGGGGGACTGCTGGATGGGGTTCCCCTGACTGGGCAGCCTCCACTGCTGCTGGATTTTCTCCTGGAGCCACCAGCTTGGACACGGAGACCGCGCCATCTTGAAGGGGAAAGTAGATGTTATCAGAAGCCTGAAAATTTACAACTATAGCACCCACTGAAGAGCTGTGAACCCCAGAACACTGGTCCCCAATGGGTGCAAACACTTGGATTCAGAGGAGCTCTACATTCCACACGGAAAGGTCAGATTTCATCTGGGATAAGGTGAGGTCTCTGGTCCCGCAGGACAGAGAAATGTGCACACCGTGGGAGCTGGACGGCTGGGGGAAGTCTGCACCTAGAGAAATCCATGGCTCTTCCTTCTGATTGCTAAGCTCAATACATAGGATCACCCAGTTGGGGACACCCTAGGAGACTGCAGGGGAAAGTTGTTTTTTCTGGAACCTGGGGATCAAAGTGGGGAGTGATCATCAGAGAACCAGCTCCAGGTGCAGCCCACTCCCACAAATCTGTATTTAGTGCCACAAGGAAAGCAGAATCTAAGCACAGGCTAGAAAGGCCCTATGGTCTCAGAGGTCAATCCTGAAACACTGCCACCCAGGGGCTGACTCACAAACTTACTCTTGTGTAATCACAAAAGAAGGAATAAAGAGATTAAGACACACTGCCTGCTTAAAAATCAGGACTGGCTTACAACATTGAGCACCAGTGGAATGTAGGGAACTGCAATACTGTCCTGGTTGGGAAACAGGCATGCCAAATAGAACAATAGAGGAAGTGAATGACTTTTCACTATTGCACATTCTATTTTTTTAATTTTTAATTTTTTATATTTTCTTCCTTTACTTAAGAAAGTATTTTTTTCTTTTTTTCTCACTTGATTTTATCTTTTTAATTATTACATTTTTTTCCAATCAGTATTATTACTACTACTACTTTACCTTTTTGAAAAAAAGTGTCATTTTATTTTCTCTTTATTTTACTTTGGGATTAGAGTTCTACATTCTATTTTCATCTTTCCTTTAGCATCATTTTACTCTATCTCAACTCTACCTTTATGCCATGACTCTATTCCTAACCTTTTCCCTTTGTTGTTCTGTTTCTCTTACCATTTTCCTACTTCAGATTTTCCCTATTTTTTCTTTTTATACCCTATTAAAATTTCACTCTACTTATATATATAATTTCCAATCCCCTGTTCCAACTCCATACACACCTCTCCCTTCTCTGTCTTCACTATCCAAAATATTGTTTTTCTCTCTATCCTTTTGTTGTTGTCTGCTTGAATGTTGATTTTATCAATTTTTATATATTTTGTGAGATTGTTTTGCTTATTATTTTTGTTTTGTTTTGTTTTGTTTTATTTGCGTGCTTTGTTTTTATTTGTTTTTTACTTCTGTTTTCCCTTGCCTCACTTGATATTAGTTGTTGTTTGTGGTTTGTATTAATCTCCAGGTACTTATTACTCACATTTCTTGGGATTAATGGCTGTTCTGTTGGAATTTTCTCCCTATATATATAGTTTGTTACCCTTCTTTTTCTTATTCTCTTTATTTTCTCTTACTATCTTTTTCTCCCTCCTCCCAATTTCATTTTGACACTCCTTTCTTTTCTTTTCTTTCCCTCTTCTTTTCCCTGTCCTTCTTTCTCACCTATCCTCTAATTTGTCTCTCTATGGTAGTCACCTTTACTTGTGGTTATTAATATGAATACATTTCTGTTCAGTGCCTTGTGCATTGTACCAGATTGTGTTGTATTTTGTGCCTTTAAGTAAAAGCAGGACAGAGAGAACTACATAACCAGATGCCTGGAGAAGAGACACCATGGGGAGACAAAGAAACAGCCCACATATGGAAGAAAAGCAGGCATCACCAGAAAAGCAAATAAATGAAATGGAGGCAAGAAACCTGCTAGAGAAAGAATTCAGAGAAATGGTGCTAAGATGGCTGAAAAGACTGGAAGACAAATTCGACAATATGAGTAAGAACCAAGAGGAAATAAAGAAGAATCAAGAAGAAATGAATAATAACATCACTGCTGTAAAGAACTCAATAGAAAGCATCAAAAGTAGAATAGGGAGAATCCAAGATGGCGGCATAGGTAAACACCTACACTGCTGCCTCACACAACAATTTCAAAACTATAACTAAAAGACAGAACGGACAGCATCCAGAACCACAGGAAAGCTGGCTGAGTGGAAATTCTACAAATAGAGGGAAAGAGAGGGGCTCACGGAGACCCAGAGGAGCTGCAAAAAGCTGAGGTATAGAGACGCGTGCGTGAAGAGAGCGGGTACTGGCGTACCTGGCTGGTTTTCTCTGGCAGGAGGGAAACGGAGACTCTCAAAGGCATTGAACCCCTTATCCTATGACACTAAACCCCAGATCCAGCCGAAACTCATTCGGGGGGAGTTTGGACTGTGAAAAGGGAGAGGTGCATGGAAATTTAGGGGAGTTACAAAAGATCAGAGGTCTGGTGGTGCTCACGGCACTGCACAGGGAGACAGACCCTCCCAACTAGGCCCTTTCTGACTCCACTAGGCCCCTGTTTTGGGTGAAACCCTGGGGACATAGACTCCTATGGTCTCGGAGCACAGGGGAGCTGGAAAGGCAGCAGTTTAGAGGCACTGAGCGCGTTCAGACGGGCCACTCCAGCGAATACCCAGAGTCACATGAAACCCAGGGGCTGTGGAGGGCAGGGCTGACTGGAAGGCAAGGCGGTCCATTAAGCCCTGAGACTCCACCCATCCCAAGTTCAACAGAGAGGCTTTTGCAGTATTGCAAGTCTTGTATCCTAAGGCTGAATCCAACACAGAAGTTCTCCCAGCATACTGAAAATGCGGAGACAAAGGAAGAGATCACAAAAAAAAAATGGAGGAAAACTAAAGACTGGATATAGAGTTCAAAACCAAGGTTATAAGGATTTTCAAGAATATCCTAGAAAAGATGGATAAATTTAGCGAGACACAAGAGGAGATGAAATAGGACCGACTAGAGATGAAAAAGGACCAACTAGAAATTAAACATACACTGACCAAAATAATAAATATTATATAGAAACCTAACAGCAGACTAGAGGAAGGCAAGAATCAAGTAAAAACCTTAAAATATAAAGAAACAGAAAACACTCAACTGGAAAAAGTAAAAAGAAAAAAGAATCCAAAAATGTGAAAATAATGTAAGGGGGCCTCTGGGGCAGCTTCAAGTGTACCAACATCAGAATTGTGGGGATGCCAGTAGAAGAGAGAGAACAAGATACTGAAAACCTATTTGAAGAAATAATGACTGAAAACTTCCCACATCTGGTGAAAGAAATAGACTTACAAGTCCAGGAAACACACACAACCCTATATAAAAGGAATCCAAAGAGGATCATACCAAGACACATCATAATTAAAATACCAAGAGCAAAACACAAAGAGAGAATATTAAAAGTACCAAGAGAAAAACAGTTAATTACCTACAAGGGAGCACCCATATGATTGTCAGCTGATTTCTCAACAGAAACGATGCAGGCCAGATGGAAGTGGCAAGAAATATTCAATGTGATGAATAGCAAGAAACAACAACCAAGAATACTCTATCCAACAAAGATATCATTTAGAATTGAAGGTCAGATAAAGAGCTTCACAGATAAGAAAAAGCTAAAAGAGTTCATCAATACCAAACCAGTATTATGAAATGCTGAAAAGTATTCTTTAAGAAGAGGAAGAAAAAAAGGTAAAAGATAAAAAATTATGTACAACAAATACATATCTATCAACAAGTGAATCTAAAACTTAAGTGAATTAAAAATTAGATCAACAGAATAAACGTGAATATAATAGAATCAGGAGCACAGAAAAGAGTGGACTGATAATTCTCAGGGGGAAAGGAGTGAAGGGGTGCAGGGAGAGACTGGACAAAAATCATACACCTATGGATGAGGTCAATGTGGGGGAGGTAACAGTAGAGGGAGGGGTGGGAGCCAGGTGGAGGAGAGCTATGGAGGGGAAAAAAAGAAACAATGTTATAATCTGAATAATAAAAATTTAATTAAAATAAAAAAGCAGGAGGAGAGCCTAAGAAATGTTTGGGACAACAGGAAACAAAACAACATCTGCATAATAAGGGTTCCAGAAGGAGAGGAAACTGAGCAAGGAATAGAAAACCTATTTGAAGAACTAATGACAGAAAACTTCCCTGATTTAGGAAACAAAAAACCCACACATATCCAAGGATCTCAGAGTCCCAAGCAAAATGAACCCCAAAAGACTGACGCCAAGGCACATTATAATTAAATTGGCAAACACCAATGACAAAGTAAGAATCTTAAAAGCAGCCAGAGGGAGACAGAAAGTTACCTACAAAAGAACCCCCATCAGACTATTGACTGATTGCTCAACAAAAACTCATCAGGCCAGAAGAGAATGGAATGAAATACACAAAGTCATGCAAAGGAAGGGTCTGAATCTAAGAATACTGTACCCAGCAAGGCTATCAATCAAAATTGAAAGTAAAATCAGGACTTCCCAGATAAAAAAGGACTAAGGAAATTTATTACCACCAAACCAACAATGAAAGAATTGCTAAAGGACCTGCTGTAAAGAAAAATAAAGAAAGAAACAGGAAGCAAAGAAGGAACACAAGGGTAAAGAATAAAAATGGTGACAAATAAGTACCTATCAATAATAACTTTAAATGTAAATGGATTAAATGCCCCAATCAAAAGACATAGAATAATGGACTGAATAAGAAAACATGACCCATATATCAGCTGTCTACAAGAAACTCACCTCAGAAAAAAAGACACACAGAGACTGAGGTTGAAGGGTTGGAAAACGGTTTTTCAGGCAAATAGAAATTAAAAAAAAAAAAGCTGGGGTAATAATACTTATATCTAACAATTTAGATCTCCAAGTGAACACATAACAAGAGATAAGGAAGGCCACTTTATAATACTAAAGAGAGCAATCCAAGAAGAAGAAATAACCCTGGTAAACATATACACACTCAATACAGGAGCACCCAAATACATAAAAAAAAACCCACAAAAAACTCCTGGAGATTATCAAGGGAGAGATTGACAGCAACACAATCATAGTAGGAGACTTTAATACCTCACTGTCACCACTGGACAAATCCTCTAAACAAAAAATCAGCAAAGAAACATCAATCCTAAATGAATCACCAGACCAGATGGAATTAATTGACATCTTCAGAACATTTCACATCAAAGCCACAGAATATACATTCTTCTCAAGTGCACATGCGTCATTTTCAAAGATAGACCATATATTGGGTCATAGGCAGTCTCTTCAAATTCAAGAAAATAGAAATCATATCAAGCATCTTCTCAGATCACAGTGGCATAAAACTGAAAATTAACTATAATAAAAACCATCCAAAGAAATCAAATACATGGAGACTAAACAGCATGCTATTAAACAATGACTGGGTTACCAGAGAGATTAAGGAAGAAATAAAAAACATCATGGTAATAAATGACAA
Organism: Lasiurus cinereus; assembly: GCA_011751065.1. Taxonomy (NCBI): domain Eukaryota; kingdom Metazoa; phylum Chordata; class Mammalia; order Chiroptera; family Vespertilionidae; genus Lasiurus; species Lasiurus cinereus. The sequence continues at coordinate 15,060,685 of JAAGEH010000392.1, forward strand.
TGACAACACAACCATCCAAAATCTATGGGACACAGTGAAAGCAGTCTTGAGAGGGAAGTTCATAGCTCTACAAGCCTACTGCCAGAAACAAGAAACAATGGTAATAAATTACCTAACCCTACAACTCAATGAGCTAGAAAGGGAGCAACAAGAAAAGCCCAGTGTACTTGGAAGGAAATAGTAAAGATCAGAGTGGAGATAAACAACATACAGACTAAAGAGACAATACAAAAGATCAAGAAAACCAAGAGCTGGTTCTTTGAAAAGATAAGATTGATGAACCTCTAGCTAGGCTCACCAAGAAGCAAGGAGAGAGGATCCAAATAAACAAAATCAGAAATGAAAGAGGTGAAATAACAAGAGATCCCACTGAAATACAAAGGATTGTTTAAAAATACTATGAACAACTCTATTCCAACCAACTGAGCAACCTGGAGGAGATGGACATATTCCTAGAAAAATATAACCTTCCAAAACTGAATCAGGAAGAATCTAAACATCTCAATAGGCCAATAACTATGGAAGAAATTGAAGTAGTCATTAAAAACCTTCCAGCAAACAAAAGTCTGGGCTAGACGGCTACACAGGGGAGTTTTACCAAACATTCAAGGAAGAATTAAAACCTATGCTCCTCAGACTATTCCAAAAAAATTTAAGAAGAATAAATACTTCCAAGAACTTTTTATGAAGCCAGCATCACCCTAATACCAAAACCAGATATAGACAACACAATGAAAGATAATTACAGGCCAATATCCCTCATGAATATAGATGCCAAAATCCTCAACAAAATTCTAGCAAATCGGAGCCTGCAGTACATCAGAAAGATCATATACCATGACCAAGTAGGATTCATCCCAGGAATGCAAGGATGGTACAATATCTGCAAATCAATAAATGTGATACATCACATAAACAAATTGAGAGATAAAAATCACATAGTCATATTAATGGATGCAGAAAAAGCATTTGAAAAAATTCAACACCCTTTCTTGATAAAAACTTTCAACAAGGTGGGAATACATGGTTCATACCTCAATATCATAAAAGCTATATATGATAAACCCACTGCTAACATCATACTCAATGGGCCAAAACTAAAACCATTTCCCCTAAGAATAGGAACAATGCAGGGATGCCCTCTCTCACCACTCCTGTTTCACACAGTACTGGAAGTACTAACCATTGCAATAAGACAAGAAGAAGAAATAAAAAGGCATCCAAATTGGAAAAGAAGAAGTAAAGCTATCCTTATTTGCAGATGACATGATATTGTACATAAATAACCCGAAAGACTCCTTCAAAAAACTAATAGACTTAATAAATGAATTCGGCAATGTAGCAGGATACAAAATTAACCCCAATGAATCTATGGCATTTTTATACACCAGTAGTGAACTTACATAAAGAGAAACTAAAAAAGCAATCCCATTTACCATCATACCAAAAAATTAAGATACCTAGGAATAAACTTAACTAAGGAGGTAAAAGACCTATATGCATAAAACTATAGGACACTGAAAAAAGAGATAGAGGAAGACATAATCAGATGGAAGAGCATACTATGCTCATGGGTTGGGAGAATCAACATCATTAAAATGTCTATACTACCCAAAGCAATGTATAGATTCAATGCACTACCCATTAAAATACCAATGGCATATTTCATATATCTAGAAAGAACTCTCCAAAGATTCATATGGAACAAAAAAAAGACCTCAAATAGTCACAGCAATCTTGAAAAAGAAGAACAAAATGGGTGCGATCTCAATACCAAATTTCAAGTTGTATTACACTGTTCTCAAAACAGCCTGGTACTGGCACAAGAACAGACATATAAACCAATGGAATAGAATAGAGAATCCAGATATCGACCTAAACCACTATGTTCAATTAATATTTTACAAAGGAGGCATGAGCATACAATGGAGTTGAGACAGTCTCTTCAATAAATGGTGTTGGGAAAATTGGACAGATACATGCAAAAAAAATGAAACTGGACCACCAACTCACACCATACACAAAAATAAATTCCAAATGGATACAGGACTTAAACAAAAGACGGGAAACCATAAAAATACTAGAGCAATGCACAGGCAGCAAAATCTTAGACATATGCTGAAGGAATATATTTTGTACATGAAATTGAAGTCCTTATGTAGGTTGACTTACCTGAGAGCCAATGAGTTAATGGTAGCATCAGGACTGGAACCTAACTCTTCTGATTTCACAGGCCTTCTACCTGGAATATTCTGTCCCTGTACCTTTTCTTGATGAGTCCTCCCATCCAGATCCATCAGGTCCCCACATGGCACTTCTTTCCTAGAATCCCTTCCCTTCCCTCCCAAGTCTGAGTTAGGAGCCCTTCCACTTGCCCTAATAGGACCTCGTACCCTTGTAATGGCTTGTTTGCTTGCTTCATTCATTATTAGCTCATTCTGTCTACTGATCACTGTATTTTTATCACCTAGCTAAGGCTAAGCACTCAACATTGGATAACTCCAGCTACTCTTCCTCCCTCTATACCAGGGTCAGCAATACTATGGTGGGGAGTGGGAAAGGGAGTGTGGAGTAACCAATCCAGTCGCCCATGTTTTTGTACAACATGTAGCTAAGAATTTGTATTTTGAAATGGCTGGGGGGGGGGGGGAATCCAAAGAAGAAAAATATTTTGTGACATGTAAAAATTACATGAAATTCAAATTCAGTGTTCATAAATATAGTGTTATTGGAATGCAGTCACACTCATCTGTTTACGAATTACCTGTGGCTGCTCTCACATTGCAAGAGCAAAGTTGCTAGTTGCAACAGAAACCACCTAGCCACCAAGCCCTAAAATATTTACCCTCTGACCCTTGACAGAAGAGCTTTGCTCTAATTACTGATGTTACAGCTAAGCATATGTGTTTGCTACATCAAGACGACTGTTTTGGACTTGGCATTATTTTACAACTTTCCCTTTATTTTCTAGATTTCTCGTAAATGAAATCATATTTTGTAGCATGGCATGGGCTTTAAAGAGATACTTGCATGGGTTTGGTTCCTGGTTCTGCTGTTTCCTAGCTGTGTACCTTGGCCAAGTTGCTCTATCCTTCTGTTTCAGTTTCATTGTCTATAAAATAAAAGTAATAACAATATAAATGCTAGCTTTATTTTAAAAATCTAGTGATTGATTTCTTTTTAGAGAGAAATGGAAAGAGAGAAAGAGTGAGAGAAAATTGTTATCCTACCCATTTATGTATGCATTCAGTGGTTGCTTGTTGTATCTGCCCTGACTAGAGATCGAACCCACAATCTTGGTGCATCGGGATGATCAACTGAGCCACTTGGCCAGAGCCAATGTTAGCTATTTTTTTTTAAATTATATCTTTATTATTCAGATTATTACATTTGTTTCTCTTTTTTCCCCTCCATAGCTCCCCTCCACCCAACTCCCACCTTTCCCTCTGCCCTTACCTCCCTCCCATTGACATCATCTATAGGTGTATGATTTTAGTCCAGTCTCTCCCTGTACACCCTCACCCCTTTCCCCCTGAGAATTATCAGTCCACTCCCTTTCTGTGCTCCTGATTCTATTATATTCACCAGTTTATTCTGTTGACCAAATTTTTAATTCACTTAGTTTTTAGATTCACTTGTTGATAGATATGTATTTGTTGTTCATAATTTTTTGTCTTTTACCTTTTTCATCTTCCTCTTCTAAAAGAGTACCTTTCAGCATTTCATATAATACTGGTTTGGAGTTGATGAACTCCTTTAGCTTTTTCTTCTCTGTGAAGCTCTTTATCTGCCCTTCAATTCTGAATGATAGCTTTGCTGGATAGATTATTCTTGGTTGTAGGTTCTTGCTATTCATCACGTTGAATAATATTTCTTGCCACTCCCGTCTGGCCTGCATCGTTTCTGTTGAGAAATCAGCTGACAGTCGTATGGGTGCTCCCTTGTAGGTAATAAACTGTTTTTCTCTTGCTGCTTTTAATATTCTCTCTTTGTCTTTTGCTCTTGGTATGTTAATTATGATGTGTCTTGGTATAGTCCTCTTTGGATTCCTTTTATATGGGGTTGTGTGTGCTTCCTGGACTTGTAAGTCTATTTCTTTTACCAGATGTGGGGAGTTTTCAGTCATTATTTCTTTAAATAGGTTTTCAGTATCTTGCTCTCTCTTCTTCTGGCATGCCCACAATTCTGATGTTGGTACGTTTGAAGCTGTCCCAGAGGCTCCTTACACTATCTTCACATTTTTGTATTCTTTTTTATTTTTGCTTTTCCAGTTGAGTGTTTTCTGCTTCTTTATATTTCAAATTTTTGACTTGATTCTTGCCTTCCTCTAGTCTGTTGTTAGGTCTCTGTATAATATTTTTTATTTCAGTCAGTGTATGTTTAATTTCTAGTTGGTCCTTTTTCATCTCTAGTTGGACCTTTTCCATCTCTAGTTGGTTCTTTTTCATCTCCTCTTGGCTCTCACTAACTTTATCCAACTTTTCTAGGATATTCTTGAAAAACCTTATAAGCGTGGTTTTGAACTCTATATCCAGTCGTTTGTTTTCCTCCATTTCTTTTGTTTGTGATCCCTTCCCTTGTCTCGGCATTTTCACTATGCTGGGAGAACTTCTGTGTTGGATTCAGCCTTATGATAGCAGACTTGCAAAACTGAAGAAGCCTCTCTGTTGAGTTTGGGATGGGTGGAGTCTCAGGGCTTAATGGACCGCCTTGCCTTCCAGTCGGCCCCGCCTCCACAGCCCCTGAGTCTCACGTGACTGGGTAATCTCTGGAGCTGTCCTTGTGCGCACGCACAGTGCCTCTAGACCACTGCCTTTCCGGCTCCCCTGCACTCCAGGACCACACGAGTCTAGGTCCCCAGGGTTTCACCCGAAACAGGGGCTTAGTAGAGTCAGAAGTGACACAGTTGGGAGGATCTGTCTCCCACCCATTCGCGAAAGCCAGCAGCACAATCAGCCAGTCTGTCCTCTGCGCAGCGCCGTGCACACCACCAGACCTCTGATCTTTTGTGGCTCCCCTAAATTTCTGTGCACCTCTCCCTTTTCACAGTCCAAACCCCCCCCCAATGAGTTTTGGCTGGATCTGGGGTTTAGTATCGTAGGATAAGGGGTTCAATGCCGTTGAGAGTCTCCGTCTCCCTCCAGCCAGAGAAAACCAGCCAGGTACTCCGGCACCCGCTCTCTCAGCATGCGCGTCTCCGTACCTCAGCTTTTGCAGCTCCTCTGGGTCTCCGTGAGCCCCTTTTTTTCCTTCTAGTTGTAGAATTTCTACTCAGCCAGCTTTCCTGTGGTTCTGGATGATGTCCGTTCTGTCTTTTAGTTGTAGTTTTGAAATTGTTGTTCGAGACAGCAGTGTAGGTCTTTACCTATGCTGCCATCTTGGATTCTCCCCAATGCTAGCTAATTGTTTCCTGCACACGGCCACTTTTGAATTTACTTGCATGCTAATGAATTGGAAATTCAGCACTGCATTTTGCCTGACTTCACTGTGGCAAGATGTGGTGCTGCCACATAGTGGCTATATACAGTGTAGCTTTACATATCTTTCCTGGTTGAAATCTTGTGGATGAGAAGTACGGAGAATTTTTTCCAATTACAGCATTTTATTTCCCACTAAACTGGAAACAACTTGAAGGGAAAAAACATGTCTTTGAAGACATAAGGAATGCTCAACAGGGCATTTGAGGGGCACTAGAAAAGTCACGTCTCTCAAGGTCTCAACCCCACCACCAGCCAAGGTTTACACAATGATATTAAACAGATCTCATAAGGAGGCAATTGTTTGAGTTATTCAAGAAAGATAACAGTGTCTTATTAAGCCATTACCAGTCAACAACATTCAGTAGAGTTTCTGAAAAAAAAATGGGGCAAGTACAGGTTAGATTAGATAGAAGGAAAGCAAGCAAGGGCTGGCATATGGGTGCTATTGCAGATCCTTTGGAAAGTGCTGCATGGAGGGCAACCAGGAAAGAACGTGAAAGCTGTAAGATGCACATGGGGTCACGAACCATCACTTACATTATTCATTTCAGAATTAGAGATGTCTTAAACACAAAAAATTTCTCAATGTCCTAGGCAAACTCACATGAAAATTACATAGTTTCATCTTAATGCATTTCATGTACTTTGAGTATCAAATTTTAAATTCTCACTATTTTTCTCTGGAAAAGCAAATGGCTATATAAGAGAATAGTCCACAAATAGAACTGGAAAGAAGTTGAAAGGTCATCTTGTCCCACCCATGTCGTCCTTTTACAGAAGAAAGCAAAATGGAAAGTGCCTTGCTTAAAGTCATGCAGCTATTGGGCACTGGACCTGGTCACTGCTGGCCTAGTGTGATACACTGATTCCAGAAAGCTTTCCTACCTTCCTCTGACAGAGAGAACTTCAGAAAACAAAAACTTACAAGCCCTTCTCTAGGTCCACCTCACTAGTCAACTGAAGGACAAATTAAACGAAGGCTGAGATTATCCTAACTTCATGAGATTCGTTCCTGTAATCAGTTTCTACCCTCAGAAACCTAAGCTAAAGACAATATTTGTGCTTTTAAAAGAGGCTAGTAAAATATTTGCATTTTGAAGCATAGCATGATAACACTAATTTGGGTTGGGCTTATCAAAATTAGGTAAATAGATCCAAAAACAAACATAATTTTAGAACCTTTGTGGCCAAAGTCAACAGGTATATTCAGACCCCTGTTAAAGGCACCCAATTCTAATAACATTGATATTTATGAATGTTCTCTAAATTCTTAGTTATTTCTAGAATAGATTATTACTCATGAAAACAAGAATTAATTCAATAAATCAACTTATTTCCAAGCACTTACTCAATGTCTGTAGTATGAGATCCTATTGCAGACTCTTCACCTTTTTTCCCTGCCATCACCCCTGTCCCTGACCTTCCATATTTGACACATTCTTGCATTTCTATAAAATTAGCTAGAATGGAACAATAGCTTTTACTCAGATACACACACTGCCACAGGAAAATGTGACACAGAATTCTTTTCTAGTCCCTACCACTGAATTCTGAAACCTGGTAGAGTTCAAATTCTACTCCTAATCACTGGCATTAAGGACTTGTAAAGCATTTATTTTATTGTGGTAAAAAGTACATAATATAAAATTTGCTATTCTAACCATTTTTAAATGTACAAGTGTATAGTACTAACTAAACATATATTGTTGAACAGGGCTCTACAACTTTTCCCCTTGCATAACTAAAACTGTATACTCATTGAACAACACCCACATCCTCCCCTCCACCCCACTATACTCTTAGTAACCACAGTCTACTTTTCTGTGAGTTTGACTACTGTGGATACCTCAAATAAGTAAAGCTTTTTTTTTTAAGATCTCACCCAAGGACATTTTCCCCATTGTTCTTTAGAGAAAGTAAAAGGGAGGGAGGGAGGGAGGGAAAGAGAGAAAAACATCAGTGTGAGAGAGACACATCAACTGGTTGCTTTCCACATGGGCCCCAACCAGGGTAGGAGATCATAGGGGATTAGCCTGCAACCCAGGTACCTGCTCTTGACCAGTAATTGAATCCAAGACCTTTTGGTGCACCAGGCAATGCTCTAACCACTGTGTACCTCTGCTAAGTGAAGTCTTTTGTGACAGACATTTCACTTTAGCATAATGTTTGCTGAAACATTTTTGACATGCACCGGTCTATCTAATAAATATGAGCTGAGAGCCTCTTATTGGCTAATATTCCAGGAAATCTATATGTAAAACAATAGAAATAGCAGTTGGGGAGAAACCAAGATGGCGGCATAGGTAAACATCATCCAGAACCACAGGAAAGCTGTGTGGAAATTCTACAAATAGAAGGAAAAAGGGGGGCTCATGGAGACTCAGAGTGCTGCAAAAAGTTGAGGTACAGAGACACACATGTGGAGAGGACAGGGACGGCAGAGTGCCTGACTGGTTTCCTCTAGTGGGAGGGAGATGGAAACTCCTGACTAAATCGAACCCCTTATCCTACGGCACTGAACCCCAGTTCCGGGCGAGATTCATACGGGGGTAGTCTGGACTGCTGTGAAAAATGAGGAGTGCATGGAAATTTAGGGGAGCCATGAAAAGGCAGAGGACTGGAGGTGCACAAACGTGGGTGTGCACACAGAGGGGTGACTTCTGATTGTGCTGCTGGCTTTCTCTAGCAGGAGGGAGACAGGACCTCCCAACTGCACTGAAATCCACTTCTGACTGCACTGAACCCGTTTTGGGCAAGACCCTGGGAACGCAGCATTATACAGGTTCCCGGAGTGCATGAAAATTCAGGGGAGCCGGAAAGGCAGAGGTTTGGAGGCACATGCACAAGTGCATGCAGAGAGGGCTGCAGTGATTACCAAGGGACACAGACCCAGGGGCTGCCATGTAGGGCAGGGCTGACTGGAAGCCAAGGCTGTCTCTGTTCAACCCTGAGACTCTGCCCCATCCAAGCTGAACATAGAGGCTTTTGCAATCTTGCAAGTCTTGTATCATAAGGCTGACTCCAGCACAGAAGTTCTCCCGGTGTAAACACAGCTGATCCTCACAATCAATTGGCTTGGAGGTCAATTCCCCCTGTGATACTAACAACAATCAAGACTTAACTACAACAAGGCTGTACATACAGTCCACAAAGGGGTGCACCAAGAGAGTCCACCTCAGGTAACTGGAGAGGCAGAGCTACTGGGCCATATAGAACACCTAGCACACAAAGCTACTGTACCAACTCAGAGAAGCAGGGAAAATGTGGAGACAAAGGCACAAATCAAAAACGAAAGAAATGGAAGAAAACAAATGACTGGGTACAGAGTTCAAAACCACACTTATAAGGTTTTTCAAGAATTTCCTAGAAAAGATGAATAAATTTAGGGAGACCCAAGAGGAGATGAAAAAGGACCAACTAAAGATGAAAAAGGACCAACTAGAAATTAAACATACACTGACTGAAATAATAAATATTATATAGAAACCTAACAACAGGCTAGAAGAATACAAGAATCAAGTCAAAGATTTGAAATAGGGAGGAGGAGAAAATGGCGGCGGAGTAGACGGACGCGTCTGGAGCTTTGTCGCTGGGCAGAGGGAGAGAGAGCGGCTGAGAGTTGCATTGGGAGTGTTTGTTGGCAAGCTAGGAGTCAGTTGTCCTCCAGGGGAAGGCGGGGAACTGATGGAAGGGGCTCTCCCGGCCAGGCAGCCCCACTGCCACGGGGTTTTTGTCCGCCGGAGCCACCAGCGCGAACGCGGAGCCCAAGCCATCTTGCAGTGGGAGGTGGATGTCTGCGGCTGTCTGAAGCCTTCGGCTGGGCACCCATCGAGCAGCCAGGAACCCGGGGACCCAGAACTCCGCTCTCCAATCGGCGCAGACACACGGTGGAATCAGAGATCCACAGAGCACACGGAAAGTGCCTTGTGTGCTGTACCTGGTCGTGTTGTAGTTTGTGCCTTTCAATCAACGTAGGAGAGAGCACTACATAACAAGACACCCAGAGAAGAAAAACCATGGGCAGAAAAAGAAACAGCCCACAAAAGACAGAAAGGCAGGTTTCACCAGAAAAGGAAGTAAACGAAATAGAACCACAAATAAGCCTACCAGAGAAAGAGTTCAGAAAATTATTATAATGTGGTTGAAAAGAATGGAAGACAAATTTGACAATATGAGTAAGAGTCAAGAGGAAATGAAGAAGAACCTAGAGGAGGTGAAGAAGCATGAAGAAGAAATGCAGAAGAAACTAGAGGAGGTGCAGAATAAACAAGAA
>JAAGEH010000392.1:15070447-15108179 GCA_011751065.1 Lasiurus cinereus
AAATGCAGAAGAAACTAGAGGAGGTGCAGAATAAACAAGAAGAAATGAATAATGACATCACTGCTATAAAGAACACAATAGAAAGCATCAAAAGTAGACTAGAAGAAGCAGAGGACCACATCAGTGAGCTAGAAGACATGGTAGGAAAAAATACCCAAGTACAGCAGCTTCTAGAAAAAAATGTTAAAAAGCAAGAGGAGAGTCTAAGGGAACTTTGGGATAACATGAAACAAAATAACATCCACATAATTGGGGTTCCAGAAAGAGTGGAAACTGAACAAGGATTAGAGAACGTGTTTGAACAAATAATGACAGAAAATTTCCCCAATATAGAAAAGAAAAAACCCACACAAATCCAAGAAGCTCACAGAGTCCCAAGCAAAATGAACCCCAACAAACTGACACCGAGGCACATTATAATTAAATTGGCAAACACCGACGACAAAGTAAGAATCTTAAAAGCAGCCAGAGAGAAACAGAAAGTTACCTACAAAGGAACCCCCATAAGACTAGCTACTGACTTCTCAACAGAAACTCGTCAGGCCAGAAGAGAATGGAATGAAATGTACAAAGTCATGCAAAGGAAGGGTCTGAATCCAAGAATACTGTACCCTGCAAGAATCTCAATCAAAATTGAAGGTGAAATCAAAAGCTTCACAGACAAAAAAAGGACTAAGGGAATATATTACCACCAAACCAGCACTGCAAGATATGTTAAAAGGTCTGCTGTAATAAAAAGAAAGAGGAAGCGAAGAAGGAACGCGGGGATAAGGACTAAAAATGGCAACAGATAAGTACTTATCAATAATAACTTTAAATGTAAACGGATTAAATGCTCCAATCAAAAGACATAGGGTAACCGATTGGATAAGAAAACATGATCCATATATCTGCTGTCTGCAAGAAACCCACCTTAGGAAAAGAGACGCACACAGATTGAGGGTTAAGGGATGGAACATGGTATTTCAGGCAAATGGAAATGAAAAAAAAGCTGGGGTTGCAATACTTATATCTGACAAATTAGATCTCAAAGTGAAGGACATAACAAGAGATAAAGAAGGCTACTTCATAATACTAAAGGGAACAATCCAACAAGAAGAAATACCTCTGGTAAACATATATGCACCTAATATAGGAGCACCTAAATACATAAAAAAAACTCTTGAAGGATATTAAGGGAGAGATTGACAGCAATACAATCATAGTAGGAGACTTTAATACCCCACTGTCACCATTGGACAAATCCTCTAAACAAAAAATCAGCAAAGAAACATCAATCCTAAATGACTCACTAGACCAGATGGAATTAATTGACATCTTCAGAACATTTCACCCCAAAGCCACAGAATATACATTCTTCTTCAGTGCACATGGGTCATTTTCAAAGATAGATCATATGTTGGGTCTTAAGAAAAGTCTCTTCAAATTCAAGAAGATAGAAATCATATCAAGCATTTTCTCAGACCACAGTGGCATAAAACTGGAAATCAACTATAATAAAAACAATAGAAAGAAATCAAACACATGGAGACTAAACAGCATGCTTTTAAACAATGACTGGATAACCAGAGAGATCAAGGAAGAAATAAAAAACATCATGGCAACAAATGACAATGACAACACAACAATACAAAATTTATGGGACACAGTGAAAGCAGTCTTGAGAGGGAAGTTCATAGCCCTACAAGCCTACTGCAAAAAACAGGAAACAATGGTAATAAATCACCTAAACCTACAACTCAAAGAGCTAGAACGTGAGCAACAAGAAAAGCCCAGTGTACTCAGAAGGAAGGAAATAGTGAAGATCAGAGCGGAGATAAACAACTTGGAGACCAAAGAAACAATTCAAAAGATCAACAAAACAAAGAGCTGGTTCTTTGAAAGGATAAACAAGATTGATGGACCCCTAGCCAGGCTCACCAAGAAGCAAAGAGAGAAGACCCAAATAAACAAAATCAGAAATGAAAGAGGAGAAATAACAACAGACCCTGTGGAAATACAAAGTATTGTTAAAAATTACTATGAACAACTCTATTCCAACAAATTGGACAACCTGCAAGAAATGGACATTTTCCTAGAAGAATATAACCTCCCAAAACTCAATGAGGAGGAAGCCAAACATCTCAATAGTCCAATAACTATGGAAGAAATTGAAGCAGTAATCAAAAAGCTTCCAGCAAATAAAAGCCCGGGTCCAGATGGCTATACAGGAGAGTTTTACCAAACATTCAAGGAAGAATTAAAACCTATCCTCCTCAGACTATTCAAAAACATTCAAGAAGAAGGAATACTACCAAATACCTTCTATGAAGCCAGCATCACCCTAATACCAAAACCAGATAAAGACAACACAATGAAAGAGAATTATAGGCCAATATCTCTCATGAACATAGATGCCAAAATCCTCAACAAAATTCTAGCAAACCAGATCCAGCAGTACATCAGAAAGATCATACACCATGACCAAGCAGGATTCATCCCAGGAATGCAGGGATGGTTCAATATCTGCAAATCAATAAATGTGATACATCACATAAACAAATTGAGAGATAAAAATCACATAGTCATATCAATTGATGCAGAAAAAGCATTTGACAAAATCCAACATCCTTTCTTGATTAAAAACTCTCAGCAAAGTGGGAATAGAAGGATCATACCTCAACATCATAAAAGTCATATATGATAAACCCACAGCTAATATCATACTCAAAGGGCAAAAACTAAAACCATTTCCCCTAAGAACAGGAACACGACAGGGATGCCCACTCTCACGTCTCCTGTTCGACATAGTACTGGTAGCATTAGCCATTGCAATTAGACAAGAAGAAGAAATAAAAGGCATCCAAATTGGAAAATAAGAAGTAAAGCTGTCCTTATTTGCAGATGACATGATATTGTACATAAAAAACTCAAAGGACTCCATTCCAAAACTAATTGACTTAATTAATGAATTCGGCAATGTAGCAGGATACAAAATTAATGCTAAGAAGTCTGTGGCATTTCTATACACTAACAGTGAAATTATAGAAAGAGAAACTAAAAAAGCAATTCCATTTACCATCGCACCAAAAAAATTAAGATACTTAGGAATAAACCTAACTAAAGAGGTAAAAAACCTTTATGCAGAAAACTACAGGACACTGAAAAAAGAGATAGAGGAAGATGTTAACAGATGGAAGAGCATACCATGCTCATGGATTGGGAGAATCAACATCATTAAAATGTCCATACTACCCAAAGCAATCTACAGATTCAACGCACTACCCATAAAAATACCAACGACATATTTCACAAACCTACAAAGAATTCTTCATAGATTCATCTGGAACAAAAAAAGACCACGGATAGCTACAGCAATTCTGAGAAAAAAGAATAAAGTAGGTGGGATCTCAATATCAGACTTCAAGCTATACTACAAAGCAACTGTTCTCAAAACAGCCTGGTACTGGCACAAGAACAGACATATAGATCAATGGAATAGAATAGAGAACCCAGATATCCACCCAAACCACTATGCTCAATTAATATTTGACAAAGGAGGCATGAACATTCAATGGAACCAAGATAGCCTCTTCAATAAATGGTGTTGGGAAAATTGGACAGATACATGCAAAAAATTAAAACTGGACCACCAACTTACACTAAATACAAAAATAAACTCAAAATGGATACAGGACTTAAACATTAGAAGGGAAACCATAAAAATACTAGAATAATCCATAGGCAGCACAATCTCAGACATATGCCGAAAGAACTTCTTCAGTGATACTGCTCCAAAGGTAATGGAAGCTAAAGAAAAAATAAACAAATGGGACTACATCAAAATAAAAAGCTTTTGCACAGCAAAAGAAACCATCAACAAAACAACAAGAAAGATCAATGCATGGGAGGACATATTTGCAAATGCTATCACTGATAAAGATTTAATCTCCAAAATCTACAACCAACTTATACAACTTAATAAAAGGAAGATGAAGGATCCAATAAAAAAATGGGCAAGGGACCTAAATAGAACCTTTTCAAAAGACGACAGAAGGAAGGCCAAGAGACACATGAAAACATGTTCAAAGTCATTAATCATCCGAGAGATGCAAATCAAAACGACAATGCGATACCATCTTACACCTGTCAGAATGGCAATCATCAACAAATCAACAAACGACAAGTGTTGGCGAGGATGCGGAGAAAAAGGAACCCTTGTGCACTGTTGGTGGGAATGCAGACTGGTGCAGCCACTGTGGAGAACAGTATGGAGTTTCCTCAAAAAACTAAAAATGGATCTCCCATTTGACCCTGTAATCCCACTCTTAGGAATTTATCCTAAGAAATTACAAACACCAATCAGAAAGGATTTATGCACCCCTATGTTCATAGCAGCACAATTTACAATAGCCACAATTTGGAAACAGCCTAGGTGCCCATCAGCAGATGAGTGGATCAGAAAACTGTGGTACATCTACACAATGGAATTCTATGCAGCCATTAAAAAGAAGGAATTCTTACCATTTGCAGCAACGTGGTTGGAACTGGAGAGCCTTATGCTTAGTGAAATAAGCCAGTCAATGAAGGAGAAGCATCACATGATCGCACTCATTGGGGGATAATAAAGAACATTATAAACTGATGAACAAAAGGATAGATACAGAGACAGTAAAGCTTCAAACAGACTGTGAAATTACAGCAGGATGATTAAAGTTAGGTGAGGTAAATAAGAGATCAATCAAAGGACTTGTATCTATGCATATAATCATAACCAATGAACATAGACACTGGGGGGTTGGGGTATGCCTGGGAGGGAGGGGGGGAATGGGGAGATATGTATAAAAAGTAATTAAAAAAGAAAAAGAAAAATATAATTAAAAAAAAGATTTGAAATATAAAGAAGAAGAAAAAACACTCCACTGGAAAAGAAAAAAGAATACAAAAATGTGAAGATAGTGTAAGGAGCCTCTGAGACAACTTCAAGTGTACCAACATCAGAATTGTGGGCATGCCAGAAGAAGAGAGAGCAAGATACTGAAAACCTATTTGAAGAAATAATGACTGAAAACTTCCCACATCTGGTGAAAGAAATAGACTTACAAGTCCAGGAAGTACACAGAACACCAAACAAAAGGAATTCAAAGAGGACCACACCAAGTCACATCATAATTAAAATGCCAAGAGCAAAAGACAAAGAGAGAATATTAAAAGCAGCAAGAGAAAAACAGTTTATTACCTACAAGGGAGCACCCATATCATGTGGCTGATATCTCAACAGAAAACTATGCAGGCCAGACGGGAGTGGCAAGAAATATTCAAAGTGATGAATAGCAAGAACCTACAACCAAGAATAATCTATCCAGCAAAGCTATCATTCAGAATTGAAGGTCAGATAAAGAGCTTCACAGAGAAGAAAAAACTAAAGGAGTTCATCAACTCCAAACCAATGTTGTATGAAATGCTGAAAGGTACTCTTTAAGAAGAGGACGAAGAAAAAGGTAAAGATAAAAAGTATGAACTACAAATACATATCTATCAACAAGTGAATCTAAAAATCACATGAATAAAAAATCTGGTGAACAGAATAAACTGGTGAGTATAATAGAATCAGGAGCACAGAAAGGGAATGGACTGACAATTTTCAGGGGGAAAGGAGTGAGGGGAGTGCAGGGAGAGACTGGACAAAAATCATACAGCTATGGATGAGGACAATGCAGGGAGAGGCAAGGGCAGAGGGTGGGGTGGGAGCCGGGTGGAGGGGAGCTATGGAGGGGGGGGGAAGAGGAACAACTCTAATAATCTGAATAATAAAGATTTATTAAATTTTTTTAAAAATGAAAGAAATAGCAGTTTGGATTTGTATTTTCACATGTATTATTTCATTATCATTTAAAGCAAGGTTTATCCATCTCTGCACTATTGACATTTTGGACCAGGTAATTCTTGGTTGTAGGGCTGTCCTGTGCACTATAGGATGACTAGCAGCATCCCTGGTCTCTACTCACTAATGCCAAGGTTGAGGATTTGATTCCTGGGCAATGGCATGTTCCTGGGTTGTGTGTTTGCTCCCCGCCCCCAGGAGCCAACTAGTTGATGTGACTCTCACATCAATGTTTCTCTTGCTCTCTCTCTTTCTCTTTTTCTTCCTACCTCCTTCTCTTCCACTCTCTCTGAAAAGTAATGTGAAAAATATTCTCATATGAGGATTAACAAAAAAGAATAAAAAGAAAAAGGGTGAAGTTTGTCCCAGCTTGGTTGAAGTGTCATTCTGATACTCCAAGGTTTCAGGTTGGATCCCCCCAGTCAGGATATAGACAAGGAGCAACCAGTGAATGCATAAGTAAGTGGACAACAAATTGATGTTTCTCTTTCTGTATCTCTCTTTTCCCCCTCCCTTTCAATAAAAGGGGGGTGGGATAAGTTTAAGACATACTGTGGAATGAGAGCTTTTCTTCCTGATAAGGGAGCATGTGACAAGTCTGTATGTGACTCTGCGTGTTGGAGGATGGGAAAGAATGGAGCTTATCCTCCCCTGAAAATGATTTATGAACATAAATAAATAAACATTTTTAAAGTTTAAGTTTCAGATTGGCAAATAGAGCTGACTATCTGAAATGGTGTTGCAGGAATTACACCTGAGGAAATATTGAGGCCCAGCTCCTAGTATAGCCAAGACTCCATAAATACCCTTGACCCTTCTTCCCTCCACTTCTGGGAAGATAAGAGAAAAAAAAGCACAAAAGGAGTTTTCTCTTTTGTAAGAAAGTTCAAGGTATCTCCCCTTATAGAAATATCCCCACAAAATACAAATGTCAGAAACAATGAAAAGGACCAAACTCAGAAAGATAAATCTTACCTAATAATAGACAAACATGTAAATTGACCATACCTCTGCTACACCCACAGCCAATCAGAGTGAGTATGCAAATTAGAAGGGCAATGATTGTGCCACACAGCAGCTCCAGGTTTGGAGTGACCAGGCAGGGCAGGATGCCCGCTATGAGAGGGAAGTGAGGGACAAAGGGATCTACAGGAGCAGAGTGCCCCAGCTAAGACAAGATTGCAGACTCCGAAGTCTGCAGCAAAGACGAAGATGGCAGACTCCGGCCTGAGTCTGCAGAGAAGATGAATAAGGCAGACTCTAGCTGGAGTGAAGGCCTGGGTTCCGGGTGCCAGAGGAAAACTGGAAGCCAAAGGAAGGAAGTCCTATTGCATGAGTCTCTTTGGGCAACGGGCCTCTAGTTTATAAATAATAAGGATTCTAAAATAAAAAATAAAAAAAGACCCCCCCACCCAAGTCAAATTAAGAAAGCATTTTGACACTGAAGGGAAGTTTGGGCCATCAGATAAACAAGGGATACACTGCAGTGAGGGTTTCAGAATGCCGGGACTTTCAGCAGCAAACACAAGATGAACAAACTACCAACAACAAATTCTTCAGAATTGAAGGAATGTGGAGGAGTGCCTGCTGTGGCTGCCCTGGCATGTCTATTCCCCGTGCTTAAAGAAAAGAAGAAAGGGGCTTCCGTGCTAGAAAAGCTGACAGCCCCTGGGGTAAGTTCTGTGAATGAAGGGTGTAGGATGTAGAGTTCCCTTTTTTTGATACATAGACCCCTTTAAGAATCAGGTGAAAGCTGTGATCCTCTCTTAAAAAACAGATAAACTGAAACAAGTTCAGAGTTGCATGAACCTATCACAGACTATCCTGTAGGCACAGGTTAAGAACCTCTTATTCCCACCACAAAGCAAACGATAATGTGACTGGACATAGTTGCTAGCCAACCCTATGTGGCAATCATATTGCAGTAGGGTCTCAAGTCAACATGTTGTAAACTTAAACTTAGACAATGCAAGATGTTAAATGTATTTCAATTTTAAAATATACATACACACACACACACACACACACACACACACACACATACTAGAGGCCCGTTGCACGAAGAAACTCGTGAAATAGGCCTTCCTTCCCTTGGCTTCCAGCACAGGTTTTCCTCTGGTACCTGGGACCCAGGCCTTTGCTCCGACCAGACTCTGCCAACTGCATCGTCGCTGCTTCATTGCAGATTCTGGCTGCACTCTGCCATCTTTGTCTTTGCTGCAGGCTCCAGAGTCTGCAGTCTTGTCTTCACTGCAGCACTCCGCTCCTATAGATCCCTTTGCCCCCTGCCCTCCCTCTCATAGCAGGCATCCTGCCCCACCTGGCCACTCCGTGCCTGGAGTAGCTGGGTGGCAATCTTTGGCCTTCTAATTTGCATACTAACTCTAATTGGCTGTGGGTGTAGTGGAGGTATGATCAATTTACATATTTGTCTATTATTAGGTAAGATATATATATATATGCTTAGTTCAGAGAGCAAGGAAGAGAGAGAGAAAGAGAGAGAGAGAGAGAAACATCAATGATGAGAGAAGGATCATTGATCGGCTGCCTCCTGCATGTCCCACACTGGGGATTGAATCTGCAACCTGGGCATGTGCCCTGACTGGGAATCAAACTGTGACCTCCTGGTTCATAGGTTGATGCTCAATTACTGAGCCACACCAACTGTGCTATTTCAACTTTTTAAACAAAGGAGCCCTGCTTGAGTGAGACTAGAGGCAGCTGGTGGAGCAAATTCCTTGGAGTCACCACATTTCTCAGCCTTGGCCATATGCTGGAATCACATGAGAACTTTGGAAAGTACCGATGTTGGGCCCCACCCCAGAAAATGTGAATGAATTGGTTTGGGTGCAGCCTGAGTACCTGGAACTGTCACTCTCCCCCGTGGTTCTCAGGTGCCATCAGAGCTAAGAACTGGGATGTTAGGAGAAAGGACTCCAAGGACCAGGTGGAGGGGGTGCGGGGGGCAGGGAGGCAGTGGCATGAGCTGTGTGTGAGGGAGGGGGTGCAGAACACTGTCAAACAAAACATAAAACAGAATCCAAACTTGAAAAATGTTACCCCACTTGAAATCAATAAACATGGAATAATGAACACAGTGCACAAAGGAGTAAGTGGTGATGGCAAAGATTGCTCTAAATGCTGTGGTGGGAGGCAGTGGCATTTACAGAGCTCTCAAAAGCAGCCTCAGTGCAAAAGACAAAGGCCGAGTGATGCTGAAAATGCACCTCCCAGCAAACTGGCATTAATAATGAGCCACAGCAGAAGTTCAGATGGAACCAGAAATGGAAAGGAAAGCCATGGAAAGGAAAAAAGCCATTGACTAATAGGGGTGGTGTTAGTTTCTGTGAGGCTTCTCCCAAGAATTTGGAAATCAAATTATTTCCTGGAGAGAGTTAGACTGAAACCAACTCAAAAAAGATGGCAAGAGACAGGACTTGACTGTGACTGCTGATGCCAACACACCCAAGGAGAGAGGGAAGGATGGTAAGTCGTGAAGAAGGGGTCCTCATGTCCGGGGAACTGGTGCTCTGGCTGAGGACTGCCATCAGCGTGAGGAGACTGGAGGACATATTCAGACCTCAGATACTCCAATGCAATAACGCTTCCTGTTCTCATCATAGGCTCCTCACACCCCCTCTGACTGTACTTCATTTCCCATGTGGCATTCCTTCAAACTATGTGCTCTGGCCGGAAGGCATTTTTGGTCCCTTTTGTGTATGTAAAATGGTGTTCTGGTCGTGTACCTGCCTTTGAGGTTTGATAAATACTTGTTTCCTGACAGAGTGGCTCTTGACTTTCTTACAAACTGGATTCTGAGCTTGCAGAGTTGAGGAGCAGCTTCTGGATGATAGGAGATGCTAAATCCCTGAGAAATGCCTTCTTGGCATGGTCATTGGCTTTCCTTCCTATTGGAGATTTCTTATCAGAGGTGGTAGAAAATGTAGGAGCCCCTGTGCAGCATTATCATCCCTGGAGAGAATCATTTCTGTCACTTTGTAGCTTAAAAGAAAAGTCAGCACTGGCTGGTGTGATCAGTGGTTAGAGCAACGGCCCATGTACAGAAGTGTCTCAGGTTCGATTCCTGGTCAAGATCATGTACCTGAGAATAAGCACAGAGAGAAGGCAGACAACTTAGTTGATCAAAAGGTTTAACAACTTAACAGCAGCTCTGAGAACTGAGATATAAGATGTGCATAAGGCTCTATTTCTTTAATAGTCTCCTAACTCTTAAGTTATTGTTGTAGCCATATGTATTCTATTTTGTTTTTGTCCATTACCACCTGCTTCTCTTCTGTCAGTTGTTAAATGAGTTGATAGGAAAGGAGGGAGGCTAGTGAGCCATATAGCAACTTAACCTGAAGAGGATAGAAAGGAGTAACAGAAGAAACAGGAAATATCTAAAGTAGAGGGTAAAGTGAAGGGAAGGATTTCCTGTACTAGGGCCAAGAGGTGGAGGTGAGTGGACACAAGATCATCTGAGTCCTCTGGTTCATCACTCATGATCAAGCCACCATTTAGCCATCCTAGATCTCATAAGCCTCTTGAACAGAGGGAGAAATACCTGAATACTTTGTATCAGAATAAAGACATGAAGGACAAGGTGGTTCTTTACAAAATCAGCAGGGGATGTCACCATGCATGTGTCATACTATCTAATAAAAGAGAAACATGCAAATTGACCATACCTCCACTGTACCCACAAGCCATGCCCACCAGCCAATCAGGAGCAAGTATGCAAATTAACCCAACCAAGATGGCAGTGGCCAAGGAACTAGAGCAGGCAGGAGGCTGGGGTTTCCTCTGGTGATGGAGGAAGCTAAGCTTCCCACTCGCCCTGGCCTCCGTTCAAGGCTACACCATTTCAATTATAGAAGATAAATAAATCCCAGATACCTGCTTCCAGCTGGCCCTCGCCTCTGCTCAAGAAGGCGCTGAAAAAAACAAAAGGCAAAAAAGGAGGGGCTGGGAGCTTGGGTCACAGGGGGCCATGGCCAGCATGCAAATAGCCATTAGCCCCTCACCCAGGCTAGCCACAATCCATGGGGTGAGGGTCCCTCCTGAATGGGGTGTGGCCAGCCTGAAAATAGCCCTCAGCCCCTCACCGAAGCTGGCCAGGCAGTCCAGCGGGACCCCAACCCTGATCCAGGACACCCTTCAGGCCAAACCAGCCAGCTCCCACCTGTGCACCAGGCCTCTAGCTATACTAATAAAAGGGTAATATGCTAATTAGATTGGGAGACCTTCCAGGAGACCTTCTGGATGTTCTTCTAGACAAAGCCATGGTGGCAGGGCCAAGGTAGAGGTGATTAGAGGCCAAGAGGGGAGGGCAGTTGTGGGTTATCAGGCCAAGATGGGATGGCAGTTGTGGGTGATCAGGCTGGTGGGAGACGATGTCATTGGGGGTAAACTGACCAGCAGGGAGGCCAGTTGGGGGTGAGCAGGACATCTGTGGGGGTCAGTTGGAGGAGATCAGGATGGGGGGGGCAGTTTGGAGTAAGCATGCCAGCAGGGGGGAAATTGGGGGCAAGCAGGCCAGCAGGGGGAGCAGTTGGGGTGATCAGGCAGGCAGACAGGTAGGTGAGCAGTTAGGAGCCAGCAGTCCCAGATTTCGAGAGGGATGTCTGACTGCTGGTTTAGGCCTGATCCCTGTAAACTGGCAGAAGGACATCCTTCAAGGGGTCCCAGATTGGAAAGGGTGCAGGCTGGGCTGAGGAACACCCTCCCCCTGCACAAATTTCATGCACCGGGCCACTAGTTTAATAATAAACTGCCTGGCTCTTCCTGGTTTGACTCAGCGTTGGCCTGTGGACTGAAGGGTCCCATGTTTGATTCCACTCAAGGGCACATGCAGGAGGCAGCCAATCAATGATTCTCTCATCACTGATGTTTCTCTCTCTCTCCCTCTCCCTTTCCTCTCTGAAATAAATAAAAATATGTTTAACGAATAATAATAAACTGTATGATTTGAGAATTTGATTTATTAGTGGGCCTTTCAGTACTGAGCTCTCAGATAACTTGCCTAGATACATTACTTGGGGCTGCATTGCATCAAGGTAATTTCTCCCATAACAGAACTAGAAAGTGATCCACAGATTCTTCCTTGGTGATGAAGCCAATTTTACAAAGCAATGGCTTTTTCCTTCTTAAGAAGACCTGATCATGGCTGATCAACTCAGTTTAGTTGGGAGCTATGCTCAAGATCAGAAATTATGAAGAGTAAATCTTGTCACTAAGATGCAATTACTGAGAAAATTACTTTTCACATTACTGAGGGAAACTTGTCAACAATTAAGACTATTCTCAAGAGATGCAATACAAGAAACACTACCCAGTGAGGTGGCTGTTCCATAGACAACCAAGTTATTTCTGTTCAAGTGGAGGGCATCTAAGTTTGAACTCCCTTAAAAATTCAGTATATCCAAGTCTGGAGCAAATTGTCTAAGTGCCTTTAGGCATGCATTTTTGTGGATAGTAGAGAGCTCAAGGGCAAAGCTAGTTGATTCCTTAAACACTTAGAAAACTGAGACCTAACAGTGCTCCTGTACTGAAGTTGAAAATATGGGTGCAGAAAGCTGTACCTGAAAGAACACTGGGTTATAGAAAATGTGCGTAAAAACCACACTGATTAAGTTTAGTTGGTGGCTGCTGTAATAAAAAGCTTTCTTCCCAGTTTTGGAAGAAATAATTAGCTTACTCGCCCAAGTTCTTTCAGTTATTAAAGCTGAGCATAATAAAAAAGATAGTATGCTTGCCATAAAAATATGGGACACCAATTAGATCTGAATTTCAGATAAACAAAGAATACTTTTTAAATTTTATAAGTTTTTAAATTAAAAATATTTGGCATAAGTATATCCATAGCAGAGTTTGCATGGAATATACTACACTAAAAAAAACTGTGGCAGCCCTAGGAGAGGAAGGCAGAGGTAGTTCAAGTACTAGCACACTCCCAGCTTGGCGAGGGTATCAGTCATAGTGCTGACAACTTGTGCCAGTGAGAACACATCCACAGATAAAAGTATTAATGGCAGTGCTCAAATCTTTGGGAAAAAGAGAAAGGATAGAGGGTCATCCAAGAGCTCTCCCAAAGTCAATGGTTGGAACAGGAGTTCTTGGTACTCATAATCATCTTGAGCTCTCTTCTTCTTTTTAAATATATTTTATTGATTTTTTAGAGAGAGCAAGAGAAAGGCATAGAGAGTTAGAAACATCGATCAGCTGCCTCCTGCATACCTCCTACTGGTGATGTACCCGCAACCAAGGTACGTGCCCTTGACTGGAATCGAACCTGGGACCTTTCAGTCCACAGGCTGACACTCTATCCACTGAGCCAAACCAGTTTTGGCATTGAGCTCTCTTCTATTGGATAAGGGCTCCACCCTTATACCTCATGTAACCTTTACTTTCTAAAGGCCTTGTTTCCACATAATCACATGGGAAGTTAGGACTCTGACATATGAAGAGGGAGGGAGCACAATTTAGTCCACATTAGGAAGTATTAAAAGACTGCATGGAGGATTGTGAATAGAAGAATTTCAGCTGCACTCTTTGAAGATCTGGGAGCACTTGGATTAAGCTAGGAAATCTTTAATAAACCTGGGACCTGAGAATGGGTCACATCAGGTTGTATTTGTCTGTTGTGTTTCTCTCTTGAAGGTTTTATGAATTTTTCTTTGTTTCTAAGGTTCTGAAATATCCATGTGTTTTTTCCTCATTTTTATTATAGCAACCCATGCCATTTAGCTCTGAAAATGTTTTCTGTTATTTCTTTGACAATTTCCCTTCTCTGTTTCCTTAATCTTCTCTTTATGGAATACTTATTATTTCTTGCATATCTTCAGGGTTTCTTTTCCATTTTCCATTTAATTGGGATTTTTGGTTATTATTCTTGTTTTGCTCTTCTAATTTCTGAGTTATTTTCTCAATTTACATTGCAAACTGTCTACTGAATTTTTATTCTTACTTTGTTAGTTTTAATTTTCAAGAGTTTTTCCCCCCCTCAGATTCTTCTTCTTCAGAGCCACTCATTCTTGTTTCATGGACACATTATTTTTTCACAATTCTCTAAAAATATTCATTTTTCTGCTCCCTGTTTTTTCTCTTTCCTCTCCTTTCTTCATTTTGGCTTATTTGCTTTTGTATCAGTCTTTACATTAGAGGTTTTCCTCAAATGTCTAGGGATTCTTAGTTATCCACTCATTAAAAATATATATACATGTTTTTATTTTAGTGAGAGAAGAAAGGAAAGGGATAGAGAAACACTGATGTGAGAGAGAAATATTGATCTGTTGCCTCCTGCTTGCCCCCTACTGATGAACTGGAGATGGAGCCTAGGAGCCTACAATCTGGGTATGTGCCCTGACTGGGAATGGGAATCGAACTGGTGACCTTTTGGTGCATGGATCCAGGCTGAGCCAACTGAACCACACCTGCCACAGCGGTTATCCACTCATTTTAAAAATGTGGCACTAAAAGTAACAACACATATACACACACAGACACAGACACAGGAAAATAGAATGGACTTAGGTCAACAGTCCTAATGTTAATTCTTTTTTTCCCCCATTAAACAATGATTTTATTACTTGAGTACATAGACATTTTATGCAACCAGGGAAGAAGCTGTGGATGACTCCTATTTCTAATTGAGGGGAGGACTCGTTTGGTTTTATAATATCAAGCCAACCGGTAAATACAGCTCCTGATCAGAATCAGAGTTTAGCATCCTTATTCTTTCTATTTCTCTTAAGATGCTTTGGAACAGCAAAAGCTTTAGTAATTTAATGGTAGAGACCGTCAAGAAGATCAGGAGCAAGTCCTTTGGACTTAAGAATTCTCAAGATTTTATTGCCTGTCACAAAACCTATGTGTGTAACACTGTGTGAGTCACTCAGGATCACACTGATTTGTGAGGGAGTTAGGCCCTTCTTGGCCAGTTAGTAGATCTGCCCCTTTAGGTCATCTGACGTCAATTTCAGCCAGGTGGGGACTCTGCAGAGGTAGGGCAGAGCCGACTGGAACAGGCCCTTCCCAGGAGCATGCATGCCACCCATGATGACCTTGGATAGGCAGTGAAAAAGGCCTAGTGCTAATTCCTCTAAGAACAAGTCACTGAAAAAGACACTGATTTAATAATTCTCATATCCTTCTAACAAGAATTTTCTATTCTTTAGAAAATTATAAATGTGCTTTCTTTTTAAAATTTATCTTTATTGTTGAAAGTATTACAAATGTCCCCTTCATTGTTTTCCCCATTGACCCCTTTCACCCAGCACCCGCCTCTCCCAGACCTTCACCACTTTTTCGTCTTTCCATGTAGATGATTTCCTTTTGTCAGCCAAAGGTCCCCATTTCCTAGAATTAGACTAGCATTCGTTATTTATTAGAAAAATAAATAATAAGCCATCTTCTCAGCTTCTGACATGCAAAATAGGGTTTGCAGAAAAACAATAGACTTGAAAGGCAGATTTTATGTGAGATTTTCCCAAATCCCTTTAGTTCTTATTTTAGTAAAACAGACTTAATGTGTAGAGAAAATAGCTATGGCCCGACAACTCCTCATGGCGGCGGCTGTTGGTTGGGTGCAGTGGGGCGGTGACTGAGCTCTGAGCTGGTGCCTGGCAGCTGTGCACTGAGCCACGGCCTGGCCTCCTAGTTCCCACTCCCCATCCCTCACCTTAACCCATCCCGGCTCTGCACCCCTGATGCTGCTTGGGTGCTGACCCCGCCCGGCCCTGCCAGGACAATGGTGAAGTATTTCCTGGGCCTCAGCGTGCTCAGGAATTCCTGGGGCCAAGTGTTTGCTGCCTTTTGGCAGCGGTACCTGAATCCCTATAGCAATCGTGTCTTGACAGAAGACATAGTACACCGGAAGGTGACCCCTGACCATTAACTTCTGTCCCGGAGACTCCTGAGCAAGACCAATAGGATGCCCTGCTGGGCCGAGCCACTATTTCCTGTCAATGTTGCTCACTCGATGTATATCCTGGAGGGTTCTATTGTGAACCCACAGAACCAGACCATGCCCCCTTCACGTGGAACATCAATCATGCCCAGCTGACAGTGGTGGAGGAACCATGTGTTTACTGTGTACACTGATAACAGCAGCTGCACCAAAATCTACCGGGATGCTTGGGCCACCTCTAGCTTATTTGATCTCTCCAGAGCTGTCCAAGAATTTGGTCTCACCCGGTTCAGAAGCAATGAAGGGTTTTGAATACATCTTGGCCAAGCTGCTAGGTGAGGCCACTTCCAAATCCTTTGTTGAGCCAAGGAAGCCAAGGGGATGGTACTCGCAGCTACAGAGAAGGCCATGCCCTTGCCAGCAAGACAGCCACCAAGATGCAGCAGCAGCAGTTTATGTAGCCAGCCCTGACCCTGGTTCGGCAGCACACCACATCACCTCCTGCACTCCCTCTGACCTCCCCCCTGCATTTTATGATTAAAAGTTAACTTCCAGGCTGAAAAAAATAAAATAAAATTGCTATGACATTGGAGTTAGGAAAGAGGAAGACTCGTGCAGGCAGCAGTCTGTCTTTCTGGCTCCAGAATAATGGGAAATAGAAGTGAGAAGAGATGAGAAAATCAGATGGGCAGGCATCCTAGACTTCTTTCCTCTGGCCTTGAGCCTGCAGGGTGAGAGGTTCTTTAGACATTATGACTCATACAGTAAGTAGCGGTAGCCAAGGGCCCAAGGTGATCTTGCCCTTAATCCCATTTGGAACTCTAGAAAACAACAATGAGATGTCATCTCACCTGTCAGAATAGCTATCATCAACAAATCAACAAATAATTTGTTGGTGAGGATGTGGAAAAAAGGGAATCTTCATGCACTGCTGTTGGGAATGCAGACTGATGCAGCCATTATGAAAAACAATATGGAGTTTCCTCAGAAAATTAAAACTGAGCCCTTTCCAGTTTGGCTCAATGGATAGAGCATTGGCCTGCAGACTGAAGGTCCCCTGTTCGATTCTGGTCAAGAACATGTACCTTGGTTGCGAGCACATCCCCAGTGGGAGGTGTACAGGAGGCAACTGGTTGATGTTTCTTTCTCATTAATGTTTCTCTCTATCCTTCTCCCTTCCTTTCTGTAAAAAATCAATAAAATATATTAAAAATTAAAAAAAAATTAAAAATGAAACTCCCATTTGACCCAAAATCCTATTTCTAGGAATATATCCCAAGATATCAGAAACACCAAAAAGAAAGGACATATGCATCCCTATGTTCATAGCAGCACAATTTACAACAGCTAAGATTTGGAAAGAGCCTAAGGGCCCAACAGCCAATGAGTGTATAAAAAATAACTGTGGTAGATTTACACAATGGAATACTATACAGCTATAAAAAAGAAATAACCCTTACCATTTGCAACAGTATGGATGGAACTGGAGCATATTATGCTAAGTGAAATAAGACAGTAAGATGTGGAATCTAATGAACAAAATAAACTGATAAACAAAATAGACCCAGAAGAGAAACCAAGATGGCGGCATAGGTAAACACCTCAAATTGCTACCTCCCACAACCACTTCAAAACGACAACAAAAAGACAAAACGGACATTATCCAGATCCACAGGAAGGCTGGCTGAGTGGAAATTCTACAACTAGAAGGAAAGAGAAAAGCACACTGAGATCAGAGGAGGTGTGGAAGTAAAGTGCAGAGGTATGAAGGTCCGTGAGTGGAAAGGGCTGGCAGCTGAGGATATGGTTGTCTTTTTCAAGTGGGAAGGAGACACAAGCTCCCAACTGCTCTGAACTCAAGTTCCCGGTGAGACTCTGGGGACCCAGACTCATACAGGGAGAAACTGGATTGTCTGGCATTGGGTGTAACTTGAGGGCAGCTTTCTCTCAGAGGTGCTTGCAGTGATTACCACGGGACACTAAGCATAAGGGCCTCTAAGGGCAAGGCTGAGGATCAGCTATTGCTGTTTGCTCCACCCTGCGGATTCCCTGAGACCCTACTCCACCCAAGCTGTGTGCAGAGGCTTTTGCATATGAATGGCCTGATCCTCTGAAGTCTAGAATTGCCTAATAAACTGTAGCTGGGTCAGAGAGACCGAGAACATCCAAAAGAATGCCCAAGGACCCACAGCAGCTGGCATTGCTTTATAGCTGGGCCTCATGTGGGCATCTCCAAAACCCAAACAAAGAAGAGGAATCTGGGAGAATCCAAGATGGCGGCATAGGTAAACACCTACACTGCTGCCTCGCACAACAATTTCAAAACTACAATTAAAAGACAGAACGGACAGCATCCAGAACCACAGGAAAGCTGGCTGAGTGGAAATTCTACAACTAGAGGAAAAGAGAGGGGCTCACGGAGACCCAGAGGAGCTGCAAAAAGCTGAGGTACGGAGACGCGCGCATGGAGAGAGCGGGTGCCAGAGTACCTGGCTGGTTTTCTCTGGCAGGAGGGAAACGGAGACTCTCAATGGCATTGAACCCCTTATCCTACGACACTAAACCCCAGATCCAGCTGAAACTCATATGGGGGGCGTTTGGACTGTGAAAAGGGAGAGGTGCACGGAAATTTAGGGGAGCCGCAAAAGATCAGAGGTCTAGTGGCATGCACGGCACTGCACAGAGGACAGATTGCTGATTGTGCTGCTGCCTTTCTCGAGTGGGCAGGAGACAGACCCTCCCAACTGTGCCACTTCTGACTCCACTAAGCCTCTGTTTCAGGTGAAACCCTGGGGACCTAGATTCTTGTGGTCCCAAAGCGCAGGGGAGCCGGAAAGGCAGCTGTCTAGAGGCACTGTGCATGTGCACAAGGACCGCTCCAGTGATTACCCAGTCACGTGAGACTCAGGGGCCGTGGAGGGCAGGGCCAACTGCAAGGCAAGGCGGTCACTTAAGCCCTAAGACGTCACCGATCCCAAGCTCAACAGAGAGGCTTCTTCAGTTCTGCAAGTCAGCTATCATAAGGCTGAATCCAACACAGAAGTTCTCCCAGCATAGTGAAAACGTTGAGACAAGGGAAGGGATCACAAACAAAAGAAATGGAGGAAAACAAACGACTGGATATAGAGTTCAAAACCACGCTTATAGGGTTCTTCAAGAATATCCTAGAAAAGTTGGATAAAGTTAGTGAGAGCCAAGAGGAGATGAAAAAGGACCAACTAGAGATGCAAACAATGCAACTAGAGATGGAAAAGGTCCAACTAGAGATGAAAAAGGACCAACTAGAAATTAAACATACACTGACTGAAATAAAAAATATTATACAGAGTCCTAACAGCAGACTAGAGAAAGGCAAGAATCAAGTCAAAAATTTGAAATATAAAGAAACAGAAAACACTCAACTGGAAAAGTTAGAAGAGAAAAGAATCCAAAAATGTGAAGATAATGTAAGGAGCCTCTGGGACAGCTTCAAACGTACCAACATCAAAATTGTGGGCGTGCCAGAAGAGCGAGAGCAAAATACTGAAAACCTATTTAAAGAAATAATGACTGAAAACTTCCCACATCCGGTAAAAGAAATAGACTTACAAGTCCAGGAAGCACACACAACCCCATATAAAAGGAATCCAAAGAGGACTACACCAAGACACATCATAATTAAAATACCAAGAGCAAAAGACAAAGAGAGAATATTAAAAGCAGCAAGAGAAAAACAGTTCATTACCTACAAGGGAGCACCCATACGACTGTCAGCTGATTTCTCAACAGAAACGATGCAGGCCAGAGGGGAGTGACAAGAAATATTCAACGTGATGAATAGCAAGAACCTACAACCAAGAATACTCTATCCAGCAAAGCTATCATTCAGAATTGAAGGGCAGATAAAGAGCTTCACAGATAAGAAAAAGCTAAAGGAGTTCATCAACTCCAAACCAGTATTATATGAAATGCTGAAAGGTACTCTTTTAGAAGAGGAAGAAGAAAAAGGTAAAAGCCAAGAAATTATGAACAAATACATATCTATCAACAAGTGAATCTAAAAATTAAGTGAATTAAAAATTTGGTCAACAGAATAAACTGGTGAATATAATAGAATCAGGAGCACAGAAAGGGAGTGGACTGATAATTCTCAGGGGGAAAGGGGTGAGGGGTATACAGGGAGAGACTGGACAAAAATCATACACCTATGGACGAGGTCAATGGGAGGGAGGTAAGGGCAGAGGGAAGGGTGGGTGTTGGGTGGAGGGGTGCTATGGAGGGGATAAAAGAGAAACAAATGTAATAATCTGAATAATAAAGATTTAATTAAAAAAAAAGAGGAATCTGTAGATTTCTCCATAGCTCCTGCTGGGTAGCCTCAGACAGAGGCTAAATTAATATATCCTTAGAGATCCAAGAGCTAGTGTACCCAATGGTCAGAGTGGGACCATCCAGATTACAACTCCTTAGATCCATAAGGGACATACTCAGGGGGCAGACTCAGTGAGCACCAAAGCCCCAATGAAGCAAATCTTGCCCAATAAGGGTGTCTAAAGCACAGAAAATCTCCCATCATAGACACAGCTGAAATTCACAGTCCATTGGCCTGGAGGTCAGTTCCTCCCAGTGATACTAACAACAATCAAGGCTTAACTACAACAAAACTGTGCACACATCCCACAAAGGGTTACACCAAGAGTGTCCACCTCAGGTAACAGGGGAGGCTGAGCCACTGGGCCCTATAGGACACTTAGCACATAAAGCCATTCAATCAACAGGGAAGCAGCCAAAATGTGGAGACAAAGAAAGGGGTCACAAATGAAAGAAATGGAGAAAAGCAAAAGACTGGATATAGAGTTCAAAACCACGGTTATAAGGTTTTTCAAGAATTTTCTAGAAATTGCTGATAAATTTAGTGAGACCTTCGAGAATATGAAAAAGAACCACCTACAAATTAAGCATACACTGACTGAAATAAAAAATAATGTACAGAGATCAAACAGCAGACTAGAGGATCACAAGAATCAAGTCAAAGATTTGAAATACAAAGAAGCAAAAAACACCCAACCAGAAAAGAAAAAAGAAAAAAAAGAATCCAAAAATATGAAGATAGTGTAAGGAGCCTCTGAGACAAATTCAAGCATACCAACATCAGAATTATGGGGGTGTAGAAGAGAGAGAGCAAGATATTGAAAACCTATTTGAAGAAATAATGACAGAAAACTTCCCTTACCTGGTGAAAGAAATAGACTTACAAGTCCAGGAAGCACACAGAACCCCAAACACAAGGAATCCAAAGGGGACCACACCAAGACACATCATAATTAAAATGCCAAGAGCAAAAGACAAAAAGAAAATATTAAAAGCAGCAAGAGAAAAACAGTTAGTTACCTACAGGGGAGTACCCATATGATTGTAAACTGATTTCTCAACAGAAACTATGCAGGCCAGATGGGAGTGGCAAGAAATTTTCAAAGTGGTGAATAGCAAGAACCTACAACCAAGATTACTTTACCCAGAAAAGCTATCATTCAGAATTGAAGGTCAGATAAAGAGCTTCACAGAGAAGAAAAAGCTAAAGGAGTTCATCAACACCAAACCAGTATTATATGAAATGCTGAAAGGTATTCTTTAAGAAGAGAAAGAAGAAAATGGTAAAGGTAAAAATTATGAACAACAAATACACATCTATCAACAATTGAATCTAAAAAGCAAGTGAATTGAAAATCTGATGATCAGAATAAACTGGTGAATATAATAGAATCAGGGGCATAGAAAGGGAGTGGACTGACAATTCTCAGAGGTAAAAGGGTGTGGGGGGTACAGGAACAGACTGGACAAAAATGGTACATCTATGGATGAGGACAGTGGAAGGGGGTAAGGGCAGAGGGTGGGGTGGAAACCAGGTAGAGAGGAGCTATGGGGAGAATAAAGAAGAACAATTCTAGCCGAGACCGGTTTGGCTCAGTGGATAGAGTGTCAGCCTGTGGACTGAAGGGTCCCAGGTTCGATTCCGGTCGGGGGCATGTACCTTGCTTGCGGGCACATCTCCAGTGTGGGGCGTGCAGGAGGTGGCTGATCGACGTCTCTCTCTCATCAATGTTTCTGACTTTCTATCCCTCTCCCTTCCTCTCTATGGAAAATCAATAAAATATATTTTTTTAAAAAAAGATCAACAACTCTAATAATCTGAACAATAAAGATTTATTTTGAAAAAAATAGACCCAGAGACACAGAAGCATGGAATAGACTGTTGAACCTCAGAGGGAAGGCAGGGGAGAGTGGGTGGTAAGAGATCAACCAATGAACTTGTATGCATATATGCAGAACCCATGAACACAGACAATGGAGTGGTGAGGGTCTGTCTGTGTGGGGAGCAGGAGCAGGAGGAGGCTGGAAGAGGTCAATAAGAAGAAAAGGGAACTTATGTAATACTTTCAGCAATAAAGTTTTAAAATAATAGTAATATAATAAATAAATAATTCTATCCTATATAATAAAAGCCCAGCAACTGAAATGGTGAAATGACCAGAAGAACCAGAGACCAGAATGACAGGGGCCTGGCCAGCCCTACCCACCAGCAAGGACCCCCAACCCAATCAGGGACGTGACTAGCCTACAAACCTTCGTGGCCCCTCACCCTGGCTGGTCCCAGCCCCCAGTAAGGACCCCTACCCTGATTGGGGATGGGGCTAGTCTGAAAACTGTCCATGGCCCTTCACCCTGGCTGGCCCTGCCCTCCCAGCAGGGACCCCCACCTTGATCTGAGGGCCCCATCAGGGTAAGCCAGCCAGCCCCCAACTGTGCACCAGGTCTCTATCCTATATATTAAAAGAGTAATATGCAAATTGACCCTAACAGCAAAACGACCAGAACGACTGCTTGATCAGTCACTATGAGGCTCATTGACCACTTCTAGGTTCCTTTCCCCAGCCAAAGGCTCTGATTGCCCAATGGCAAATGGGGAACTGGAGGTGGGTGGTAGTGGGGGGTGGGACTGGTGAGTGGACAGCCAGGGAAAATGGCTCTGCTTGCAGGCCAGGCCTAGGGACCATACCCATGCATAAATTTTGTGTTCCGGGCCTCTAGTAAATAAAAAAAGACATCCAATAGTCTGCTCCTTACCAACTTTTCTCATCCACCAGATGTCTCTGCAACCTGTCTCTGTCACAAGATATCCCCATTCAGATCTTCCCTGTTCTCATTAAGCTGAACACATGAATATTTGTAACATTGAGATGATATGAGGGTTGAGGCGTTGAACCCCAGTCATATATGTGTTTCTCCCAATTATTGTGCCTCCCTCCATGCAGATTAGCAGTAGGTAGCATAGACTTAATCGAAAATTTTGAGTTTATGGTCTCCAATTTCTACAAAGTGGTCACATCATGGCCAATACAGTCATGAAGCATGACTAAGCAGAGAGGTGCTGGCCCGTGTCTCCCTTGCCCACTCTTTTTTTTTTTTAATTTACTGTACCACCTAGTTTCTGGGAGAGGGTAAGAACCTACTTTAGCAGAAGCCTAGCTCCAAGTTGCAAAACTACCTCGTATAATAAAAATAAGAGGTTTGTTTTTCCTTTGTATAATGCTAATAAACTAACACAGATGGTCACCCTAACTGTTACCAGAGAAATTAGTGAGCCAGATTTCCCTGACACGAGTGGGTGTGAGGTTCTTAGGATACTGCTAAAGTAAGCGTTTTCAGAAGACACCATGAGAGAATGAGATGTGGTAAAGGCTTTATTTGTGTGGAGTTACATTCCTCAGGGTGCAAAGTCTCATGCCCCTTAACCCAGTCCTGGAAAAGGTGCAGCTGGGGTTCCAGTAGAGCCAAAAGGAGGGCCAGTGTCCAGAGCTTCCGTTTCATATTGCAGCTGGGTCCAGTTCAACATTCAGGCTAATTAAAGTTCATTAGTCCATTGTGTGGATCCCATTTGGCAGTGGGCCACATGGGTTTGCATCCCTTGCAACAGGAGTCCCAAAAGGCCAGAGGGCCCAAGGCAAAGAGAAGCAAAAAGGGAGGAACTCCCTTTGTTCAGAAGTTTAAATATTCAGATTTTTGGTCCTTGTGGCTGTACCTATTCTGTCTACTGACTTGCTCCCAAGTGTGACTGACAAACAGGTAGGCACCTTCCCACATCATTCAGACCTTCCTGGCCATGCATCCAAACTGCCTTTGTCCAGTCTCTTCCCCCATAGATCAATAGGGAACAGACTTGGATAGTGTTAAATTAGCAGAGCTATATAAATGGCATGTCTATATTATCTAGTTCTTTCCTGTTAAATAATAACCAAATTATTATAATGGTATCATAGCTACCAGGTGAATTTAGGATAAACTGTGTGTAACAAATGGTGCTATCCTGTCCTCTCATTGGAAGATGAGTTATTGTGTAACTTGGGAACATGGGTTGTGTCTGCTTGGCTATATACAGTAATATATCTACCCGTATTTTCCGGCATATAAGACGACTGGGCATATAAGACAACCCCCAACTTTTCCAGTTAAAATATAGAATTCGGGATATACTTGCCATATAAGACTATCCCTCTTCCAACGCACACCAAATAAAAATTTAAAAAACATCCGATTTTATTTCAATATGGTAATTTTAATTCAAATGCTTATGACATGCAGGTACTTAGCAGGAAAATTGTTACTTATAAACATAAGGCTGTTGTTTTTTTTATCAAACATGCAAACATAAGATACCTGGTGTATAAGACGACCCCCAACTTTTGAGAAAATTTTCCTGGGTTAAAAAGTCGTCTTATATGCCAGAAAATATGGTAATCTCTTATTGGGTTGCCTGTGATGCATATCACACTGGGACACAATGCTTATTCCCCTACTACCTTTGTGCAGAGGTTTTCTGGGTTGGAGGAGCTTTTACTCTTTTATCCTCACCCTAGTATATGTTTATTGATTTTAGAGAGAGTGGGAGGGGGAGAGAAAGAGAAAGAGAGAAACATTGATGTGAGAAAGAAACATTGATCGGTTGCCTCCCATACTTGCCCTACCTGGGAATGCGCCCTGACCAGGAATTGAGCTTGCAACCTTCTGATATACAGGATGATGCTCCAACCAACTGAGCTACCGGCCAGGGCAGGAAGGTATTGTTTTTAATTAATTGTTCCCAGCATAGAATATTTTCTCTGGAGTTTCTGGCTACCATTTCAAACTTAGCAGGAGTAAAACTGCAATCTGTCTCCAGTCTGTGAGGAAGCATGGGACTTGGTTGGAATGTCTGTGAAGAGGATTCTCTGAAAGGTCGGGGATCTCTGGGGGAACTTGCTGAAGGTGGCAGCTCCTATCTTGACTTTTCCAAATAAGTCTGATCCCCCGGACGTTTTGCTAAAATCTGTTTAGTCTTTTAGATGCAACCTGTAGAAGCATATACTTTCTTACCCTGCTGATTGTATCTAGAAGTTAACTTTAGTTAAGCTGTTATAACAATAAAAACCAAAGGAGGCAGGCGAACAGGGGTACTTGGTGATGATAGTCAAGTAGTGCCTTAGCCCTCTCTTTCATAGAAACGTGTGTCAGAGTAATCTGTTCATCCATCACTTGTTCAGAGTCTGCTGGTCAGTCCCCGCAGGGTCAGCCCTATCACCGGACTTGTCTAGTGCTTTCAGCCATAACATCTTCCACCAGCTGTCAAGCCTTAGTTCTTGACGTCATCTATAATCCCACCCATTCCCCCTTCTAGTTAGTCACCAAGTTCTAGGTACACTTCTTTCACAGCTACCTCACATTCATCTCCTGTTATCCCTTCCCACTGCCATTTCCCAAAAAGGGCTCCCTCTCACCTTCCTCTTGTTTTTATATCATGTGTGTCCTGACTCATGGAGCAAATACCTATTTAACACTTACTATGTGTCAGACACAGTAGGTCCTTGTCCTCATGGGGTTTACTTGTGAGGAGAAGAAAGACAAAACAAGAAGTACATACAATAAGTGTTATTATATTAGAAGATGCTAAACACTGTGAAAGGGGGTGGGGAAGACTGAGCAGGGGGAGCCTTACTGCAAGAGGCCCTGGCAGAAGAAGCAGGCTAGTTTTAGAAGGGTGGGACACGGTGGCATTTCAACAGTAATATGGCACCATCTGCAGGCTAACCTCTGAATTACAATAATTTGTTTTAAATTTAATGAAGTTACTCTCTTGTTTTCTGTTGAAGTCATTTCAGATCACAGCAAAAGCTAACAAATTGGAAATATTGAGGAAAACCCTAAACCCTTGTTTCTGTTTCAATATGTTTGAAACATTTTGTAACCATAGAGGCCGAAATATATTCCACGTGCTTGAAGGACAGTGTCTAGCCCATGCCGGGTGTCACCCTAAGCTGGAGTCCCAGCTGTGCCCCAAGAATCTATCTCAGCCTCTGCTAGGGTGGGCATATAGACCAGCAGATCCTGGGGCTATGCTCATCTCATTCATTATTGAGTAGTCCCTTTGGTCCAGGCTACTGTTACTCTGGGTCCCCAAACAGTAACTCAGATCCCTAGGAAAGGTTACTGATGTAGTGGACCAATGGGATACTTTGCATGATGTCCGTCAGGGTTTAAGTATATTCAGATATAGTTAACACAGCCCTGGGGCAAAATGTGAACGTGTGCTGTGAACTGTAAAGAAATGTATAATGCAAATGCAAGCTGTTTCTGATCTCGCCTGACAGGGGTAGCAAAGGGCATGGTTGTCAGACCAATGGCTGCATCCCAAATATCTGAGGCTATGCGATCCTGCTCTGTGTCTCTTACAAAGACATTTGTTATTTTTATGGCCCACCCAGATAATCCAGGATGATTTCATTTTGAGGTCTTTAACTAAATTACTTCTACAAAGACTGTCCCTCTGCCCTTTTTTTTCAAATAAGGTCACATTCATAGGTCCTGGGGATTTAGATGTAGATGTCTGTTTTCGGAGAGCGGGGAGAACCTTTTAACCCACTGCACCATTCTAGTCATGAGTTTACACCAAGCAAACTCAAAGGCTAAATCGGGCCAAATAAACAAGGTTTAAGTGTAGGTGGGCCGCAAAAAAAAAACAAAAGCTTCATTTTTCATAGAAGCGTAGGTTTATTTCGACAGAGGCAGGCTGAATACAAAGGGCTGAAATAAATGAGTAATCATTAACATAAAATAATAGAACATTTTAATAAAAGTTAATATTTTTTCTTGAACATTAACTCACCAGACACTGCATAACTGTACAAATCAATAAGTGGAATGCAAATACAGTGGTACCTCGAGATACGAGTGCCCTAACATACGAGATTTTTGAGATATGAGCAGTCGAGCAAGCTATTTTTGCTTTGAAATACGAGCAACATTTGAGATAGGTGTAATCGCGCAGATCGGCCGGCTGCACACGACCCACCAGTTTACCGCGACTCCAGTGTCTCATAGTTTCCCACGCCTCAAGGTTACGGAATGAATTAAACTCGTATCTCGAGGTACCACTGTAAACCTATTTTTCTTGTTCTTCAACAGTGAAATATTTCCTGTTGCACATACCAAACAAGTAAGTCCAAGACAAATGATGTGGCAATCAGCTGCTAAAATATTCGCTGCTGAGGAATCCAAGATGGCGGCATAGGTAAACACCTACACTGCTGCCTCGCACAACAATTTCAAAACTACAACTAAAAGACAGAACGGACATCATCCAGAACCACAGGAAAGCTGGCTGAGTGTAAGTTCTACGGCTAGAAGGAAAGAGAAGGGCTCACAGAAACCCAGAGGAGCTGCAAAAAGCTGAGGTATGGAGACGTGCACGCGGAGAGAGCGGGTGCCAGAGTACCTGGCTGGCTTCCTCTGGTGGGAGGGAAACGGAGACTCTCAAAGGCATTGAACCCTTATCTTACAACACTAAACCCCAGATCCAGCCAAAACTCATACGGGGGGAGTTTGGACTGTGAAAAGAGAGACGTGCACGGAAATTTAGGGGAGTCGCAAAAGATCAAAGGCCTGGTGGTGCGCACAGCGCTGCGCAGAGGACAGATTGCTGATTGTGCCGCTGGCTTTCACGAGTGGGCGGGAGACAGACCCTCCCAACTGTGCCACTTCTGACTCCACTAAGCCCCTGTTTTGGGCGAAACCCTGGGGACCTAGACTCGTGTGGTCCTGGAGCGCAGGGGAGCCAGAAAGGCAGTGGTTAGAGGCACTGCGGGTGCGTGAGAACAAGGACTGCTCCAGAGATTACCCAGTCACGTGAGACTCAGGGGCTGTGGAGGGCGGGGCTGACTTGAAGGCAAGGCGGTCCCTTAAGCCCTGAGACTCCACCCCTCCCAAGCTCAACAGAGGCTTCTTCAGTTTTGCAAGTCTGGTATCATAAAGATGAATTCAACACAGAAGTTTCCCCGGCACAGTGAAAATGCCGAGACAAGGGAAGGGATCACAAACAAAAGAAATGGAGGGAAAAAAACGACTGGATATAGAGTTCAAAACCACGCTTATAAGGTTTTTCAAGAATATGCTAGAAAAGTTGGATAAATTTAGTGAGACCCAAGAGGAGATGAAAAAGGACATACTAGAGACACTGACTGAAATAAAAAATATTATACAGAGTCCTAACAGCAGACTAGAGGATGGCAAGAATCAAGTCAAAAATTTGAAATATAAAGAAGCAGAAAACATTCAACTGGAAAAGCAAGAAGAGAAAAGAATCCAAAAATGTGAAGATAATGTAAGGAGCTCTGGGACAGCTTCAAGTGTACCAACATCAGAATTGTGGGCATGCCAGAAGAAGAGCGAGAGCAAGATACTGAAAACCTATTTAAAGAAATAATGACTGAAAACTTCCCACATCTGGTAAAAGAAATAGACTTACAAGTCCAGGAAGCACACAGAACACCATATAAAAGGAATCCAAAGAGCACCACACCAAGACACATCATAATTAAAATACCAAGAGCAAAAGACAAAGAGAGAATATTAAAAGCAGCAAGAGAAAAACAGTTCATTACCTACAAGGGAGCACCCATACGACTGTCAGCTGATTTCTCAACAGAAACAATGCAGGCCAGACGGGAGTGGCAAGAAATATTCAACGTGATGAATAGCAAGAACCTACAACCAAGAATAATTTATCCAGCAAAGCTATCATTCAGAATTGAAGGGCAGATAAAGAGCTTCACAGATAAGAAAAAGCTAAAGGAGTTCATCAACTTCAAACCAGTATTATATAAAATGCTGAAAGGTACTCTTTTAGAAGAGGAAGATGAAAAAGGTAAAAGACAAAAAATTATGAACAACAAATACATATCTATCAACAAGTGAATCTAAAAATTAAGTGAATTAAAAATTTGATCAACAGAATAAACTGGTGAATATAAGAATCAGGAGCACATAAAGGGAGTAGACTGATAATTCTAAGGAGGACAAAAATCGTAAAGCATCAAACAGACTGTGAAATTACAGCAGAAAGATTAAAGTTAGGTGAGGTAGATAAGTGATCAATCAAAGGATTTGTATGCATGCATATAAGATAACAAATGATCACAGACACTGGGGGGTCGGGGTTTGCCTGGGAGGGAGGGGGGGCAATGGGAAGATATGTATAAAAAATTAATAAAAATTAATAAAAATAAAAAATAAAATGAAATATTCGCTGCTAGTATTAGTGGAGAGAAATGGTGCGTCTGTGCATAAGGTGAGTAAGGGAAATGAATGCAACAGGGGAGATGAGTGCATCTCCCGGAGGCTTTACCAAGTGGTTAAATCCTGTATCTCTGAGCATGGTTTTCAAGTCAATAACTCTCCCTTTTCCACATTTATGTTTTGGCCTCTGGATCAAGCACCCTCAGGATCCAGCCCAGCACCTACTCCCGGGCACTGCTGATACATGCTGACCAGCTGTACAGCTTTGGGGCGTGAAGCCCTTTCTTTTCTTCTAAGACTCAGCACAACTTTTACCAGGTTGCCATGCAGCTTACATCTAGTCCTATTCCTGGGGGCAAGAAGGGGACGTGGGACACATCCTAGGATGTGGAACACAAGAGATCTCAAAGGAAAGAAGTTCTGCATTATCTTCAAGCAAGGAGGGCGAGTGTTAGCTCTCAATATGGAGGAATAGTCCATATTTGCCGGCTTGGATGGTTCAGAGGAAGCTAGAAATTCAAGATGGGGGGGGGGAATCAACACACAGATATCCCATCCTATTTGTCCCATGCTGTCCCAGCCAAGGCTTTGACCTTGACACAGTCATTCTGCCTTGGTTGGGAGTTTAGTCTTCACAGGCTCAGCTGCTTAATTGGTAGGCCTGGCTTTCAGCTTTCTCCAGCTTCCCAATGCAGACAAGATGGTCTCCATAAGGCTTGCTGGCTACCACACTTAGATTGCAATTGCCTGGCAATTGCTTTCAGTCTTTTGTTATCATTTTCCAGAGAAAAGGGAACTTAATTATAGCCATTCCAGCCAATTTCCCCCAGGCGGTTTGTTTTGTTTTTTGAATTGTGGTAAAACATACATTACATAAAATTTATTATCTTAACCACTTTTTTAAAAATAGTTTTTTATTATTTAAAGTATTGCATATGTCCCCCTTTTTTCCCACTATTGCCCCACCTCCAGCCTGCCTCAGGCCTTCACTACCCTATTGTCTGTGTCCAGGGGTTTTGAACATATGCATACAAGTTCTTTGGTTGATTATCTCCCACCCATCCACCCTCTGAGATTCTGCACTCTGTTCCATGCTTCCATGTCTCTGGATCCACTACATTCATCAGCTTATTTTGTTACTTAGATTCCACATATGAGTGAGATCATATGATACTTGTCTTTCTCTAATTGACTTATTTCATTTAGCATGATATTCTCTGGGTCCCTCCATTCCATCTCAGAGGGTCAGATTCTTTTTTTTTGAACTGCACAGTATTCCATGGTATAAATGTACCACAGCTTTTTTATCTGCTCATCTATTGTGATGGGCATTGGACTATTGTAAATTGTGCTGCTATGAGCATATAGATACATTAATTCTTTCTCATTAGTGTTTCAGGTTTCTTAGGATATATATATATCTAGAAGTGGGATCACTGGGTCAAATGCAGTTCCATATTTAATTTGTTGAGGAAACACTATACTGTTTTCCATAATAGTTGCACCACTCTACATTCCCACCAGCAGTATAAATAGGGTTTCCTTTTCTCCACATCCTTCCCTAGCACTTCTCATTTGTTGATTTGTTTATGGTAGCCACACTTGACTATATACTCAGGATTGATTTCTGGGCCCTCTATGCTATTCCAACTGCTTTGATATCCATCTTTATGTCAGTACGATCCTGTTTTGACTATAGTAGCTTTGTAAAAAAGTTTTGGAATCAGAAAGTGTGAGACCTCTAGCTTTGTTTTTTTCAAGCTTGTTTTGGCTACTTTGGGGTTCCTTGAGAGTGTCCATATAAATTTTAGGATAAATTTTTTCTATTTCTGCAAAAAGTATACTATTGGAATTTTAATAAAAACTGCACCAAATCTGTAGATGGCTTTGAGTAGTGTCAATATCTTAACTATATGAAGTCTTCCAATCCATGAACATGAGAAGTTTTCTGATTATTTGTATCTCCTCTTCCTTCTCCTTCATCCTTACCCAAGGATATTTTTTCCATTGGTTTTTAGAGTGGAATGGAGAGGGAGAAACAGAGAGAAACACTGATATGAAAGAGACACATTGATTGGTTGCCACCCGCATGCCCCTAGAACAGGGCCAGGAGCCTGCAACCAAGGTATGTGCCCTTGAACAGAATAGAATCTGAAACCCTTCAGTATGCAGGCCAATGCTCTATCCATTGAGCAAACCAGCTAGGGCATTTGTGTCTTCTTTCAGTGACATTTTACAGTTTTCTGTGTATGAGTCTTTTGCCTCTTTAGTTAAGTTTATTCCCAAGTATTTTATTCTTTCTGATGATATTGTAAATTAAATTATTTTCTTAATTTTCTGAAATACCCTTCTCTATGCTCCAACTGGCCCTGCATGACACAATAAATTACTCATATTTTGTAATAAAGTAAAATATATTAATTTCACAGCATGGAAAAAATGTTTTCTTTGTTTTGACATTTTGGCAAGTAATGCAGTCAAATGAATAAATAAAAAGAGAGAATGTCTGAGTGTGTATTATATTGAATATATAATAATTCAATATACTTTACTTGTTTCTGCTAGCTCAGTGTCTCATACTTGGAAGAAAAGTTCATTCCCATTCATGTGACTTACTTTGGTTAGCAGACACAAGAAGCATGCAATCAGTGGCTTGATGAGAGCTTGCACATTGTGCTTGTGATTTTCAAATCACCTTCCCATGTTATAAAGTTGTCTTCCTGCCAAGGGAGGCCATGTAAAGAGGCACTGAAGGAGAAGGCAACCTGTGACAAGAAAATCCAGTGTTGTGCAGCAATCCTTTTGAAAAGGGCATGGTGACCAGAGTTCAGACTCCACAAGAATGAAGATCAGGGTCATACCACAGTGCTCCAACTAAGCTCCCAACCGAAAGCAGCTGCAAAGTGAGCAGGAAAACTACTTCAAGGCTCACTTTGCAACTGCTTCCGCGGAATGTCAAAACTTCCAGCAATGAGACCAGTGCTGATTTATTGATATGCCATCATTCCTCAAAGAGACTAATTGGTGACTTGGTGGAAAGTTAACTACATTTGTTTCCATTCTGGAAGGGCAAAGATTTGTTCTCACAGGAATAGACACATGTTCCAGGTATGACTTTGCCTCTCCTGCTCACAGAACTATTATCTGAAGCTAAAGGAATGTTTGATTCACTGACATGAGATTCCATACAGTACTGTGTCAGATCAGTGGGCCCCATGATAATGGTGTGGATTGTATTATATATTGCACACCCAGAAGCTGCAGCCTTATAGGGTATTGTGATAGCTTGCAGAAGGACATTTAAAACACCAGCTTAAAGGCAATACTCTATGAGGATGGGGCACTACACTCCGGGATGCAGTATTTACCTTGAATCAAAGACCTTTTTATATGGAGCTATCTTCCCAGTAAGAAGAATATACTGATCTGTGAACCAAGGAATGAAGCAAGTGTTTCACTTATCATCACTCCCAATGACTCACTGGAGGATTCTGTGTTCCTGTCCCTAAAATTCTAGTTTCAGAGGTCTTGTAACTGAAAGGAGACACACTTTTGTCAGGGGACACAAGCTATGCCAGCTGCCTGGGTTCTTTGGGTTTCCTATAACCAGGGACCAACAATAAAAGAGGAGTTATCATCTGGCAAGGGTAATTGTTACCCTGATCATCAGCAGGAAGAAAGACTGAAGTTACACTGTGGACAGGAAAGGAGATAGGTGGCACCTGTGATTCATCTGGGAAACTCATGGGACTTGAGTGCTTAGATCTCAGTTGTGATGATAAATGGACAAGTGCAGCAATCCTTTTGAAAAAGGTATAGTGACCAGAGTTCAGACTCCACAAGGATGAGGATCAGGGTCACACCACTAGGTAAGCCATGTAGACCAACAGAGGTGAGGGGGAGCCATGAGCAAATGGTGGAGGGGGTAATGATTAATATCAGTTGTGATCCTGAGACCAACTGCAGCAACAAAAGTTATGAACCTTCTTTTATGTTTCCCGCAAAGAAGAGAGGCCCTCTAATGCCAAAAGCCAATTCCAGCATGTCAGCAGGGCTGAATCATCTGGAAATGGCTAACGGCATTTCCCCAAACCTGAAAAGGATGCATAAAATGATTGCTTACTGCCAGACAGCTAATGGCATCTTAATCTACATGTTATTGCCTCCTACTGGCCGAACACCTGAATAGCTGAAGGCAATTCCCCCAATCTAACAATGGCTACTATATACCAAATTTACCCTTTGAAGTGTATATCTACCTTGCCTTAGGACAAATTGTGTGAATAAAAAGCAAGGGGTCCTGAGACAAGGGAGAACTTAGTTCCTTTAGCTAAGTCTTCTCTGGCCCCCCATAATGCCTTCCAAAATTATGTTTCGTCTCTGGACTCTTTGTTAATTTACACACAGCACCTTCTCCAGATTCCTAAACCCTTCTAGATGCTGGATTAAGACCACTGGCACACTGGAATGCTGAAGGAGCTTCTTCCCAAATGTGGATGAAGAAGGAGATTTAAGCAGCATAGTAATGGAGACACTAGAGGTGAACATAAAAATTCCCTTCAATAAAAGACTTGTGGTTGCTGGGAATGCTGTAAGCACACAGCCCACAACCATCAGGTCCTTCAGGGTTTGCCTGAAGAAAGCTGCATTCACCAAGGTCATACCCTTCATGATGCAGCTCACTTCCAGTGGCTGATGGCTACAAAGGCATAAAAGCCCAACCATTTTGGCCAAATGTTGGACAACTTTGAAAGGCTGTATAAGAACTAGATTTTCCCATAAGATTGGCTGCTTTTTTGGATATGCAATGTACTTTGACTTCTGCCCAATCCTACTTGCTTCCCAACCCTTCCAGAGGTGTTAAATAAATATCCCAATGAATATCCTGCTTGACAAACTCTCTCAGTGTCTACATTGAAAGACATAGCTGCAAATGGAGAACCAAGATAGTGGCATAGGTAAATGCCTGTACTCACTGCCTCCCACAACCATATCAAAATTACAATTAAAATACAGAAAATCATCATTCAGAACCACCTGAAATCTGGCTGAATGAAAGTTCTACAACTAGAGAAGTAACAATACACTGAGACTGGGAGGGGTGGAGGCATGGAATGGGCTAGTCCAAAACCCATATGTGGTGTATTTTTTAATCAGGAGCTATATCGTGGCTGAAGCCATCTCCCATGAGGAGCAAGGGGTCCCAGCCCCACACCAGACCCCCAACCCAGGTTCCAGAGCTGGGAAGAGAATTCTGTAACTTTGGCCTGTAAAAACCAGTGGGATTGTGGCTAAGTGATACAGAGGCTGCTGGAATCACAGGTGTTCCTCTTAAAGAGCTGGCACAGTACTACTTCCTCTGAGCTCCAGCACCAGGTGGCAGCTTTGGTG
Source organism: Lasiurus cinereus (assembly GCA_011751065.1). Taxonomy (NCBI): domain Eukaryota; kingdom Metazoa; phylum Chordata; class Mammalia; order Chiroptera; family Vespertilionidae; genus Lasiurus; species Lasiurus cinereus. Next base: position 15,105,193 of record JAAGEH010000392.1, read on the forward strand.
GGTCCAGGAACAAACTGGGAGGAACTGGATAGCCTGGCATTGGGACAAGAACTTGGGGGTGGCTTTCTCACAAATAGGGGTACTTGCAGGGGTCATTGCTCCTATGCTTGGATCTCCTCAATCACAGAGATAACTGAAAGCCATATCTGGGTTTACATCATAGTGACCCACACTGTCTGTTCCACCCTGGTGATTCCCTGAGACTTTGCTTCATCCAATTTGCAGTCCACCCAAGCTGTTTGCAGCAGCTTTTTCTTTTCTTCTCCTTCTTCTCTTTCTTCACCTCCCTCCTCCTCCTCCTTTTCCTCCTCTTTCCTTTCCCCTCCTCTTCCTCCTCTTCCTCTTCTTCCCTTCCTTCTCCTCCTCCTCCTCCTCTTCCTCTTCCTCTTCTTCTCCTTTTTCTCCTTCTCCTCCTTCTTTTGTTTTTGAATATATTTTATTGATTTTTTTTACAGAGAGGAAGGGAGAAGTATAAAGAGTTAGAAACAGGAGGAGAAAATGGCGGCGGAGTAGACGGACGCGTCTGGAGCTTTGTCGCTGGGCAGAGGGAGAGAGAGCGGCTGAGAGTTGCATTGGGAGTGTTTGTTGGCAAGCTAGGAGTCAGTTGTCCTCCAGGGGAAGGCGGAGAACTGCTGGAAGGGGCTCTCCCGGCAAGGCAGCCCCACTGCCACGGGGTTTTTGTCTGCCGGAGCCACCAGCGCGAACGCGGAGCCCGAGCCATCTTGCAGTGGGAGGTGGATGTCTGCGGCGCTCTGAAGCCTTCGGCTGGGCACCCATCGAGCAGCCAGGAACCCGGGGACCCAGAACTCCGCTCTCCAATCGGTGCAGACACGCGGCGGAATCAGAGATCCACAGAGCACACGGAAAGGTCAGATTGCGCCTGACTTAAGGGGGAGGTGGATGTCTGCGGAGGTCTGAAAGCTGCGGCTGACGGAGGCACCCACAGAGCAGCCAGGACCCAGAGCGCGGCTTCCCAGCGGCACAGACGCGCAGGCGGAGGATTCAGAGATCCACACTGCGCGCGTGCGCGGAAGGGTCAGACTTAGCCTGGGCCAGGGTGCGGTCTCCTACCCCCGCAGGGCAGAGACGCGCACTGTGGGAGCCGGGCTGCGGGAAAGCTGCCTCTGGAGAGGCCCACGGAGGTGGTCAGGACGTGATCCCTGAGTGTGAAGGCAGACCCTCTGTGTTGTGGACGGAGGAGAGCGCCACAAAACGCCTCTTTTTTTTTTTTTCTTCCCTTTTTTTTTTTTTCTTTTTCTCTGGGGCAGAGGGACAACCTGGGAGTTATTGCAGTGTCCAGGCTGCAAAACCCCCACAAACTGGTTTTGGGAACCACAGAGTAGCAGGATCTGAGCACAGCCAAGAGAGGTCCTGTGCTTTGTCTCAGAGATCAATTCCAAAACACTGCCACCCAATGGATGACACACAAATTGACTCTCGCATAACCACAAGAGAATAAAGACATTAAAACACCACGAGGGGAACACAGGGAACTGCAATACCTCCCCTACTCTGTGTGTCAAGCAGAATAATAGTGGAAGTGAAGGACCATTCTATTTTTCTTCTTCTTCTTTTTTTTTTATTTTTCCTTTTTTCTTTTTTTTTAATTTTTAATTCTTTATTTTTCATTTTCACATATTTTAATTAAAAGAATATTTTTTTTCTTTCTGCCTCAATTGATTTTACCTTTATAATTATTACATTTTTGTTTTAAACTAGTATTATTAATTACTACTAGTAATTTACCGTTTTTGGAAAAAAAAGTGTCATTTTGTTTTCTCTTTATTTTATTTCGGGATTAGAGTTCTACATTCTATTTTCATCTTCCCTTTAGCATAATTTTACTCCAACTCAACTCCACCTTTATGCCAACACTTTCCTCCTAACTTTCCCCATTTTGCTGTCTTGTCTCTCTTTCCCTTTTCCAACTTTTGATTCTCCCTATTTTTCTCTTTACCTGGTTAAAATTTCACCCCATTTATATATCTAATTTCAAATCCCCTACTACAAGTCCACACAAACCTCTCCCCTCTTGTCTTCACTAGCCAAAAAGTTGTTTTTTCTCGATGTCCTTTTATTGCTATTTGCCTGAAAAGTGATTATATCGATCTTTTGAAATTTTTTTTTGAGAGATTGTTTTAGTTTATTCTACTTGTTTTATTTTGCTTTATGCTTGCTTTGTTTTCTACCTCTCTTTTCCCTCATCTCCCTCGATACCAGTTGCTATTTGCAATTTGAATCAATATCTAGGTACTGGTTGCTGGCCTTTATTGGGATTAGTGACTGTTCTATTGAACTTCTCTCCTGACATCTATATTTTGTTCCTCTTTTCTCTCTTATACACTTTCTTTTCTCTCTGACTTTTTTCTCTTCCTCTTTTCTTCTCCTTTTTCACCTTTTTATTTTCTTATTTTATTTTATTTTATTGTTCATTTATTTATTTTTTTTTTCTCTCACTCTCCCAATTTGATTTTGGCACTTCTTTCTTTTCTTTCTTCCTCATTTTCCTCTTCTTCTTTCTCTATCTACCCCTAATTTGCCCTTCATTGGTGGTCACCTTATTTGTGATTATTAACATCTTGAATACATTTCTACTCAGTGCCTTGTGTGCTGTACCTGGTCGTGTTGTAGTTTGTGCCTTTCAGTCAACGTAGGAGAGAGCACTACATAACCAGACACCCAGAGAAGAAAGACCATGGTCAGAAAAAGAAACAGCCCACAAAAGACAGAAAGGCAGGTTTCACCAGAAAAGGAAGTAAACAAAATAGAGCCACAAATAAGCCTACCAGAGAAAGAGTTCAGAGAAATTATCATAATGTGGTTGAAAAGATTGGAAGACAAATTTGACAATATGAGTAAGGGCCAAGAGGTAACGAATAAGAACCTAGAGGAGGCGAAGAAGCGTGAAGAAGAGATGCAGAAGAAACTAGAGGAGGTGCTGAATAAACAAGAAGAAATGCAGAAGAAACTAGAGGAGGTGCAGAATA
>JAAGEH010000392.1:15108189-15173189 GCA_011751065.1 Lasiurus cinereus
GAGTGGATCAGAAAACTGTGGTACATCTACACAATGGAATTCTATGCAGCCATTAAAAAGAAGGAATTCTTACCATTTGCAGCAACCTGGTTGGAACTGGAGAACCTTATGCTCAGTGAAATAAGCCAGTCAATAAAGAAGAAGCATCACATGATCTCACTCATTTGTGAATAATAAAGAACATTATAAACTGATGAACAAAAAGATAGATACAGAGATAGTAAAGCTTCAAACAAACTGTGAAATTACAGCAGGAAGATTAAAGTTAGGTGAGGTAGATAAGAGATCAATCAAAGGACTTGTATGCATGCATATAAGCATAACCAATGAACACAGACACTGGGGGGTTGGGGTATGCCTGGAAGGGAAGGGCGGCAATGGGGAAATATGTATAAAAAAATTAATAAAAATTAAAAAAAGGAAACAAATAAAAATTTTAAATAAAAGATGAAAGAATAAAATAGAAAAAAAGAAAAAACTATCGAATATATATATCCATCTATGATTTAAATATTATAATACTTTTTATAATTATCTTAAGATATCAATTAGATTTTAAACTGTTTTTATATTAAAAACCTTTTTGGAGATATTTTGAGAATCTAAGATGGCGGCATATGTAAATACCTACACTGCTGCCTTGCACAACGATTTCAAAACTACAACTAAAAGACAGAATGGACAGCATCCAGTACCACAGGAAAGCTGGCTGAGTGGAAATTCTACAGCTAGAAGGAAAGAGAGAGGCTCACGGAGACCCAAAGGAGCTGCATAAAGCTGAGGTACTGAGACGCACACGTGGAGAGAGTGGGTGCCAGAGTACCTGGCTGGCTTTCTCTGGAGGGAGGGAGAAGGAGACTCCCAACTGCATTGAATACCTTATCCTATGGCACTGAACCCCAGGTCCAGGCGAGACTCATACAGGGGGAGTTTGGACTGTGAAAAGGGAGAGGTGCATGGAAATTTAGGGGTCGCAAAAGATCAGAGGTCTGGTGGCGCGCACAGCACTGTGTGCAGAAGACAGACTGCTAATTGTGCCGCTGACTTCCATGAGTGGGCGGGAGACAGAGCCTCCCAACTGTGCCACTTCGAACTCCACTAAACCCCAGTTTCAGACAAAACTCTGGGGATGCAGACTCATATCGTCCCAGAGCGCAGGGGAGCTGGAAAGGCAGCAGTCTAGAGGCACTGCCTGTGCGTACAGGGACCACTCTAGTGATTACCCAGAGTCACGTGAGACCAGGGGCTGTGGAGTGCCATCTGGAAGGCAAGGCGGTCTGTTAAGCCCTGAGACTCCACCCATCCCAAGCTCAACAGAGAGGCTTTTGCAGCTTTACAAGTCTTGTATCATAAGGCTGAATCCAACACAGAAGTTCTACCGGCATAGTGAAAATGCGGAGACAAAGGAAAAGATCACAAACAAAAAAATGGAGGAAAACAAATGACTAAATATAGAGTTCAAAAACATGCTTATAAGGTTTTTCAAGAATATTCTAGAAGAGATGGATAAAATTAGCGAGACCCAAGAGGAGATGAAATAGGACCAACTAGAGATGAAAAAGGACCAACTAGAAATTAAACATACTCTGACTGAATTAATAAATATTATACAGAGACCTAACAGCAGACTAGAGAAAGGCAAGAATCAAGTCAAAAATTTGAAATATAAAGAAGCAGAAAACACTCAACCGGAAAAGCAAGAAGAAAAAAGAATCCAAAAATGTGAAGATAATGTAAGGAGCCTCTGAGACAGCTTCAAGTATACCAAGATCAGAATTGTGAGGGTGCCAGAAGAAGAGAGAGAGCAAGATACTGAAAACGTACTTAAAGAAATAATAACTGAAAACTTCCCACATCTGGTGAAAGAAATAGACTTACAAGTCCAGGAAGCACACAGAACACCATATAAAAGGAATCCAAAGAGGACTATACCATGACACATCATCATTAAAATACCAAGAGCAAAAGACAAAGAGAGAATATTAAAAGCAGCAAGAGAAAAACAGTTCATTACCTACAAGGGAGCACCCATACGACTGTCAGCTGATTTCTCAACAGAAACGATGCAGGCCAGAGGGGAGTGGCAAGAAATATTCAACGTGATGAATAGCAAGAACCTACAACCAAGAATACTCTATCCAGCAAAGCTATCATTCAGAATTGAAGGTCAGATAAAGAGCTTCACAGAGAAGAAAAAGCTAAAGGAGTTCATCAACTCCAAACCAGTATTATATGAAATGCTGAAAGGTACTCATTAAGAAGAGGAAGAAGAAAAAGGTAAAAGATAAAAAATTATGAACAAGTGAATCTAAAAATTAAGTGAATTAAAAATTTGATCAACAGAATAAACTGGTGAATATAATAGAATCAGGAGCACAAAAAGGGAGTGGACTGAGAATTCTCAGGGGGAAAGGGGTGAGAGGGGTGCAGGGAGAGACTGGACAAAAATCATACACCTATGGATGAGGTCAATTGGGTGGAGGTAAGGGTAGAGGGAGGGGTGGGAGCCGGGTGGAGGGGAGCTATGGAGGGGAAAAAAGAGAAACAAATGTAATAATCTGAATAATAAAGATTTAATTTAAAAAATTTTCATTTGGGACTCACAGAATTAGTCCTTTTTTAAAAAATATATATTTTATTGATTTCTTACAGAGAGGAAGAGAGAGGAATAGAGAGTTGGAAACATCAAAGAGAGAGAGACATCAATCAGCCGCCTCCTGCACGCCCCCTACTGTGGACGTGCCCACAACCAGGATACATGCCCTTGACCTGAATCGAACCCGGGACCTTCCAATCTGCAGGCCGACTCTCTATCCACTGAGCCAAACCGGTTTTGGCTAATCCTTCTTTTTTAAGTAGACCAATCAACAACATATTTTGAATTCCTAATTATTAGAGAAATTTTATTTTCTCAAAAACACATTTTTGTACTTTAGACATTTAATTACCACAACCACATTTTCTCCCAATTTAATTTGAATCTTGAACTTTTAAAGTTGGCAAGTCAAATATTTAGCAGTTCCTAGATTAATAACACAAAATACAAGACATATTTTTTCATGGCGAGAAAGGAGACTTTAGATTAGTATACTGGGAGAATGGACTTTCATATTGGATCACCGAGTGCCTCTTCCTTGCCCCACATCCTGCTTACTTCAAAGGAAGTTTCAGTAACAGATCTGGCTGAATTTCTTTTCATGATTAAAGGATAAAGACAGATCTCAAATTTTTCTTTCTTTTTCACTTTCTGAAGTAATGACTAGCACCCAGTTTGGCAAGATTTGCATTTCCCTGTGAGTTCTTCTATAATTTTTAAATGAAACCTTAAGTAATCTCATTGCAGGAGAGCAGATAGCCCTGCCCTCCCCTGCCACCTTTGAATTTCTCTGCACCAGAGGCAGTTTCAGCAGTGGAGTTTCACTTATTACAGATTTTAGATTCCAAATACAAACTAAAATTTTAATTTGAACAAGAAACCACATTATATAAACATGCAAACAAAATTCTAATTCTTCCCCAACGGCCTGGCTGAAAATGACATTCCCAACCTACTTACAGATCTGGTTTCTGCACCTGGTCTTAGGCTTTGGTGCGGTGAATTTCCCACACTTTTTCTCGGTGTAATTTTTCCTTCATTCATTCTAGGCAAAAAATATCATTTCCTCCAGACATCCCGAGCTGGGCGCCAGATATGGGAATCCCTTTCATGTCCTGTGGGGTTCAGGATTCCGGTTCAGGGTTTGGGTTCTGGAGAAGGCCACACACAAATAAAAAGAGACTAGAAAAGTATTAATTTGGGAATATTGGGGGCCAAGCAGGAGCCTCTCTCTAGTGAGAGGACTACACACTGCTCTGGCCTTGCTGTCCCTTTTATTGAGACTTTGGGGCACACCCATAGCCTTTAAGCAGGAAATTCCAATAACAAAACTACATAAGACAAACAGAGGTGGAGGCTGCTTCAGCTAATGATGTTTCAACTAAACAGTGAGTGATTAGAGCAATTAAGGTTGTTGAACAGCCTTCCCGGTTTCCTGTTCCTGTCCACATCTTTCTATTAGTGAGACGGTGTTCGGTTCCGGCAGTGTGATGTCTTTTTGTGTGGCCTCCTGATGGACATCGTAGCTGGGTCTTCAGTAGGCAATTCCATTTTATCAGTCAGCTGATGGTAAAGCCAATGAATTCCATATTGCATGAACCGATTGCTGCTTTTTTGCCATTAAATTAATTTCTTGATCAGAGGCAAAACTCTAAAGAATACCATGAGGATACGTAAAGCATTCTTTAAGTCCAAGGATAGCAATATTATAAGAAGCACTGCATGTAAAAGAGGCAAATTTATATCCCAAATGCATATCTCTTCTCATGAGGAGAAATCCCTGCAGCTTCCATAATATTTACACCAGTGATGTCACCAAGTGATGCCTTTTCTTTTTAAATGTTAAAATATTTCCTCCACATTGGTAGGCCTGTGCCAATGTGGAGAAAATATTTTAACATGCCAGAAATACCGGGACTCCAGAAACTTCAAGTTGTTGAGCTTTGAATTTTATAGTGTTTACATCCCACCTTACAGCACTCAGGTCTTTTAAGGCATCCAAGATCCTGTCATGTATGCTCATCAGGTTCAGTGAGCATGTTCCATCCATGTAGTGGAACAGTGTGATGTTTTGAAATATAAAGACAGCCAAGATCTCTGCAAATTAGATTATGGCAGGTAAGAGAATTAACGTTACCTTGGGTACTACAAAATGTGAAAATATACTATTGTGCCTGCTAGGTGAAAGCAAACTGCTTCTGGAGGGCCTTGCAATTCGGTAATCAGAAAATAGCATTTTCTAGATCAATTGCTGCCTAGTCAGTGTCACATGCTGAACTGCCCAGTAAAGATACTACATCTAGAATAGCAGCTGCAACAGGAGTTGTCATCTGGTTACATTTCTAATGAATAGCAATCATTCTCCCAGGGCTATCTGCCTTCCATGTAGGCCAGTTAAACAAGTAAAAAGGAATTGTGTTAGGAACCATTAGTTCTTCATTTTTTGAATCTTTGGTGTTGTCATTAATCTCTGCTATTCTGCCATGGAGGAAGTACTGTTTACAATTTTTAAAACTTATCATTCTAGCAGGAAAGAAAAATTCCAGGGTCCTCCTCTTAGTTCTTCATATTGTAGCAGCTCTCATTTAATGGATCAGAGATATAGTGGGGATTCTTCCAGATACTGCTATATCAAGTTTACTAGGAGTTGGTAAACTACGGTTGTGATTCAAATCTGGCCCTCCTAGATACTTCTGTAGATGTAGTTTTATTAACACGTAGACATGCTCATTCATTTACATACTGTCTATGGCTGCTTTCATGATAAAAATCACAAAGCTGAGTAGTTGCCACAGAGACCATATGGCCTGCAAAGCCTAAAATATTTTCTCTCTAAGCATTTATGGAAGGTTTACCAACCCCTGAATTATGCATTCAAAAACTAGAGTATATAGAGAAGGTTAGTCCATAGACCGTCTGTACTCACAGTGAGATGGACCTGGCTACAAACCCCATTTACTACTAAGCCCCAATTTGAACTGGGGAGTGTAGTGATATATTCGATCTTCCAGACTTAGCAGCAGGTCAGAATTAGTATTTATCTAGTAATCTACAAAAGATCCAGGTAATGCAGCTGGGTATTTCTCTTTCTATATACACAATAACCCTAGTAGTGATCACAGATCTATTCCTGGGGCAGGTTTAAAGGACAAAATACCCTTACTATGACAGTGTTCCTGGCTCTTTTTCCTGGTCTAATAACTGGCTTGGTTCTAGAAGCTGGAGACAGACTGTGCCATTCCATTGTGGCAACCCAAACCAGGTTTCTGGTCACCAGATCTAGAGGTTTTTCTTGTAATATAGATTAAGTCATATTTAAGTAAGTCATCATCTTAAAAAAAAAAATCCTAGAGACAATGTGAACATTTAACCATCACCAAAGATCCCTATAGGTCAAAACATTCTGATTAAAATTTTATCCCTGTTGTCTATTATGACATTTGCACCCACTTTGATTCTGGAAGTAAAGTTGGCTCTCAAATCCTATATTCCATTGAAAGCAGGAAGCCCATCTCAATGGCAACATCTTCCATTGTCATTTCTTTGTGGAGAATATTCATCTTTTCATTCAGCTTTTCAATAATACTGGCATTCCCACTCACATTTCTTAATGCCATACTGTGTGAAATAAAATGTCCTTGAATTCATTGTTGCTTCTGCAAAAACCCTACCCTATTGAAACAGACAAAACTGGCTAAAGATAAATTTTTTTCACTTCCTTCAGAAATATTTTACTTTTCACATTCCATAAACCATTTATCCAGTTAACTGCCCAGATCTGAAAGGATAATAAAATTCTTATCTCCCCTAGAGGGCCAGATGTTTACAGCCCAGACTCTGCCTTTGGCTAAGCCCCAAGATGATTGCAAAACTAAAACACTACTTCCTTAGGGATTTATATGTCAAAAGGAGTGAAGCCTAAAATTTGTACCCATCTCTGGAAAGAAATGGTTTAAACAGCAAGATTCACACAGATAGATAGGTAATCACCTATCTATAGATGATAGATAGATAGAGATAGATAGATAGATAGATAGATAGATAGATAGATGATAGATAGATAGAGTGCTTGGAAAAGCATATTCCATTCCAAAAGGTGAGGGTGAGAACTCCAGACCCTTTCTGTCCAGTCTCAAGGGGGTAAAAGGTTTTTTCTCTCCTTTGGGGAGGGGAGAGGAATGACTCTCTCTCTCTTCTATCTACAAAGAGAAAATCTGTTGATCTCCAATCTTTGTCAAAAAGGTATAACCTGTGAGCAAACAGGACGTTTCCATCAGCTCTCATTGCAGGATGGAGGAGTGGACACCGATGCTGTAATGTTGCTCTGACTATTATCTGGATGTATCAATAAAGAGCTGTTTTTCCTGGTTCAGGTACCATGTGTTCCTGTGTATTCACATAAATAAAGTACATAACTGTGTAAGTGGAGTAACACCTGAGACCTTCCACAGTCTATAGCAAAGCACACAGTGAAGGGAGTGTCCCCTGGGCCCTCCAGGGTGCGTGCTTAGGGAAGGGAATGTGGCGGCACATGATCAACTTTCCTGTTCATTCCAACATTTCTTTCTCTCTTAGCCTTTGTTTAGATTCTTTTCTCTGTATTATATAGGAAGATTTGACATCTTAATGTATTAAATATAGACTACCATTAAATCCAAATGTTACCCAACTAATCAATTAAATTGTTAAACCACTCTCAGACGTTCAAGCTAACATGCTGAATCCAGAAACTCCAGTAAGTGCACCCATTTCATAAGTTGACTAAAGGTATGCCATAGTTTACTCTAACATTCATAGAATCCAATTCCAAACATGTTTCCCAGGTTTCTACCAATGTACATAGTGAAACCTTGAATTTGGTGGGAGTTTAAGCCATCTCTTTCCAGGATGCACTTTAGGCTTTTCTCCATGAAACATACTAAGCTCTGACTCAAAGTAGAGGTCTAAATGCACAAAGAAGTGAAGAAGTGGATACTGGAGAGAATAAGCATCTTCTTGCAAGGTAACAGCCTCAGGTGAAGTTATTCCAAGGTTTCCAAGCAAGGGAAAGCTTATCTTCACACGTACGAGGAAGTGTTGCTTCTGCTGGCAAAAAGACTTGAGGATTCAAAGTTCTCAGCTTTATCTAAGTTTATCCAGATGCCAATCAATGCTCTTTCATACAAGAGATTTGGAAAGTCTTTGAAGTCAATTTACATTGTAATTCCACAATCCACACAAATTTTTATTTTCATTGAAGTCTACTTGTAGCTACAGAGAGAGAGAGAGAAAGAGAGAACGCAGATATTTTTTGAAGGGGTTGCCTTAGATATACTCTGGTTCTCTCATTCTGACTTGACTTGAGTAGTCAGTGGTCTGAGCCTGTCTTTTAAACCCCTGAAAGCTCTCTGGGAAAGTCAGAAATAGTCACTCCATCTGTGGTTGGCAAAATCCTAACATGGCCCCTAGGATTCCCACCCCTTTTTATATGTTATTTATGTAATTTCCTCCCCTTGAATGTGGGTGGAACCTGTGAATATGATATCAGTATCATGATGCCAAAAGAATGTTACAGATGTAATTAAGGATACTAAACAGCTGACATTAAACTTATCCAAAAGGACATCATCTAGGTGGGCCTATCCTAATCATATCAGCCTTCTAAATCTGTATCTAGAAGCCAGAGAAAGAGGGAGCCAGAGATTTGAAGCATGAGAGGAATTTGATGTAAAGGAGATTCTTCATTGCTGGTTTGAAGCTGGAAGGGACCATGTGATAAGGAATGTGGGTGGACTACAAGAGCTGAAGATTGCTCCTAGTCTACATCTTGATTTTAGCCTCGTGAGACTGTGAGCAGAGATTACAGTTATGCCATGTCAGAATTGCTAATCTACAGAATCCAGAGCTAATAAATGAATCTTGTTTTAAGCTGCTAAGTATGTGACTCTTTGTTATTTAGCAGAAGAAAACTGAGACATCAGCATATAGTCCTATTAGAGATCATGGCTAATAAATTGTCCAGTGCAACAGCTACATGGTCTCCCACACTTGCTTTATTAGGCATTGTATCACAATCTTAAGAGGCGATAATATAACTAATTGCAAGGATGCAGCATAGCATGGATTACTGGCATTCTAATTTGCAAGGAACTTAACACTGTGATCAAGGCAAGGAACTTAGCGCTGTGTTCAAGGCAAGCTAATCCAAGAATCTCATCTTACCTATGCCCAAAGCCAATCAGGAGTGAGTATGCAAATTAACCCAACAAAAAATGGTGGGTTAATTTGCATATGCAGTGTGGAGCAGCAGGAAGGGCAGGATGCCTGCTATGAGGGGGAGGAGGCGGTGGAGGAAACTACTGGAGCAGTGCTCCACCCAAGAGAGAGGAGTTGCAGACTCCTTGGCAGCCAGGAGTGAAGCCAGGGGAAAGCAGGCCTATTCTTGCATGAATATCATGCAACAGGCCTCTATTTTATATATATACTAGTAGCCCTGCACAAGAATTCGTGCACCAGTAACTTGCCAGTAGCTCATTGCCGCCCTCCAGTAGCTCTTCACCTGCTCCCCTGCCCTCCTGTTGCTCCTCCCACCACCCCGTGTCCTGCCCCTCCCATAGCTGGCTGCCCTGCCCCCTCCTGTAGCTCTTCACCACCCGCTTGTAGCTTGCTGCCCCACCCTCCTGCTGATCTGTGATCCAGTCATTACATGGTCGGTCTTTACACTTCATGGCATAACAACCATTTGCGTATTACATCTTTATTACATAGGATTGAGTTCAGAGAAGAAGGGAGAGGGAGAGAGAGATAGAAACATCTATGGTAAAAGAGAATCATTGACTGGCTATCTCCTGCACACTACCTACTGAGGATTGTGAGCCCGCAACCAAGGCATGTGCCCTTGACCAGAATTGAACCTGGAACCCTTCAGCCTGCAGATCGGCACTCTATCCATTGAGACAAACCAGATAGAGCCAAAAACTTCGTTTTTGATTGTCTGTTTTCTGAAATGACTCCTGGTAGCAAGTATTCTTATCATTCAGGGTCAAATCAGGAAAGAAGAAACAACATAATACGTAATATATTTCAACAGAGAGAATTCAAGAAAGGGAAATGGTACCACAAGCATTGGAGGACTGAAAGAAAAAAAAAAGGAAGGAAGGAAGGAAGGAAGGAAGGAAGGAAGGAAGGAAGGAAGGAAGGAAGGCTACCCAAAACTGGAAAACAAACACTAGAAGCTTGGTGGAAGAATAGTGTTCCTCCAAAAATTCATATCCACCTAAAATCTGTGAATGTGACCTTATTTGGGAATAGGATCTTTGAAATGTCATCAAATTAAGATGAAGTCTAAGTGAATTAGAGTGGGCTCTTAAACACAATGACTGCTGTCCAGATGAGAAGGCCAGGTGAAGACACAAGACACATGGAGAATGCCATGTGAAGACACAGGCAGAAATAGGAGTGATGCTGCTACAAGCCAAGGAATGCTGAGGATTGCTGACACCAGAAGCTGGGAAGAGGCAGGGAAGGGTTCTCCCCTAGAGCCTTCAGAGGGAGCATGGCCCTGCCTGGCTGCTGGTGCATTTTAGGGGAGGCTAGTTCTGGGAATGCTGAAGAAAATGGAATGTTGCTGCTATGGGTGAAGTACCACTTCTGGGACAACACACAAACAAACAAAACAAGCTTTTCTCCTCCCCTCCTCCTGCCTTCAGTCTTCCCCCATGGTCTTCTATGCGCAGAATGTAAGCTAAAACCAGCTGGCAAAGGAGAACTAGCTTGTGAAGTTCCAAATCCCAGCATCACAGAGCAATAAGAAGGGCTGACAGGTAAAGGACAGACATCAGATATGTATGTGTTTGTGGAGGGTTGCAGGATGTGGGTAGAAAGATTGCTGGACAGGTAGATGAGCAATGCTGAGTACATAAATAAGCTGCATCCATGACCGGAACAAAGGGGACTCAGAAAGTGTCTGAAGAAAAGTTTATTCAGCAAAACTTGCTGTAAGAATGAGCAAGGGGAAAATCTATACTTTCAGAAGGCAAATAATAGAATAACAACACTACATTAAAAACTGCTTTTGAGTTGGCAGGCCTTATCTTGGTTTAAAGACAGTTTACAAAAAAGGGTCAGTCCTGAAATATTTTTCCTTTAAATACTAATAAGTATTACCTGCAGTATTTGTGTATTAAATCTTTTCTCCTTGGTTTTGTACCTTGATCCTGCAAGGGCGGGTCCTGCCAGGTGGAGCCAAAGGCAGGTAAATGCAGTCTTCTGGCACTTCCTTCCACCACTACCCCACATACTCGGCCAAAGCAGACAGGGCCTTCAAACCCCTCTGATCAACCAATTCAAAGCTCTGCCCAGAATTGCTCTTTCTATAGTACCACTTCTGACATTGTTCTTCATCCACCTGACAATGATTCAACTAGAGGCCCTTTGCATGAAATTCATGCACCCGGGGAGAGGGGCTGTCCTTCAGCCCAGCCTGCTCCCTCTCCAATCTGGGAACCTCTGAGGGATATCCGACTGTCCGATTCTACCTGGATCGAGCCTAAATGGGCAGTTGGACATCCCTCTCACAATCCAGGACTGCTGGCTCCCAACTACTCACCTGCCTGCCTTCCTGATTGCCCCTAACCGCTTCTGCCTGCCAGCCTGATCACTCCCTAACCACTCCCCTGCCAGCCTGATTGATGCCTAACTGCTCCCCTGCCAGCCTGTTTGGCCTTAACTGCCTTCCCCTGTGGGCCTGGACACCTCTAACAGCCCTCCCCTGAAGGCCTGAGTCCCCCCCAACTGCCCTTCCCTGCAGTCCCAGTCACCCCCAACTTCCCTCCTCTGCCAGCCTGGTCACCCTTAACTGCCCTCCCCTGAAGACTTGATCACCCCCAACTCCCCTCCCTTGCAGGCCTGGTCCCTGCCAGCTGCCCTCCCCTGCTGGCCATCTTGTGGTGGCCATCTTGGCAGGATCTTTTGACCACATGGGGGCAGTAATCTTGTGTGTTGGAGTGATGGTCAATCTGCATATTACTTTTTTATTAGATAGGATAGAGGCCTGGTGCACAGGTGGGGGCCAGCTGGTTTGCCTTGAAGGGTGTCCCAGATCAGGGTGAAGGTTCCCTTGGGGCATGGGGCAGCCTGGGTGAGGGGCCTGTGGTGGTTTGCAGACCAGCCATGCCCCCTGGTGACCCAAGCAGAGGCCCTGGTATTTGGGATTTATTTATCTTCTATAATTGAAACTTTGATACCTGGAGTAGAGCCAAGCCTTCTGCTCACTCAATAGCCGCAGCTATTGAAACTTTGTTGACTTAAGTAGAGGTCTGGGCTGGCCAAGGTTTGTGGAAAGCTGGCTTCCTCCATTGCCGGAGGCAACCCAAGCCTCCCTCCTGCTCTCTCTGTGGCTGTAGCCATCTTGGTTGGGTTAATTTGCATACTTGCTCCTGATTGGCTGGTGGGCATGGCTTGTGGAGGTGTGGTTGATTTGCATATTGCTCTTTTATTAGATAGGATTCTGGTCAATTAACTAAAAACAACAACAAACACACACAAAAACGAAACCTTTCTCAGAGCTAAAAATGGCAGCTACTATTTCTTAATCACCTACTATGTTCTAGAACTACTACATTCTATAATCACAACTTTTTTGCTTCCAAGTAATAAACTCACATCAACCAGCTTGAGCAACAGAGGAAATTGTGGTAAGACTACAGTTGATCCATTCTATCTATCGATTGATTTATCTTCCTTAAAATTACTTTGCTTGGTTTCCAGGATACCACATTTACCTGAAATTTCCTCTACTGCTCTGGGGCCTCTTTTGTAGTTTCTTTTGTTGGTTCCTCCTTATATCCCTGGCGTATCCAAGACTCGGATTTTGGAAGTTTTTTCTCTTCTATCTATACTTATTCCATTGGCCATCTCATCCAATCTGATGACTTGGAGTTCCAAAAGTAAACTGACAGTTATTGAACATCTTATTAGTGAAAGGGGTTGAAACAAGGGTGTGGATATAATGTTCTGAACATGTTCAGCTGTGTTCTGCTAGACATGATGAGAGTAAACTGAAGAGCACAAGTAATTAGATTCACTCTTTCTAGAATTTTCAAGTGTTTTAGTGTTATCTAGATTACCTAGAACATTATCTCCATAATGGCAAGTACTATATCTTGTCTGCTGAATCCCCTCTGTCTACAACAAGCCATTTGTAGGCACTCACTGCAAATGTATTAAATGAATAAATGCTCACAAAAGCAGTTAAACCAATAATTAGTGTTCTATTATCCATCTCAATAGAGGAGGACAGAATCACAGATAATAGAAAACCACAAATAATCTATTTATATTAGTCCACATCATGGTTACATTTTGGAGACTGGTATAATGAGAATGGTAGCCCTGGAGCCCCAGTGAGTCTCCCACAATGTTTGTTTCTTGATTTTTACTGAAAATAGGGCAGTCCAAAGACAGAATGCAGCAATTACAAGTTCTTTTCACCTTTGTGCAAGTCTGTGCAGTATTCTCATCACCTACCCCAGTATGATGAGCACCACCAATTCACAAGGTAACTTTAAGTAATTTTGTGTTCTCTCTCTCTCTCTCTCTCCCACTGGAGCCACACCCGCCGGACTGTAATATCTTTTTTAAAAAACAAAACAACACAATAACACAATTCAGGGCCCAGTTAAGGATCAAAAAATACATTTAGCTGCTGTGTCTTTTAATCTAGAATAGTCTCAGATTTTTTTTTTTTTTTGGCACTAAAATATTTTGAAGAGTCCAAGATACGATGTCCCATATTCTGAATTTCTCTGATGGTTTCTACATGATTTCTAGTATTTTCTTTGTTAAGGATATTGCATAGATATGTCAAATATCTCTTACTGCATCACATCAAAGGCATCAGTTTTTCCTATTATTGGTGATTCTAAGCTTGGTTACTTAATTAAAGTGAATTCTCAGGCTGTTTCATTCTCTCTTTTTTGTTTTCAGGGGATTCCAGAGATAAATCACTGTTTCTGTGACAAATAAGCATTTATCTCTGTATCTTCCTGGCACCTGACCTATCCAATTTTTCCTGCACTTAGGCCTAGACTATAATCCCCTAGACCCAGGGGGGAAATGATTGCATCTTGTAAAGTTTCCCCTCATCTCTTGGGCCTGAATGTTGTAACTGGCATTCCTGTCCTGGTGAGTAGTCTTTGTCTTGGATCTGGGGACTGGAACCTCAATGAAAAGTCATTCTTTTTAGGATACAAGAATGGTAGATTGATTGATGGCTCTTCAAAAAATGACCACATCCCAACCTCTGGAACCTGTGAATGTAACCTTACATGCACAAATGGAGTTTGCAGATGTGATTAGGAATTTTTAAGTGGAAGATCATCCTGGATTATCCAGATGGACCTTAAAATATAATCAAAATTCCCTTGTAAGAAGGAGATTTTACATAGAAGAGAAAGTGGCAATGTGATCACTAGGGCAGAGATTAGATGGTGCAGCCACAAGCCAAGGAATGCTGGCAGTCACCAGAAGCTGGAAGGACCTGGAGCCTCTGGAGGGAGCTTTGCTCTGCCAACACCTTGATTTCAGCCCAGGGATACTGATGTCAGACTTCTGGTCTCCACAACTGTGAGATAATAAATTGCTAATTTAAGCCACCAAGAGTGTAGTGATTTGTTACAGCAATGCTAGGAAACTAATACAGTAAGTGAATATTTCAAATGTAGATTGAGGTTCGGGATTGAATTTTGATCCTGTCACTTTCTAGAGTGTAATTTGGGACAAGTTACTTAATTTCATTCTCAGTTCTCACTTTTTAGAATGGGGATAATAGCCATATTTTAGGGTTAATATAAATATTGAATCATACAATATAAATGTATATGTTAAATACCTAGTAAAAGGCATGGTACATAGTGACGCTCAATACATGACAGCTTTTAGTAGTAATTATTTAATTCAGCAAATATATATTGAGTGCTTGCTATATGCAATACTGCCATCTTCATTCTAGTTAAGGAGACAGGTGATGAACTAATAAACAATAAATATGTAACATGCTAGATAGTAGTAAATGCTATAAATAATGAAAAACATGTCAAAGAGAATTAACTGGTTCTAATTTAGATTTGAGATATATTTGCAAAATACATTATAGCCTACCTGTTATAAAGCATTATTGTAATATTAATAACAGCTACCATCTACTGAATGCTTTATTTCACTGCGTTCTCACAACAATGCTTAAAGTAAGGATAAAATTATCCCTATGACATGAGGGAAGAACCAGGCTCAGAAAATTCAGTTAAGTTCATCTCAAACAACCTCAAGGTCAGGTGTTGAATATCAAGATCCAGGCTCTTTTAGTTCTTCTAAACTGCTGCTATGAATGTAGAAATCTGGCCCTCGTTTTTCAGTCCTTACATATAACATGGAGTGGCTATAATATCCCACGTGATTTATTCACATGGTTAGCCCACATCACAAGATGTTGCATCAAATATTATGACCCATTGTTGTCCTGGACTGTCTTTCCCTAAGGCGGTATGTTCTCTGACTACACAGTTCCTACCTAATTCAGCCATTCTTGGAGCATTACTGAGAATTTTGCAAAAAAAAAGTTACATGGAAAAGTAAATTCTGGAAATACTAGCATAAACAATATGGAACAAGTTATTTAGTTATTGTTGTTTTACTGAGGATTCCTTTTTTAATAACATCACCTTTAATATCACCTTTAACCTTCCTGTTATTTATAGTTACTACGAAATAATTTCTGTTCCTATGAGTGTTACTTTTTTATTTAATAAAACTAAAAGTGTTTATTTTAAATAATATAGATATGGGAAGATATAATAAATGAAACATGTAGTGAGTATAAACATTTTCTAAATTATACTATAACCAAGCCACAAGACAAGTTATAGTTGACCAAATCTTATAATAAATTTTGTTACCCAAGTCATAGGGTATTTAGAATTGCAAATCAAATCCTGTCTCAAGATAACTATTTTAAATTGAACCATTATTGTTATGCATTTTGTTATGTTTTATAGAGAACATTCTTGGACACTGAAAATTATTTAAAACTCATATAAGGAGCCAAAACTGGTTTGGCTCAATGAATAGAGTGTTTGCCTGCGGACTGAAAGGTCCCGGGTTCGATTCCGGTCAAGGGCATGTACCTTGGTTGCGGGCACATCCCCAGTGGGGGGCGTGCAGGAGGTGGCTGATCGATGTCTCTCTCTCATCGATGTTTCTAACTCTCTATCCCTCTCCCTTCCTCTCTGTAAAAAAAATCAATAAAATATAAATAAATAAATAAAAATAAAATAAAATAAAATAAAACTCATATAAGGAAAAACCCTTCCATTTGAAGATATATTCATTTCAGGGATAAACTATATTTCTTAACCTAAAAAAAAGTATCAATGCTAGGCTTTTACCTTACCTAATTTTTAAAAATTACAGGTATATGATGAACCACAGTTCTATTCTCAGTCAGGGCACACGCCCAGTTTGTGAGCTTGATCCCCAGTGGGGGATGTGCAGGAGGCAACTAATTGATTATGTTCCTCTCTCATCAATGTTTCTATCACTGTCCCTTCCTCTATCTCTAAAAAAATATTTTTAAAAAATTACATGTAGATGTGTATCAGATCATGCTAAAGACACCAGCCTGACCAACTAGTACAAAACAATAAATACAAAACTGTGTTCATTTAATAAACAATTTTGTTTGGTTGCAGGCTCCTCCCCAGCCAAGATCCTTTTAATAAACAATTTTTAACAAAATTAAACAACAACAACGAAGTAGCAATAATTGAGAACCACAAGAATTCAAGATAACTCTGGTATGTCACCCGTTCAAAAGTCTCCTTTACCTTTGCTGGAATTCAAAATATCTCTGTGACAATGTGCACAGCAGAATTGTAAAGTTGCCAAGACTTCTTGCTGGAATATTGACTCAGAATCCTCAGTAAATTGATTTTAATTTATCATTATCAAGCTTAATAACATTTAATAATTTATTGCATTGGTTATCATTAAAAGACCAAATGAAAGTTTATGTAATGGGTCTTCAGGACCTAAAAAAGAACTTCTGTTCTGAATCATTTCAAGTTCCTTAAGGTAACCCTTGTAGCTGAGTTTAAAAATTAAGTTTGCCAGACTGAAAGTAGTTGACCAAAACAACCTGACTGGAAGCAGAAAGCCTGCTTGGGTCACCACATGGAGAGTGTGTTGTGAGGAGGCAAAAAGTTGACCTCCTTAGAGTTGCACTATATTCAGCTGTTTTTGACTCTTTTTTTTTTAATTATTCCTTTTTTCTTTTAAAAAAAATATATATTTTATTGAGTTTGTACAGAGAGGAAGGGAGAGGGATAGAGAGTTAGAAACATGGATGAGAGAGACATTGATCAGCTGCCTCTTGCACACCCCCTCTACTGGGGAGGTGCCCACAACCAAGGCACATGCCTTTGACCAGAATCAAACCTGGGGCCCTTCAGTCTGCAAACTAATGCTCTATCCACTTATCCAAACCGTTTTCAGCTGTTTTTGACTCTTTACTTTTTGTACATCCTGCAATATATACTACCACCCAAAGAAGATTGGAGACTTCATGCAACCTGAAATATCTTAACTTATGAATTTGTGTTCTTTTTTTTTAACAAACTGTAACATAGGCATTTATTATGACCAAGTATTGTATATTTTGCATTATTGTATGTGCTGTATTTTTCTCTTTTATTTTTAGAGAGTAGAAGGGAGAGGAAGAGACAAAGAGAAACATCAATGTGAGAGAGTCATATCCTGCATGCACCCTGACCAGGACCAGGGAACCTGAAACCAAGGTACGTGCCCTTGACTGGTATTGAATCTGGGACCCTTCAGTCCGTGGCTAGGGCTGAATTTACATTCTTAAACAGAGTTTCATCTTGGCCATTTATTTCTCACTTGAGACACTGCTCTACAGACTTTTAATTGTTTGAGTCTTAAAGAAGAACATGTGTATTCATGTATCTTGTGCAATAAAAAGCAAGGGAGCTGATTTTAAACTCTGTTTTACCAGATTGTCTATCCACGGGAAAAATTGTTTGTCTCAGAAAACTTTAAGTATCAACCTAAGGACGTTTAAGAGTTTGTTTTAAAACAGTGCTTCTCAAATGATAGTGTTCAAATGAATTACTTGGAGATTTTGTTAAGAGCAGATTCTGAAACATTGGGTCTAGGGTGGACCTGAGAGTCTACCTTTCTCACAAGCTCCCAGGGCTGCGGATCCACAGGGCACACTTGGGCAACAAAGTTTTAAGAGAGCTGCTTCTCCGTGCCATTTCTCTGCAAAATCCAGGACATCATTTCTCCTGCCTTCCCTCGCAGCCTCGTGCATTTATCATGAGAGGGGCTTCATGTCCCCAGAGAAGCAGAATATGTGCGGTGGAAAATTGGCTGAGTTGAATCAAAATGCATTGGTTTGGCCTCTGTCGACACATTGCCTGTATCTGTAACTGTATTTCAGTTCCAATGAATGCACACACATGGGTCTGAGGTAAACATATTGGTTTAAATGAAAATTCACTGGTTGGGAAACAAAAATAGGATTGCAGTGAAAACACATTGCGTTAAGTATTTTGCATAATTCCCACAAACAGATGATAGGAAACCAATGTTTTGGTTTCGGTGGCAGTTCATTGAATTCATTGGCCTTCTATTTGTTTCACTGAATATGTATGAGCTTTGGTGAAAATGCATTGCTTGGAAGAAATCAGTCAGGCTCTTCCTATACAGGCTGGTCGTAATGTCCTTCCTAATTTCGGAGCCATGCCATAGTGGCTCTTGTTTGTGAATACACATTATTTGTAATGTTCTACATTGCTTAGGTGGCAGGGTAAAACAATTTTATCTGTTCCTTGAGTTTGTAATGTAGTGCAATCATTGAACACTACAGAATATAAATGTGACTAAAATCTATGTTAGAATAACTATAAGATGTTTTTTTAACCTCAAAATATTATTTTTTCTGAACCAATTTTTATACAGAAAAACACATTCCAAAATGTTGGGATAAATGTAGAATCAATTTTGAAACCACAATACTGTACACTAAATACAAATATTGGCAATATTTGATAAAATACATGGTGTAATTACAGTAAAGCTACACTGGAAACCAATTGAACTGAGAATAGATTTAGAATTTGTATCAAATCAATGCCCTGAAATGAGCCTACATCCACAGAGTGCTCGTAAGTATATTGCTAATTCCTCCTGCTACCCAAATATATGATGGTGGCACAGGGGGAAGAACAAGGATGTCTTCTTTATATTGTGACAATGTTCTAATATGGTGCTTTAGATACTTAAATGGATCAAATATATGTATCACATGCTCAGCCAGTTGCCTGGTGTGAAAAATTATTCTTGATCCAGTATAAGACTTTAAAGGGGAGAGGCGTACAAGTTACATAGATATAGCTAGTTGGGCATATTTTTTTATCCACCAAATTTAGCTTGATAAGAACATGCTTTAGTCAGAAATGAACTGACTGATACTTCTGGGCTTTAGGAATGTGGGTGTCATTTTGTTGGACAAGTTATAAAATTCAAGTTCAGGTCAAAACTGCAGATTCTATGACTACCTGACTTTCCATCTATCTTGTCTTTGCAATTCTTTGGCCAGAACAGACTCTCCCTTTAAAAGCTGATCTGGAACAGCTTTTAAAAACAAAAAATGCATTACTTTTTCTCTTCCAGCCCTGATATATTATCTTGAGGAGATGCATTCTGAAGTATAGTAATCCCCCCTTATCAGCGTTTTCATTTTCTGCAGTTTCAGTTATCTGTGGTCAACCATGGTCTGAAATATTAAATGGAAAATTGCAGAAATAAGCAATTCATAAATTTTAAATTGTGTTATGTTCTGAATGATGTGGTGAACTTTTGCACCACCCTACCTGGAATGTGAGTCATCCTTTGTCTATCACCTCCACACTGTATTCTCTCCCCACCTACTAGTCACTCAGTAACCATCTATCTCAGTTACCAGGTCCACTGTCTCGATATCACAGTGCTTGTGGTCCAGTCACACTTATTTTACTTAATAATGGCCCCAAAGCACAAGACTAGTGATGCTGGCAATTTGGATATGCCAAAGAGAAGTCATACAGTCCTTCCCTTAAGTGAAAAGGTGAGTACAGTACAAGAGATTATATTCACATAACTTTTATTGTAATGTATTGTTAAAACTTTTATTTTATTATTAGTGATTGTTGTTAATCTTTTACTGTGCCTAATTTATAAATTAAACTTTATCATAGGCATGAAAAAATGGCGGCGGAATAGATGGATGTGTCCCAAGCCTTGTCCTGAAGCAGACAGAGGGAACAGCTGAGGGTCACACGGGGAGTGTTTGTTGGCAAGTTGAGAGACAGCTATACTCCAGGAGAAGGTGGGGAACTGCTGGACAGAGCTCTCCTGACCGGGCAGCCCCTACAGCTGCTGGGTTCCCTTTCGGAGCTGCCAGCTTGGATATGGAGACCCCACCATCTTGAAGGGAGGGTGGATATTATCAGAAGCCTGAGAATCTACAACTGACGCACCCACTGAGCAGCTGCAAACCCCAGAACACCGGTCTCCAATTGGCACAAACACCGGATTCAGAGGAGCTGTACACTCCACCATGGAAAGGTCAGATTTCACCTGGGGTGAGGTGAGGTCTCTGGTCCTGCAGAGAAGCACGTCCACTGTGGGGGCTGGAGGACCAGGGGAAGTCTGTGCCTGGAGAGATCCATGGCTGTTGGGGCTGCTGTGATCTGTGAATGTGGAAGGGGGCCCCTAGAGCTGCTAACAGAGGGAATCTTTAGAAAGCAATTTTGATCTGACACAGTGAGACAGCCTGGGAGTTTTAAAAGTGTACTGGTTGCCAAAATCGGTTTGGCTCAGTGGATAGAGTGTCAGGCTGGGGACTGAAGGGTCCCAGGTTCAATTCCGGTCAAGGGCATGTATCCTGGTTGCGGGCATATCCTCAGTAGGGGCCATGCAGGAGGCGGCTGATCTATGTCTCTCTCTCATCGATGTTTCTGGTTTTCAATCCCTTTCCCTTCCTTTCTGTGAAAAATCAATTAAATATATATTTTTTAAAAAAGTGTACAGGCTGCTTGGACACGAGGGGGAAGGGGAGTTCACACACTTGCACTTTTTCCTCTTCAAATCTTTGCTTCTGATTACTGAGCCCAATACATAGGATCACCCAGTTGGGGACACCCTAGGAGACTGCAGGGGAAAATTGTTTTTCTGAAACCTGGGGATCAGAGCAGGGAATGACCATCGGAGAACCAGCTCTGGGACAGCCCACTCCCACAAACCGGTATTGCGCCACAGAGAAAGCAGGATCTATGCACAGGCTAGAGAGGACCTATAGTCTCAGAGGTCAATCCAGAAACACATGCCACCCAGGGGCTGAATCACAAATTGACTCTTTTGTAATCACAAATAAAGGAATAAATAAATTAAGACACACCACCTCCTTAAAAATCTGGACTGGCTTACAACACTGAGGAGCAGTGGAATGCAGAGTACTGCAATACTGTTTTGATTAGAAAATAGGTGTGTCAAACAGAACAATAGAGGAAGTGAATGACCTTCACTACTGCACATTCTATTTTTTTATTCTTTATTTTTATTTTTTTCATCTTTTACTTAGAAAGATAAAAACTAATTTTTTTATTTTCTTCTCACTTGATTTTACCTTTTTAATTATTACATTTTTATTTTTAATCAGTATTATTACTACTACTATTTTATCTTTTTGTTAAAAAAAAGTGTCATTTTATTTTCTCTTTATTTTACTTTCGGATTAGTGTTCTACATTTTATTTTCATCGTTCCTTTAGCATCATTTTACTCTATCTCAACTCTACCTTTATGCCATCATTCTCTTCCTAAATTTTTCCCTTTTGTTGCCCTGTTTCTCTTATCATTTACCTACTTTAGATTTTCCCTATTCTTTCTTTATACCCCCTGTTAAAATTTCACCCCACTTATATATCTAACTCCCAATCCCCTGCTCCAAGTCCATACACACCTCCCTCTTCTCTGTCTTTACTATCCAAAAATTGTTTTTCTCTCTGTCCTTTTGTTGGTGTTTGCTTGAATGTTGATTATATCAATTTTTTATGCTTTTTTGTGAGATTGTTTTGCTATTCTTTTGTTTTGTGTTGTGTTTTTCTTTGCTTTGTTTTTGTTTATTGCTTCTGTTTTCCCTCACCTTGCTTAATATTAGTTGTTGTGTGTAGTTTGTACTAATCTCCAGGTACTTCTTGCTGGCATTTATTGGGATTAGTGGCTGTTCTCCCCATTTATATAATTTGTTCCCCTTCTCCTTCTTATTCTCTCTTACTTTTTTTCCTCTCAATTTCATTTTGGCACTCTGTGGGAACTCCTTTCACATCCTGAGTGGTTCAGGGTTTCTGTTCAGGGTTCAAGTTCTGGAGGAAGCTACACACAAATGAAAAGAAACTAGAAAAATATTAATTTGGAAATATTGGGGGGCCACGTAGGAGCCTACCTCTAGTGAGAAGAATACCCTCTGCTCTGGCCTTGCTATCCCTTTTATTAAGACTATGAGATACACCCATAGCCTTTAGGCAGGAAATTCCAATAACAGAAATACATAATACAAACAGAGGTGGAAGCTGCTTCAGCTAACAATGTTTCAACTAAACAGTGAATGATTAGCTCTGACCTTTCAGAACAATTAAAGTTGATCAGCCTTCTGGTTTCCTGTCCACATTTTTCTATTAGTGAGACAATGTTTGGTTTCCTTTCTACCCTTTTTGTTTCATTTTCTTTTCTCTCTTCCTCTTTCTTTTTTTAAAATAAATCTTTATTGTTCCATTTATTACAGGTGCTCCTCTTTTTTTCCCCTCATTGCTCCCACTACCTGATTCCCCACCCCCACCCCATACCCTTCCCCCCTGCCACTGTCCTCATCCATAGGTGTAAGATTTTTGTCCAATATCTTCCTGCACCCCTCAAACCCCTTTCCCACCAAGAATTGTCAGTCCATACCCTTTCTATCCTCCTGATTCTATTATATTCACCAGTTTATTCTGCTCACCAGATTTTTTATTCACTTGATTTTTAGATTCACTTGTCAATAGTTATGTATTTGTTATCACTTTGTTGTTCATAATTTTAATCTTTACCTTTTTCTTCTTCTTCCTCTTCTTAAAGAATACCCTTCAGCATTTCATATAATCCTGGTTTGGTAGTGATGAACTCCTTTAGCTTTTTCTTGTCTGTGAAGCTCTTTATCATTCAATTTTGAATGACAGCTTTGCTGGGTAAAGTTATCTTGATTGTAGGTTCTTGCTATTCATCACTTTGAATATTTCCTGCCACTCCCATCTGGCCTGCATAGTTTCTGTTGAGAAATCAGCTGACAGTTATATGGGAACTCCTTTGTAAGTAACTAACTGTTCTTCTCTTGCTGCTTTCAAGATTCTCTCTTTGTCTTTTGCCCTTGGCATTTTTAATTATGATGTGTCTTGGTGTGGTCCTCTTTGGATTCCTTTTTTTTAGGGTTCTCTGCCCTTCCTGAACATATAAGTCCATTTCTTTCACCAGGTGGGGAAGTTTTCAGTCATTATTTCTTCAAATAGGTTTTCATTATCTTGCTCTCTCTTTTCTTCTGGAACCCCCATAATTCTAATGTTGGTACCCTTGAAGTTGTCCCAGAGGCTCCTTACACTATCTTCACATTTTTTTATTCTTTTTTCTTTTTGTTTTTCTGGTTGGGAGTTTTTTGCTTCCTCATATTTCAAATCACTGGTTTGATACTTGGGGTCCTCTAGTCTACTGTTGGATTTCTGTATACTATTCTTTGTTTCAGATAGTGCACATTTTATTTATGACTGGTTCTTTTCCTTTTTTTTCTTTTTTTTTTTTGGCA
Organism: Lasiurus cinereus; assembly: GCA_011751065.1. Taxonomy (NCBI): domain Eukaryota; kingdom Metazoa; phylum Chordata; class Mammalia; order Chiroptera; family Vespertilionidae; genus Lasiurus; species Lasiurus cinereus. The sequence goes on from JAAGEH010000392.1 coordinate 15,131,711, forward strand.
TTCTCATTAAGATCCTTGAAGGTCTCACTAAGTTTCTCAGAGGTCTCACTAAGTTTCTCGGTGATTTGTAGAAGATTCTTAAGTTACCTTATAAATGTGGTTTTGAACGCTATATCCAGTAGTTTGTTTTCCTCTATTTCTTTCATTTGTGACATGTTTCTTTGTCTCCACCTTTTGGCTGCTTCCCTATGTTGATAGAGTGGCTTTGTGTGCTAGTTGTCCTTTATGGTCCAGTAGCTTCACCTCCCCAGTCACCTGAGCTGGACACTCTTGGTGCACCTCTTTGTGGGCTTGGTACACAGTCTTGTTTTTAAGCCTTGATTGCTATTGGTACACTGGAAGGAATTGGCCTCCAGGCCAATTGACTGTGAGGATTAGCTGTGTCTATTAATGGAAGAACTGCTGTGCTGGAGACACCCCTATGGGGCAAGGATTGCTTCAGTGGAGCTTTGGTGCTCACCGAGTCTGCCTCTTGAATGTGTCACTTATGTATGTGAGGAGTTGAAATCTGGTGTCATCTCACACTGACTTCTAGGTACACTCATTTCTGGATCTTCACAGAAGTGCAAGTCAGCTAGTATCTGAGGCCACCCAGCAGTAACTATAGGGTTATCTGCAGATTTCTCCTCTTTGCTTGGAGTTTGGAAGTTTTGGAGTTGTCTGACCTAGTTGCGAATTTGTTAGGTTAAGCTGTAAAAGGGCAGGCCATTCATATGCAAAAGCCACTGCACACAGCTCGGTGGGTTTGTAAATTGTATGGGGCGGGATCACAGAGAAGCTCTAGGGCATGACAAACAGCACTGGCTGCCAGTCAGCCCTCTATGAGTCTCTGCATTTCCTCATTCTGATCCCTGTCTCACTTCCTCGCCCCAGTGCAATAAACAATGATTCCTGTGCACACCTCTGCGAGAAAGCCACCCTCTCTTTCTGACCTGATGGCCAACAGTCCAGTTTCTCCCTGTATGACTCTGGGTCCCCAGAATCGCACCAGAAACTGGAGTTCAGAGCAGTTAGGAACTTGTAACTCCCTCCTAATTGAAAAAAACAGTGACACCCGTCTTCGTACCTCTGCCTTTTGGAGCCTCTGCGCATCCTATCAGGTCTCAATGCACTTTTTTCTTCCCTTCTAGCTGTAGAACTTCCACTCCAACAGCTTTCCCATGGTTCTGGGGGATAGTTGTTTTGTCTTTTAGTTGTAGTTTTGGTGTGTTTGTGAGAGGCAGCATGTATAGGTTTATACCTTATGCTGCCATCTTGGTTCCTCTCTCTTCTTCTTTCTCTCCTTTTCCCTAATTTGCCTCTCTATGGTGGTCACCTTTATTTGTAGTTATTAATATGGTGAATACATTTCTGTTCAATGGATTGTGCATTGTACCTGGTTGTGTTGTATTTTGTGCCTTTAAATCAACTCAGGAAAGAGAGAACTATATAACCAGACACCTGGAGAAGAGAGATCATGGGGAGACAAAGAAACAGCCCATATATGAAAGAAAAGTAGGCATCACCAGAAAAGGAAGTAAATGAAATGGAGGCAAGCAACCTGCCAGAGAAAGAATTCAGAGAAATGGTCATGAGGTGGTTGAAAAGAATGGAAGACAAATTTGACAATATGAGTAAGAATCAAGAGGAAATAAAGAAGAACCAAGAAGAAATGAAAAATGACATTGCTGCTGTAAAGAACTCAAAAGAAAGCATCAAGAGTAGGCTAGAAAAAGAAGAGTACCACATCAGTGAGCTAGAAGACAAGGTAGGAAAAAATACCCATGCCAGAAACCAAACATTGTCTCACTAATAGAAGTGAACAGGAGACCAGAAGGCTGGTCAACCTTAATTGCTCTGAAAGGTCAGAGCTAATCACTCACTGTTTAGTTGAAACATTGTTAGCTGAAGCAGCCTCTACCTGTTTGTTTCATGTTAATTTCTGTTATTGTAATTTCCTGCCTAAAGGCTATGGGTGTGTCCCAAAGCCTTAATAAAAGGGAGAAAAAGGCCAGAGCAAGTGATAGTCCTTTCCACTAGAGGAAGGCTCCCGCCTGGCCCCCCAATATCGCCATATTAATATTTTCTAGTCTCTCTCTTCATTTGTGTGCGGACTGCTCCAGAACCCAAATTCTGAACTGGGAACCCTGAACCACATGAGATGTGGAAAGAGGTTCCCACATCTGGTGCCCAACAGGAATGTGGAAAGGGGCTCCCACATCTGGTGCCTGACTGAGGGACGTCTGGAGGAAAAGGTATTTTTCGCCTAAGAGCAAAGGAAGAAAAATTCACCAAGGAAAATGGTGAGGAAAAATTCACCTAGGAAAAGGTGAGGGGAACTCAACATACGCAAAGCCCACGGATTAACTGCAGAGTCGCAATCTGTAAGTAGGGTGGGAACATCTTTTTCAGCCAGGCTAATGGGGAAGAATTAGGTTATAAATACAAAGTAAACTTTTTTATAGACTTTTGGTTTGCATGCTTAAATAATGTGGTTTCTTGTTCAAATTAAAATCTTAGTTTGTATTTGGAATCTGAAATCTGTAATAAGTAAAACTCCACTGGTGAAACCATTTCTGGTGTGGAGAAATTCAAAGGTGGCAGGAGAGAGCAAGGCTATCTGCTCTCCTACAATGAGATTACTGAAGGTTTCATTTAAAAATTATAGAAGAACTCACAGGGAAATGCAAATCTTGGCCAAATTAGGTGCTAGTTATTACTTCGGAAAGCAAAAAAGAAAGAAAAAATTTAAGATCTGTCTTTATCTTTTAAGCATGAAAAGAAATTCGGCCAGATCTGTTACTGATGCTTTCCCCTGAAGTAAACAGGATGTGGGGGAAGGGAGAGACATGTGGCAATCCAATACGAAAGTCCACTCTCCCAGTATACTAATCTAAAGTCTCCTTTCTCGCCATGAAAAAGTTTTAAAAATTTAGTGATGTGTCTGGAATTTCTGTACTTGTGTGGAGAGAAGCTCGGCTTAAAAAGAAATGCGCGCAATTGTCCATCTTTTTGGACATATTAGACAGGGTTTTAAGCTGGAATCTCTCCGCAAAAGCTGCAGAAAAAGAAAAACCTGAAACTGGTCTTTATTTTTTAAGAAAAATGGCATAAAGGAACCAAAAGGAGAAGATTTTGTGTTATTAATCAAGGTTTTCAGCTAAATTCAAATTAAATTGGAAGAAAATAAAATTTCTCTAATAATTAAAAATTTAAAATATGTTGTTTATTGGTCTAATTAAAAACAAATTCTGTGATTTCCAACTGAAAAACTTTAATATAAAAAATAGTTTAAAAATATAATTGATATCTTAAGATAATTATAAAAAGTATTATAATCTTTAAATCATATATGAATATATATATATTTGATGTTTTTATTTTTTTTATGTTAAAATTTCAAGGCTTTAACAGAGATGATTCTTGGAAAGCTCCATAGGCCCAGAGTAATACAAGAAATTTGTTCTTTCTTCTTAAAGGAAATTATCTTAAATTTAACGGATCTAATATACTTGAAATTTCATGGAAATCCTTATCAAATACAAATTAAAAACTGTATTTTAAATGTTATGAAGGTTTTGGCCTCTAAGAAGAGCAAAAATGAAATAACTAAATATTCCTTAAAATTCCAACAGCAGAAGTTAAAATGACAAAAAGCCCAAAGCTGCCTGTATTCTTAAGCTAGAGGCGGGGCAACATTTGTGGCTTGTGAATCAGACATAAACATTTACTAAATTTGCTTTGCCTTTTAAATGAAGATACTGTACCTACTTTAATTACTTAAATCAAGGTTTTCAGCTAAATGAAAAGCCAGTGTCTTTGTAAGCAATTTGATTAAGTATTTTAATAAAGTAACTATACACACAAAAAAAATTGAGCCTAAACCGGTTTGGCTCAGTGGATAGAGTGTAGGCCTGCAGACTGAAAGGTCCCAGGTTTGATTCCGGTCAAGGGCATGTATCTTGGTTGCGGGCACATCTCCAGTATGGGTGTGCAGGAGGCGGCTGATGGATGTCTCTCTCTCATCGATGTTTCTAACTCTCTATCTCTCTCCCTTCCTCTCTGTAAAAAATCAATAAAATATATTATTAAAAAAAAAGAAATTGCTAGCCAGTTTAAAATTGAATTGCCATAGCCCAAAGCAAAGAATATCCTTATATGATATTACTCTACAATGTCATTATAATTTTTGATATTTTACAACAGTATATTGTACAAATATCCCAAATATACTTACAATCTAATTCTTTAAATATTTGGTAGCAATTTTAAAAATAACATGAAAGGAATTAAGGCAGTGAAAAGGCACTTGAGCATCTATATTGGCTTTTCTTGCTCTTTTTGTCAAGGGGGACCCTCCCACAGCTGTTGCCTGAGCTTTCTGTTCATGCTGAGGTTGAAACCTCATGGTGGCTGATACCATGGATCTGTCTCTCACCCAGTGGTGTGAGCTGGGCCCTCCCTGGAGAAGAAACCAGGATTCCCCAAGATATGTGATCAGTGCCGGGATCCCGCCCACAGGTGAGGGGATCCCAAGGCAGGTACTGGGCATGGAGGCCACAGGGGCATAGGCTACCAAGGAGACAGAACTAAACCTCACATCACCCTGCTTGGCCCCGGAGGATGGCTGGTTAGCCAGAGATGGTAAGATTCCTCAGGAAAGGAACAACCAAGACAGGCACAGTCGCAGAGGGGCCATCAGGAGAGAACTTGGGGATCAGCAGAGGTGAGGCACAAACCCTCATCCCCCCGCAACATTGCAGGGGTTGAACCTTTGAACCTTCTGAGGGAGGTCTCCTGCCCCATGGCTGCTTTGCTTCCCACGCCCAGCTCAGATCGGGACCTAGGTGACAAACAGAGATTTGGCCCAGCTCAGTTTGGGACACAGGTAACAGACAAAGATTTGGTGCAGCTCAGATCAGGACCCAGCAACAGACAAGAGACTTGGCTGACAGCTGCCCTATATTCTAAATCCAGCCTAACACCAGGAATGCTCAGGGCCTACTCAAAAATACAAATAATTCTTTCCACTAATATTTACAGGATAAAACTAAGATTGTTGTTAGAATATTAAATTTGACAATAAAATAGTAGTCAAGTTTTCAAATTAATTCAAATTGGCTAATTGAAATAAGTGAATTAAGTACTGGAAAAAAGTTGTTCCTAAAGTATTAACTAAAATTTCTATTGGTAGTTCATCTCATGGTAAAATTGCTTAACATACAATAAACATAAAGCAGTCATATTTTTGTGCAAAAAAATTAAATTTTAAAGTCATCAAGACTGCATTATAAAAATTTTCCAAAAGCCTCCTCATAATTAAATCAAAGAAAGAGGGGATAGTACAGTAATATTATGTAAGGAAAAATGTCCTGTAAGCAAATTATATCTAGAAAATATTTTTTTTTTTACTTAACAGCAAGAAAACCATGAAAAACATACATAGTATCAAAATAAGCCAAAGAAAAATCATTTGGGCAAAAAATAAAAAGGATCCCAAGTCAAATTTATAGAAAAAAAATTCCTTTACTAACTTTTGGTCGAGAATATGTTTGTATATTTTTCAGAAAAACAACTCCAAGACCATGTGAATTCCTACAACAGAGAATGCTCCAGCTATGAAGACAAGAGGAGAAACAGTCCAGAGATGGAAGATGCTGAGGACGCCTTGCCATACTAGCAGTTAGCAACTGTGCATTGATGCAGGTTGCCCAGGACCAAACCAGAGAGGGTCGCACCTGCATTGCCACTATTTGTCCACCATCCAGAACTGAAATATCATTGCTAACATGTACCCTCAAAAAACTTTGGACATTGAAACTGGGACTCAAAGGACTGTTGGCCCACAATGAAACTTACTACAGACTTATTCATTTACCTATTAGCATAGCCATTATTGCTTATCTTATTTTTTGTTCTTATATGTTTATTTCTAGTCTGCAGATGCAAGATTTTTTAGAGCAGTGGTTCTCAACCTTCTTAATGCCGTGACCCTTTAAGACAGCTCCTCATGTGTGGTGACCACCAACTATAAAATTATTTCCGTTGCTACTTCATAACTGTAATTTTGCTACTGTTATGAACTGTAATGTAAATATCTGATATGCAGGATGTATTTTCATTGTTACAAATTGAACATAATTAAAGCATAGTGATTAATCACAAAAACAATATGTAATTATATATTGTGAAATATTTATTTCTAATTACAAATAAATGAAATTTTGTCTTGAATCGTGGTGTAGCATGGATAACAGTCTTAATATGACAACAGTAAACTACATTGCTACATTTTGCTACACCCAGGAGCGATGTGTTGGTTCCTAAAACCATGGGAAATAGGTGTTTTCCAATAGTCTTAGGCGACTCCTGTGAAAGGATCGTTCGACCCCCAAAGGGGTCACGATCCACAGGTTGAGAACCGCTGTTTTAGAGGAAAGAAAACGGGGGAGATGCCAGAAACCAAACATTGTCTCACTAATAGATGTGAACAGGAGACCAAAAGGCTGGTCAATCTTAATTGCTTTGAGATGTCAGAGTTAATCACTCATTATTTAGTTGAAACATTGTTAGCTGAAGCAGCCTCTACCTGTTTGTTTCATGTTAATTTCTGTTCTTGTAATATCCTGCCTAAAGGCTATGGGAACCCTGAACCACCTGGGTCGTGGAAAGAGGTTCCCACATACCCAAGTAGAGCAGCTTCTAGAAAAAAAAATTAAAAAGCAGTAGGAGAGCCTAAGGGAACTTTTGGGACAACACAAAACAAAACAACATCTACATTAGAGGGGTTCCAGAAGGAGAGGAAACTGAGCATGGAATAAACCTGTTTGAAGAAATAATGACAGAAAATTTCCCTGATATAGGGAAGAAAAAACCCACACAAATCCAAAAAGCTCACAGAGTCCCAAGAAAAATGAACTCCAAAAGACCGATGCCAAGGCACATTATAATTAAATTGGCAAACACCAATAACAAAGTAAAAATCTTAAAAGTGGACACACAGAGAGAGAAAGTTACCTACAAAGAAACCCCCATCAGACTAGCAACTGATTTCTCAACAGAAACTCATCAGGCCAGAAAGGAATGGAATGAAATATACAAAGTTATGCAAAGAAAGGCTCTGAATCCAAGAATACTGTACCCAGCAAGGCTACCAATAAAAATTGAAGGTGAAGTCGGGAGTTTCACAGACAAAAAAGGACTAAGGGAATTTATTACCACCAAACCAGCAATGCAAAAAATGCTAAAGGGTCTGCTATAAAAAAAAGAAATACAAGCAAAGAAGGATCACAAGGGTGAAGAATAAAAATCGCAACAAATGAATACCTATCAATAATAACTTTAAATGTAAATGAATTAAATGCCCCAATCAAAAGACATAGGGTAAAGGATTAGATAAGAAAACACAACCCAGCCGAAACCGGTTTGGCTCAGTTGATAGAGCGTCGGCCTGTGGACTGAAAGGTCCCAGGTTCGGTTCCAGTCAAGGGCATGTACATTGGTTGCAGGCACATCCCCAGTAGGGGGTGTGCAGGAGGTGGCTGATCAATGTCTCTCTCATCGATGTTTTTAGCTCTCTATTCCTCTCCCTTCCTCTCTGTAAAAAATCAATAAAATATATTAAAAAAAACTGGGGTAGCAATACTTATATCTGACAAATTAAACCTCAAAGTGAAGGATATAACAAGTGATAAAGAAGGCCATTTTATAATACTAAAGGGAAAAATCTAACAAGAATAAATAACTCTGGAAAACATATACACACCCAATTCAGGAGCACCCAAATACATAAAAAAAACTACTGGAGGATATAAAGGAAGAGATTGACAGCAATACAATCATAGTAGGAGTCTTTAATACTCTACTATCACCATTGGACAAATCCTCTAAACAAAAAATCAGCAAAGAAACATCAATCCTATCCCACAACTGCCTTCCCCTCTTGGCCTCTAACAGCCTCTATCTCATCCCTGCCACCATGGCTTTGTCCAGAAGAGCATCCAGAAGGTCTCCTGGAAGGTCTCCCAGTCTAATTATCATATTACCCTTTTATTAGTATAGATAGAGGCCTAGTGCACAGGTGGGAGCTGTTGGTTTGTCTTGAAGGGTGTCTTGGATCAGGGTGGGAGTCCCATTGGGGTGCCTGGCCAGCCTGGGTGAGAGGCTGATGGCTATTTGCAGCCTAGCCACAGCCCCCGGCGACCCAAGCTCCCAGCCCCTCCTTTTTTGCTTTTTTTTTTTCAGCATCTCCTTGAGCAGAGGCTAGGACCACCTGGAAGCAGGTATCTGGGATTTATTTATCTTCTATAATTGAAACTTTGTAGCCTTGAGCAGAGGCCAGGGCCATCCAGGGCAGGCAGGAAGCTTGACTTCCTCCATCGATGGGAGAAACCCAAGCCTTCTGCTCCAGGTCTGTGGCCGTCACCATCTTGGTTGGGTTAATTTGTATACTTGCTCCTGATTGGCTGGTGGGCATATGGGCATAGCGGAGATATGGTCAATTTGCATGTTTCTCTTTTATTAGATAGGATACATATATATGGCTAGATATTGATATATAATGCTATATATATAAATTGATATAAAATGCTACATATATATTATTTATTTCTACTTTTCTTCATTGCTATTATTATTTCTAGTTTTGGAGTAAAATGTCAGTCCCACCATTAGATCCATTTGTTCCTTTCTCTCCTCGTCAACCTTCCACATTTGGAATGAACCCCCTTCCCCATGACTTACCTGAGGGTGCCAAGTCCGGGGCTCTGCTCTAATTCAGACCAGCACATGCTCCAAGGACTCCAACTCTGCCATTTTTCCTTTCCCTCTCACTGGCAGCAGCAGCAGCACGCTGACTGCCTCGTGTCTGCCTCTCTGGTAGTCTACGGCTTGCCATTTCAGTTCCATTTCACTTGCTTTACTCTCAGAGTTTAAAATTTATCTCTAAATTGTGGAATGAGAGTTTTCATCTTGTGTTAGGGAATTTCAGGCCTCAACAAGCAGGTGAGGTAAGAGGCCAGCCACACCCAGTCCTGTAGGCTACCACTCACACCTATGTTTCACTCAGCCACTGTCCCCTTGGTGAAGACCTTCCTCTTACTGATCTGGTTCACTGGGCACACCTCTCAAGCTCCCCAAGTCTTCCTCTTGGAGAAAAAAAAATGTATTCAACTGATTTGAGCATTTCTGTCCAGGGTGCCTAATTCCCATGTTTGAATGTGTATTTTTCATTTGTAAATGTACCAGAATGCAGGTATAGCTTAAAGGAAAAGTTAGTGATGCTGAAGACAAATATTTTATTTTGCCCACTGAGTTTTTATTTTCTCTCTATTCTTTCAAACTCTTTCCAGATCTCATCTCAGCTAAGAAATACTTGCCCTAGTCAGTCATGTGAAGGGTGTGTGAGTCAACTTGAAAGTGGACTACAACTCCTTGCTCCCAGTGGTCACAATGAAAACATAACTCATGCCCCAGCTGGTGTGGCTCAGTGGAAAGAGCATCAGCCTGCGGACCAAAGGGTCCCGGGTTTAGTTCTGGTCAAAAGCATGTACATTGGTTGCAGTCTCCTTCCCAGCTTTGGCCCTAGTCAGGGCTCCTGCAGGAGGCAATCGATTGAAGTGTTTCCCTCACATCGATGCTTCTGTCTTTTCCTCTTCTTCCATTGTCTCTAAAAATCAATGGGAAAATATCCTCAGGTGAGGATTAACAAAAACAAACAAATAAATAAAGGTGATTAAATGTTTTGTTTTTTAAATTAGAATTAAAAAGTATTCTTAAAAAAAAAGAAAGAAAATATAACTCAGATTTTTCCAGGCCTTTTCCTTCACTAGACGTATTTTACCTCTCCTCTCCATTTTATTCCCTCTAGGAATTTTTAGCTAACAAAGTAGTTTCAGGTGTAAAATCTCAAAGTAAAATGTTTTCCTTTTTTTTTATATAAGTGACATGTAACATTGAATAAGTTTGAGGTGTACAATGTGTTGGTTTGATACATTTATATCTTGCAATCTGATGGCTACAATAGCAGCTTTTTGCATTAAATTTTTTTTCTATAGAAAATACAAGTATATACTGTAACATTCAAAAGATACAAAATGGTAAGTTGCAAAAATGGTCTCTGTTCCTTGCTTTTCTCTCAGCCATCTAGGTCTTTGCAAAGACAATATTGTTATTAGGTACTTATGTATTTCTAGATATTCCAAGATTTTCCAAACAAAGACATATATATTAGTTATGCCCTTTTGCCACCACATACATGTGAGCAGACCATGGTGGAGACTGCAAGTTGCCTGTCCCAGTAGCCATTCTCCCACTCTTCTTAAAACAGCATCCCAAACTTTTAGGGGCTGCGCATTGCTGTTTAGGTGCTGCCTGTGACTGGCCTTGGGCAATGTCTTTGGAGATACAAAGTAATCCAGAGTTTGTACCTGCTGCTTGGCCTGGGTGTGTGTGGGAAGCAGTGCACCAAAGCTGGCTTTTACCAGCACCAGGCCTGGGGGCAGGTCAGCAAAAAGTCTAAGGCACCCCAAGATCTGCCTCCACCTGCCAGCTATCTGCTAGGTCAGTTACTGAAAGAGAGCCTCCGGTGGTACTCGAGTTACATGAGGTAGGTTCTCAGTGAGTCATTAGGTAGGGGCGAGTGATGTTCACCAGATCATACAGTGCCAGTGCTGGGTCTGGGGCCACTCAGCAAATGTCCCAGGGTATACCAAATCCAGCTGCCACCCGCTGGGTGCTTGCACACCTTTGTGTGGAGCTGGGTCTCAGGGAGTTATCAGGTTAGACCAACATAGTTTTATCAGGCCCAAGTAGACCAAGATTTGGTTGTGTGAAAGAAGGCCTCTGTATCTGCTAGGTGTGCAAGGGGAAAGTGTCTCCCATCCTCGAGCCACACAACTCATTCTGTCCCACATTCTGCCAGGGGCCCAATCTCAGCAGCACAGGGCTGCTATGAGTTAGGAGGGTGGGATCTCCCAAGAGGAAGAGTGTCAATCAGGCTTGGGAGAATGAGCCACACCACTCAGTCTGTCCCAGAATCTTCTCAGACCTCAGCAGATGGAGCCACCAAGAGTTTGGAGGGTGGGGGTTGCTGGGATCCAGTGAGTGGAGCTAGAGGATCTCCTCTAAAGGGGAGGTGCCAGTCAGCTTCCTAAGAAAATGGGGGGAATGGCCCCCACCCCAAACCACACAACTCAGTTACTGACACTGCCTGAGTCTGCTCTGACATCTACACCTCGGCCCAGCAGCTGACTCCTCAGCTAGGTGCCAGCTCTGCAGGATGGCATGAGAAGGAGTATAGTGGGTGGGGCTATTGCAGTCCCCCAGGCTGATGCCCTATGGATGGGCATGTACCACCTAAGAAAGATAGTTATCTGTGGTGTGGGAGAATGATTCAGCACAGGAGTACTGGTGGCTGTCCTTTCAGCTCTCTCCCCAAAGCCTCTTCTCCTGTGACTCTCTCCCTTCACTAGAGCCCAGGGTGAGTGACTGTGAACGAGATTTTGTGTATTGGCACTTTAAGAAGGAGCCCATGTCTCTAGCAGACTTCTACCTCTCCTTGGTGGACAGAATACCTGCTGATTTTCACAGCCAGATGTTACGTGGGTTCTTCCAGGCTCTGGTGCTCTGAGCCGGGGAGCGCTGTGTGGTGCTAAAACTCCTCACCTTCAGGGGGAGCCTTTGAAGCTGAGATATTCCTTAGGAACCACATCTGCCACCGGTGGGAGCAGGGCCAGTCCTTTTCACCTCTCGTCCTTTCTACCTGTCTCACTGTGGCTTCTATGAATCCTTGGTTATAAGACTTCTCTGCAGCTGGTCCCAGTTGGTTATAGAGCATTCAGGTGGAATGCTCTATATTTTAGCTGTAATTCCCATTTGGTCCTGGGAGGAGGTGAGTGTAACATCTATCTACTTGGCAGCCAGCTTCTAGTAACCTCCCACACATCCTTTTAAAAATAATAATAATTTCTTGACTTTGAGAGAGAAACATCCACTTGCTGTTACACTTATGTATTCATTGGTTGATTCTTGTATGTGCCCTGCAACCTTGACATTTTGGGAAGATGCTCTAACCAACTGAGCTATCCTGCCAGGGCTCTCCCACACAGCCATTTAAACTATTTATGCACGATCGAACTTGGTCCTCAGAATCAGCAGGTGAACAATTGTCAGCTTAAGGTATGAAACCTCATTGTCCACTAGCAAGCTACTAAGACTACCCTCTTTGTTCGTGGATTTCTTAGAGGGACTAAAATTTTTAAAAGAGGGGAGGATCTAAAGTAGAAAGTCCATGGCCTTATTTCACAAGCTATATATTTTTTTCTCACTGTATGCACTTGTCTTTTCAAATAGCATCCATTCCATTAAAAATAAATAAAAATAAAATAAAATAAAATATTTAAAAATCATTCAAGTCCATATACACTCATTAGAAAGGGAAAAGTATGCCTGGCAGTATATAAAGCATGGTATTGATAAAAAATGTTTACCAACAAGTAAACTAAATTCCAGTAGATGGCAGTATTGGCTAACTTTTTCCTTAAAAAATAAAGTTCTTTTCAAGATGCTAATTAAATTTTGTTGGGTAATTTAAATGTGTTTTTTAAACTTCTAAATAAGAATTGAATGTGTTTTTAAATTATATATTGTGCTCTAAATGGTAAAAATAAGGAAAATCTTCAAGTGGTAACGTGATACAACAATAATAGAGTAATTGAGTGATTAGATTAACATTGAGTGCTAACAAGTGCTAAGGACTTTATTATGGACCTCTCAAAATTATATGTTGAAGCCCTTACCCACACTCTGCCTTTGTATAATATAGGGTCTTCAGGAGATAATTAAGTTTAAATAAGGTCATAAGGGTGGGGCTGTAATTCACTAAGACTGATGTCCCTATGAGAAGAGGAAGCAACCCCAGACACCTTTCTCTCTGTGCACACAAAGAGGAAAGACCACAAGAGGACACAGCAAGAAGGCAGAAGTCTAGGAGAGTCCTCACCAGAAAACAATCATGATGACATCTTGACCTTGGACTTCTAGCTTCCAGAAATGAGAGAAAATAAGTTCATGTTATTAAACCACCCAGTCTTCGGTATTCTGTATGGCAGTTCGAGGCCAGTTACACCCTGAGGTAGGAATTATTGTATCTGTTGTACTGAGAACACTGAGGGAAAGGGATAAACTGCTGAACAATATCCAGAGTTATGTAGTGAATTTGTCTAAAACAATTCCCTGTAGGGTTCCCTGATTGTGATGTCCCTGATTGGTTCCACCACAATGACCTCTATGTGGCTACAGCCAAGGGTCTACTTTCTGTCTTCATTGCGCTCAACCTATCGGCACCATTTTACACAGGTTTTCTTTTCACTCCCTTTTCTGGAAATTTGGCTTCCAGAGCCCATGCTCACTGGTGTTCTTTCTACTTCTTTGGTCATTCTTCTCAGGTGGGCTTTGTTGGTGTCCCTGCATGCCCTTGATTCTAAACCTAGCCTGGGCTTCTTGTTTATCTGCAAGCATTCCATGGTAATTGCTGCAGCCTCCAAACTGGTTTTCCTGCTTCCATACTTGTTCTCCTACAGTGACAGCAGCCTAGGTGTTGAAACGGAATTTTGGGACTGGAACCCGGATTCTTTGTCTGCTGGAATCAAAGAATGAATCCACCAACAGAAAGCTGGTACAGCAAAGGTGGCGATTTATTGAAGAACAAGTACAGACTCCCACGTAGGGAGGGGGAACGGATCTCACAGAATAGACTCCCACGGTGGGAGAGGGTCCCACTGAGTTCCTTTTCCCTATGGCTTATAAAGGCTGCAGATCCTGGTGCCCTGATATCCCCTCTGACTGGTCACTATTCCCCTAGACTGGTTACTATAGTTACTCCTGGGCTCAAAGGTCAAACCTCACTTGGGACATGTGAGGTTCTCCCCCTCCTTCCTTATTGTTTTCCTATTCCCTTTGGGCTTTCTTCTTCTCCTTCTGGATGGAGGGCTTCCTTCCCTTTATTTTGTAAATATAGACCTTTTCTGTTTCCAGCTCCCTCATTCTATGGAAATGTATCTGTCTCAGCTTTTCAGCTCCCTATTCTATGGAAATATAGCTTCTGCTCTGCAGTCCATGTGTTTCCTCCATGGTCCCCTTAATTTCCAGAATTTCTAAAATTTCCTAAACCTGTCCTATTTTATCCCTAAAATTCCTGTTTCAGAGTCCCTGTTAAAATCATATTAGCTCATGTCATTTTTTGGCTCAAATCTCTGCAAAGGCTCTTCTCTGTCTCAGAGAAAAAAGGAAATGGCTTTCGAGGACTTGCACCATGAGCACCTCTAGCCCCCAGACCCCTGCTATTTCTAAATTTCTCTCTGTTACTACTCTTTCCTTTGCTCACTCACTCCAACCATCTAAACCAGTCATGTTTGTGCCTCAGGGCCTTTGCACTTGCTGATTTCTCTGCCTGGAATATTTCCCTGGTGATGCAGATGTCATCATGCCCTTGGGCCATGCCTGTCTAAATTGCAATCACACATTCCCAGTACTTCTTACCCACCTTTCTTCATTTTTGTTTCCCTTCCCCTCATCCTACAGTTATCTAACATACTAAAAACTTTACTTACCTTGTTTTTTGCCTGCTTCCTCCCCTCTAGAATATAAGCTCTACAGGGGCAGGGTTGTTTTTTGTTGTTTTTTTTTCCCACTGTTCTAGCCCCTAAATCTAGAGTAGTACATGGCACATGGAAGATAGTCAATAACTGAAAGGACCTAGAGATAATGATTAAGAATAAGAAGCATTGCCCTACCTGGTTTGGCTCAGTGGATAGAGCATCAGCCTGCAAACTGAAGGGTCCTGAATTTGATTCCCATCAAGGGCACATGCCTGGGTTGGGGCTTGATCCCCAGTGCAGGGATTGCAGGAAGCAGCCAATAAATCATTCTCTGTCATCATTGATGTTTCTGTCTCTCTCTCCCTCTCCTTTCCTCTTGATATCAATAAAAACAAAAATAAAAGTATTTTTTTTAAAAAAATAAGATGGAACCAAGACAGCACCTGTACGTGCTATCTCTCACAACCACACCAAAACTACAACTAGAGAATCCAAGATGGCGGAATAGGTAAACACCTACACTGCTGCCTCGCACAACAATTTGAAAACTACAACTAAAAGACAGAACGGACATCATCCAGAACCACAGGAAAGCTGGCTGAGTGGAAGTTCTACTACTAGAGGGAAAGAGAGGGGCTCACGGAGACCCAGAGGAGCTGCAAAAAGCTGAGGTATGGAGACGCGCACGCTGAGAGAGCGGGTGCCGAAGAACCTGGCTGGCTTTCTCTGGCGGGAGGGAAACGGACACTCCCAACGGCATTGAACCCCTTATCCTACGACACTAAACCCCAGATCCAGCCGAAACTCATCTGGGGGGAGTTTGGACTGTGAAAAGGGAGAAGTGCATGGAAATTTAGGAGAGTCGCAAAGGATCGGAGGTCTGGTCGCGCACGGCACCACGGGGAGGACAGATTGCTGATTATGCCGCTGACTTTCGCGAGTGGGCAGGAGACAGACCCTCTCAACTGCGCCATTTCTGACTCCACTAAGCTCCTGTTTCAGGCAAAACCCTGGAGACCTAGACTCCTGTGGTCCTGGTGCTCAGGAGAGCTGGAAAGGCAGCGGTTGGAGGCACTGCGGGTGCGCGCACAAGGACTGCTCCAGCCATTACCCAGTCACGTGAGACTCAGAGGCCGTGGAGGGCGGCCGACTGGAAGGCAAGGCGGTCCCTTAAGCCCTGAGACTCCATCCTCCCAAGCTCAACAGAGGCTTCTGCGGCTGAATCCAGCACAGAAGTTTCCCCGGCATAGTGAAAATGCCGAGACAAGGGAAGGGATTACAAGCAAAAGAAATGGAGGAAAACAAACGACTGGATATAGAGTTCAAAACCATGCTTATAAGGTTTTTCAAGAATATGCTACAAAAGATGGATAAATTTAGTGAGACCCAAGAGGAGATGAAAAAGGACCAACTAGAAATTAAACATACACTGGCTGAAATAAAAAATATTATACAGAGTCCTAACAGCAGACTAGAGAAAGGCAAGGATCAAGTCAAAAATTTGAAATATAAAGAAGCAGAAAACATTCAACTGGAAAAGCAAGAAGAGAAAAGAATCCAAAAATGTGAAGATAATGTAAGGAGCCTCTGGGACAGCTTCAAGCGTACCAACATCAGAATTGTGGGGGTGCCAGAAGAAGAGAGAGAGCAAGATACTGAAAACCTATTTAAGGAAATAATGACTGCAAACTTCCCACATCTGGTAAAAGAAATAGACTTACAAGTCCAGGAAGCACACAGAACCCCAAATAAAAGGAATCCAAAGAGGACCACACCAAGACACATCATAATTAAAATACCAAGAGCAAAAGACAAAGAGAGAATATTAAAAGCAGCAAGAGAAAAACAGTTCATTACCTACAAGGGAGCACCCATACGACTGTCAGCTGATTTCTCAACAGGAACGATGCAGGCCAGATGGGAGTGGCAAGAAATATTCAACGTGATGAACAGCAAGAACCTACAACCAAGAATAATCTATCCAACAAAGCTATCATTCAGAATTGAAGGGCAGATAAAGACCTTCACAGAGAAGAAAAAGCGAAAGGAGTTCATCAACTCCAAACCAGTATTATATGAAATGCTGAAAGGTACTCTTTTAGAAGAGGAAGAAGAAAAAGGTAAAAGACAAAAAATTATGAAAACCAAATACATATCTATCAACAAGTGAATCTAAAAATTAAGTGAATTAAAAATTTGATCAACAGAATAAACTGGTGAATATAATAGAATCAGGAGCACAGAAAGGGAGTAGACTGATAATTCTCAGGAGGACAAAAATCATAAAGCATCAAACAGACTGTGAAATTACAGCAGAAAGATTAAAGTTAGGTGAGGTAGGTAAGTTATCAATCAAAGGACTTGTATGCATGCATATAAGCATAACCAATGATCACAGACACGGGGGGGTCGGGGTATGCCTGGGAGGGAGGGGGGCAATGGGGAGATATGTATAAAAATTAATAAAATTAATTAAAAAAAATAAAACAGGAAAAAAATAAAAAAAATAAAATAAACTACAATTAAAAGACAAAACAACTATTCCCCAGAACCATGGGAAAGCTGGCAGAGTGGAAGTTTACAACTAGAAGGAAAGAAAAAAGTGCATTGAGACCTGGTAGGATGTGCAGAGGCTCAGAAAGGCAGAGGTATGGAGACATGTGTGAAGGGCTGGCATCTGCTGTTTTTTTTTCAATTGACTCCAGTTTCTGGCGAGATTCTGGGGACCCAGACTCATACAGGGAGAAACTGGACTGTCGGCCATTGGGTCGGAAAGGGAAGGTGACTCTTTCACAGAGGTGCACACAGGAATCATTGTTTACTGCACTGGGACGTGGGACGTGAGACACAGGGATGCAGAGAGGGCTGACTGGCAGCCAGCACTGTTTGCCATGCCCTCCCTCACCTAGTGATTCTCTGCGACCCCACCCTGCCCATTTATAAACCAACCCAGCTGTGCGCATTGGCTTTTGCATATGAATGCCCTGTCCTCTAGCAGCTTAATCTAACAAATTGCAACTGGGTCATATAACTCTAAAACTTCCAAACTCCAAGCAAAGAGGAGAAATCTGCAGATCTCTCTGTAGCTCCTGCTGGCTGGCCTCAGACACTAGCTGACTTGCACCTCCTTAGAGATCCAGGAACCAGTGTACCTAGAGGTCAGTGTGAGATGACACCAGATTTCAACTTCTCACATACATAAGTGACACACTCAAGAGGCAGACTCGGTGAGCACCAAAGCCCCACTGAAGCAAGACCTGCCCCATAAGGGTGTCTCCAGCATAGCAGTTCTTCCATTAATATACACAGCTAATCCTCACAGTCAATTGGCCTGGAGGTCAGTTCCTTCCAGTGTACCAATAGCAATCAAGGCTTAACTACAAGACTGTGTACCCAGCCCACAAAGGGTTGCACCAAGAGTGTCTAACTCAGGTGAGTCGGGAGGTGGAGCTACTGGACCATAAAGGACAACTAGCACACAAAGCCACTCTATCAACATAGGGAAGCAGCCAAAAGGTGGAAACGAAGTAACATGTCACAAATGAAAGAAATGGAGGAAAGCAAACTACTGGATAGAGAGTTCAAAACCACATTTATAAGGTAACTCAAGAATCTTCTACAAACCACTGAGAAACTTAGTGAGACCTTCAAGGATCTTAACGAGAATGCCAAAAAAAATGGAAACAGAGTAGTCAGAAACTAAGCATACACTATATGAAATAAAGAATAATATACAAAAATCTAACAGTAGACTAGAGGACCCCAAGAATAAAACCAAAGATCTGAAATATGAGAAAGCAAAAAACACCTAACCGAAAAAGAAAAAGAAAAAAAGAGTCCAAAAATGTGAAGATAGTGTAAGAAGCTTCTGGGACAACTTCAAGTGTACCAACATCAGAATTATGGGGGTGCCAGAAGAAGAGAGAGAACAAGATAATGAAAACCTATTTGAAGAAATAATGACTGAAAACTTTCCCTACCTGATAAAAGAAATGGACTTACAAGTCCAGGAAGGGCACAGAACCCCAAATAAAAGAAATCCAAAGAGGACCACACCAAGACACATCATAATTAAAATGCCAAGGGCAAAAGACAAAGAGAGAATCTTGAAAGCAGCAAGAGAAAAACAGTTATCTACAAGGGAGTACCCATACAACTGTCAGCTGATTTCTCAACAGAAACTATGCAGGCCAGAAGGGAGTGGCAGGAAATATTCAAAGTGATGAATAGCAAGAACCTGCAACTAAGAGTGCTCTACCCAGCAAAGCTATCATTCAAAATTGAAGATCATATAAAGAGCTTCACAGACAAGAAAAAGCTAAAGGAGTTCATCACTACCAAACCAGGATTATATGAAACGCTGAAGGGTATTCTTTAAGAAGAGGAAGAAGAAGAAAAAGGTAAAGATAAAAATTATGAACAACAAAGTAATAACAAATCCATACCTATCAACAAGTGAATCTAAAAATTAAGTGAGTAAAAAATCTATTGAGCAGAATAAACTGGTGAATATAATAGAATCAGGAGCATAGAAAGGGAATAACTGACAATTCTCAGGGGGAAAGGAGGAGTGAGGGGTGCAGGAAAAGATTGGACAAAAATCTTACACCTATGGATGAGGACAGTGGCAGGGAAAAGGGGTAAGGGCATGGGTTGAGGTAAGGGGTGGGGAATCAGGTGGAGAGGAGCTATGGGTGGGGGGAGAGGAACATCTGTAATAAACTGAACAATAAAGGTTTATTTTTAAAAAAATAAGAAGAGTTATTGTGCAAAGAAGAATTCCAAACAACTCCCTATATCTCACACAGAGAAAACAAGACAAAACAAAATTACATATAAATGACTATATGAAAGATTAGATAGAATAAAAAAATTTATCAGACATTGAGGATTCTTAAGTATTTCAATAAGCTATAAAGGAAAACTACCAAATCTCTGGACACATTGGAAAATAGGACAGTTTCTAAATATGTTGGTGCTATTTACCTTCATTGTGTGTGTGAAGACAAAGGGATTGGATGGCTTTAAGTAGTTTTCCAGGCCCTGAAATCTACAGCTGAAATAAATGTATTCTTTATCTAACTTTTGTGCATTTAAATATCCAAATGCAGCATTGTTCCTTGCTTAGAGAATTTTGTAGACAACAAAGAGCATTGTAAGACTAATCCTGTTGTTTGTATTTTTTTAAAAAAACAGCAGACTTGCCTATAAAGATTATTGTGTATAATCCATTCATAGGCTTGTCTGAATCCCTTCCCTTCAGGAAATGTCAAAAATTTTATGATATCCCTGAATATTATTAACACATGTTTATATAGGTCTCTTCAAAGAGGTCAATACTGTGATTTAGGAGCATGTTATTTCCACATCAGGCAGAACTTATCTGGATTTTATAAGTTAGGGTATAGAGTGAAATACAAATATATGAAAATGCTTTGCCTAATAACAATATATCTAAAATTAGGATTGATTCTCAAATGTACCAAATATTTGTCAAATGAAGGTGACAAAATACATTAGACAGTGTCTTCTAGTCTTAAGACTTGTGGTTTTTTAGTTGTATGTTTCATTTCTAGAATCATTTTCTGAAAACAATATTGTTTCAGAACTAAGCTGACAGATATATGAATCTGACTCAAGGGGCTTTTAGAGCTGGATGGGGCCTCAGAGACCACGGGGAAGTGTGCCCTGGAGACAGGAAGCAACTTGCCCAGCGACATAGAGTAGCTTGTGGCCAGGCTGACACCAGAATCCGGTTCCTTTGAGGTTCCTTTGATTCCAGCCGGTTCTTCCCTTTTTCCCATGCTCAGAGAACCTGTTAATCTTCCAAAACACTGCAAATTGAGCTTTCCCCTGCCTGTGATCGTGGCAGTTTTCAGAAGAGTATGTTTTGTATTAGAGCAGATCGTACAGCTTTAGGAGTATAGGAACAGCCTCTGCGGGGTACTGGTGTTTGGGAATCATTGTGGCAATGATAAAATCCAGATAATGAGGAGTGGACTGCCTTTCTCCCTGGCACCAAACTGAACTGCAGCTCTGTCGCTCTGCACCTGACTCTGAGGACACATATCACATCTGTGGCTACCAGCAGGTAGCTCTAAATATAGTTGGTAATAATGCCTAAGCATTTCATTGGTCTTCTGTGCAGAGAAAGAAGTTGAATAACAGAATCCTCATTTAAATAAGGACACATAAATGATTTAAACCATAAGCCTGTTTCCTATTCAGTTATATAGTAGGCCATCTGGTAATGGAGAAAATGGTTTGAAATCCCACTCAAATTAATTTGAAATGTTGCATTTCCTGCCTTTGGGACCTTGAAATTTTTAAATTTATGATGTTGTAATAAAGGATGATCAAGCTAAAAGTAATACCTCTCCTATACCTATGCACACGTTTTAGGGTACACATGCATACAACTCACATAACAAGATGCATGTACTAGCACACAGGTATATTTACTAGTATTACATTCAAGAATGCCAGACTAGAATCCAGTTCCTCCAAGCAAAAGATAATACATTCACTTATCATGCATAGTATGCTAGCATATGAAAGTTCTAACACTAAGACATGATATCCAAAGTAGGGTTTATAAATCTGAGTATGACTTAGAATCCTGTGCATTAGGTGCATAACTATTGTGTTAATGTTTTAGGTATGCAACAAATAAGACAAAAAGGAAAAGAGTTCAAGGGTTTCACAGTACATCAAGTGGTGAAGTGTACATTAAGATGAAAATGATAACAAATGCTAAAAGTAAAAAGGAGGACCTCAAAAACACTTCTTTTAAAAATATTTTTAATACGTGTTTTTATTTATTTTAGAGAGGGATGAAGAGGGAGCCATTGACCAGCTGCCTGCTGCTCGCCCCCTATTGGGGATTGAGTCTACACCTGGGCATGTGCTCTGATCAGGAATTGAACCAGAGACCTTTTGGTGCATGGGAGAATGCTCAACCAACTGAGCAACACCAGCCAAGGCAAAAGAATAATGTATTTTGAGTCCAGGAGTTTTCAAACATTTTAGTCACAATCTCCACAGCTAAACAACTGTTAAGAAACAATCAGGAGGAGGAGTCCAAGATGGTGGCATAGGTAAACACCTACAATGCTGCCTCAAACAACAATTTCAAAACTACAACTAAAAGACAGAACAGACATTATCCAGAACCACAGGAAAGCTGGCTGAGTGGAAATTCTACAACTAGAAGGAAAGAGAGGGGCTCACAGAGACCCAGAGGAGCTGCAAAAAGCTGAGGTACTAAGACGCGTGCATGGAGAGAGTGGGTGCCGGAGTACCTAGCTGGCTTTCTCTGGCGGGAGGGAGACAGAGACTTTCAACAGCATTGAACCCCTTATTCTACGATACTGAACCCCAGATCCAGCTGAAACTCATTCGGGGGGAGTTTGGACTGTGAAAAGGGAGAAGTGCACGGAAATTTAGGGGAATCGCAAAAGATCAGAAGTCTAGTGGCACACACGGCACTGCGTGCAGAGGACCAACTACTGATTGTTCCGCTGGCTTTCGAGAGTGGGCGGGAGACAGACCCTCCCAACTGCAACACTTCTAACTCCACTAAGCCCCTGTTTCAGGCGAAACCCTGGGGACCCAGACTCATATGGTCCCGGAGTGCAGGGGAGCCGGAGGCACTGCGCGCACACACACAGGGACTGCTCCAGCGATTACCCAGTCATGTGAGACTCAGGGACTGTGGAGGGCAGGGCTGACTGGAAGGGAAGGTGCTCCCTTAAGCCCTGAGACTCCACCCATCCCAAGCTCAACAGAGAGGCTTTTGAGGTTTTGCAAGTCTGCTATCATAAGGCTGAATCCAACACAGAAGTTCTCCTGGCATAGTGAAAATGCCAAGAAAGGGAAGGGATCACAAACAAAAGAAAAGGAAGAAAACAAACGACTGGATATAGAGTTCAAAACCACACTTATAAGGTTTTTCAAGAATATGCTAGAAAAGTTGGATTTCAGGGTGGAGCAGGCAGAAGTAGGGTGAGAAGTGGTTGCAGCGCAGAGCGGAGGAGGCAGGAAACCGGACGCGAGCAGGAGCTGGGTGGGCACCATGGCCGGGATCACCACCATCGAGGCGGTGAAGCGCAAGATCCAGGTTCTGCAGCAGCAGGCCGATGATGCCGAGGAGCTGGCCGAGCGCCTCCAGCGGGAAGTGGAGGGAGAAAGGCGGGCTCGGGAACAGGCTGAGGCTGAGGTGGCCTCCTTGAACCGTAGGATCCAGCTGGTTGAAGAGGAGCTGGACCGAGCTCAGGAGCGCCTGGCCACTGCTCTGCAAAAGCTGGAGGAAGCTGAGAAAGCTGCCGATGAGAGCGAGAGAGGTATGAAGGTTATTGAAAACCGAGCTTTAAAAGATGAAGAAAAGATGGAACTCCAGGAAATCCAACTCAAAGAAGCTAAGCACATTGCAGAAGAGGCAGATAGAAAGTATGAAGAGGTGGCTCGTAAGTTGGTGATTATTGAGGGAGACTTGGAACGCACAGAGGAACGGGCTGAGCTGGCAGAGTCCCGTTGCCGAGAGATGGATGAGCAGATCAGACTGATGGACCAGAACCTGAAGTGTCTGAGTGCTGCTGAAGAAAAGTACTCTCAAAAAGAAGACAAATATGAGAAAGAGATAAAGATTCTTACTGATAAACTCAAGGAGGCAGAGACCCGTGTCGAGTTTGCTGAGAGATCGGTAGCCAAGCTGGAAAAGACAATTGATGATTTGGAAGATAAACTGAAATGCACCAAAGAGGAACACCTCTGTACACAAAGGATGCTGGACCAGACTCTGCTTGACCTGAATGAGATGTAGAGCCACCCAGTCCCGCCCTGCCGCTGCTCCTCCCTCTGACCCCGACTCCGCCTGAGGCCAGCCTGCTTGAAGCTGACCTTTAAACTGAGGGCTTATCTTTAACTGGAAGGCTGCTTTCTCCTTTCACTGCCCCCCACTACTCCCCTCCTGCGTCTTTTTCGCCAAATTGTCTCTGCCTCCCCTCAGAGATTTTGATTGGGCTAGAGGCTGAGCACCTTTGGGAACAACATTTAAGGGAATGTGAGCACAATGCAAAGTGTCTTTAAAAGCATGTTGTGATGTACACATTTTGTAATTACCTTTTTTGTTGTTGATGTGGCAACCATTTGTAAAACATTCCAAGTAATTCCACTGTTCTCAAGCAGCATCCAATCCCTGTCTCACTTTTAGGAGGGAATTTTTCAGCTTGATCCACATTGCCCGCTCCGTAGAGGAGGGAAAGGGGTGTGGGCTGCCTCACCGAGAGCCGCAGAGGGCCCAGAGAAAGGCCCTCTGTGGGGGATCATTCCTTTGTGCAGAGAGCTAGCCACATTGGCTCCCGGAGGAGTTAGCTTCCCCCTCCCCCCAAAAAAGGGATGTTTAGGTTTCAGCTTTTAAGGCATCTTTGGGCACTTTGTTTTTTTTTTTAATCAGAAGTGACCAAATTAAAATGGTGAGACCTCTTTGTCAGAGGCCAAATTCTGGTCCCATCTCTACCCTTTCCCCAGTGGTTCACAAAATGGATCATGTGCCCCTTATGTTGGAAGTGACCAATTATTGGCTCTCCTGCCTCCTTGAAAGAAAGGAAATTATGTTTTTGCCACTGATTTAGCCAAATGGAACTCATCTCATTACCCTCCGCTGGGTCTGAAGCTGCTGTCTCTAAAAGTGCCATCTCATTGTGCTTTGTACCAGTTAGTGCTGGAGAAATCTTGAATAGTTTATGTACAAAACTTTTTAAATTTTGTATTATTTTGAAACTTTACTTCTTTGAGGTTGGGACACACTGGCCACACTGGCTGTGAGAGCTCGCTCCAGTCTGGGCTGGCAGTGTGCTGATCTTTAAATCTCTTTCCCTACCTAATGCCCGTTTTTAGTGAGGTTTCCTTGAGGTCTGTTAGGTGCGCATCCTGCAGCTTAAAGGCTTAAAATGTATTCTCCTTGGGTGTGCTCTCTTTGGGGGCCAATTGGGAGGAAGAGAAACCAATAGTGCAACTGTTTTGATACTGAAAATTGAACAAGTATCTTTTTAAAATAAAGAACCAGTCCCTCCAAAAAAAAAAAAAAAAGAATATCCTAGAAAAGTTGGATAAAGTTAGCAAGACCCAAGAGGAGATGAAAAAGAACCTACTAGAAATGAAAAAAGACCAACTAGAAATTAAACATACACTGACTGAAATAAAAAAAAAATATTATACAGAGACCTAACAGCAGACTAGTTGAAGGCAAGAATCAAGTCAAAAATTTGAAATATAAAATATAAAGAATCAGAAAACACTCAACTGGAAAAGCAAGAAGAAAAAAGAATCCAAAAATGTGAAGATAATGTAAGCAGCCTCTGGGACAGCTTCAAGCGTACCAACATTAGAATTGTGGGGGTGCCAGAAGAAGAGAGAGAGAAAGATACTGAAAACCCATTTAAAGAAATAATGACTGGAGAGGAGAAAATGGTGGTGGAGTAGACAGATGCGTTTGGAGCTTTGTCGCTGGGCAGAGGGAGACAGAGCTGCTGAGAGTCGCTTCGGGAGTGTTTGTTGGCAAGATAAGAGTCAGTTATCCTCCAGGAGAAGGCGGAGAACTGCTGGAAGGGGCTCTCCCCACCAGGCTGCCCCACTGGCACAGGGCTTTTGTCGGCCAGAGCCACCAGCACGAATGCGGAGCCTGAGCCATCTTGCAGTGGGAGGTGGATGTCTGCAGCGGTCTGCGGCCGGTGGCTGGGCACCCATCGAGCAGCCAGGGACCCGGGGACCCAGAACTCTGCTCTCCAATCGGCGCAGACACGGGGCGGAATCAGAGATCCACAGAGCACACGGAAAGGTCAGAGTGCGCCTGAGATAAGGGGGAGGTAGATGTCTGCCGAGGTCTGAAAGCTGCGGCTGATGGAGGCACCCACAGAGCAGTCAGGACCCAGAGCGCGGCTTGCCAAGCGGCACGGACGCGCAGGCAGCAGATTTGGAGATCCACACAGCGAGCAGAAGGGTCACATTTCGCCTGGGTCAGGGTGAGGTCTCCTACCCCCGCACAACAGAGACGCGCACACTGTGGGAGCCGGGCTGCGGGAAAGCTGCCTCTGGAGAGGTCTGAAGAGGTGGTCAGGGCGTGATCCCTGAGTGTGAAGGCAGACCCTCTGAGCTGTTGACAGAGGGGAGCTCTGGAAAACGACTCATTTTTTTTTGTTGTTGTTGTTTTTTCTGGGGCAGAGGGACAGCCTGGGAGTTACTACAGTGTCCCGGCTACAAAGCCCCCACAAACTGGCTTTGAGAACCACAGAGTAGCAGGATCTGAGCACAGCCTAGAGAGGTCCTGTGCTTTGTCTCAGAGATCAATTCCGAAACACTGCCACCCAGTGGATGATGCACAAATTGACCCTGGCATAACCACAAAAGAATAAAGAGATTAAAACACCAAGAGGGGAACACAGGGAGCTGCAGTGCCTTTCCTGCTAGGAAACAGGAGTGCCAAGCAGAATAATAGTGGAAGTGAAGGTCCATTCTATTTTTCTTCTTTTTTTTATTTTTCCTTTTTCCTTTTTTCTTTTTTTTTTTCATTTTTCATTTTTTTTATTTTTCATTTTCACATATTTTTAATTAAAAGAATTTTTTTATCTTTCCACCTCAATTGATTTTACCTTTATAATTATTACATTTTTGTTTTAAACTAGTATTAATTACTACTAGTACTTAACCGTTTTGGGGAAAAAAACACAAGTGTCATTTTGTTTTCTCTTTATTTTATTTCGGGATTAGAGTTCTACATTCTATTTTCATCTTTCCTTTAGCATAATTTTACTCCAACTCAACTCTACCTTTATACCAACACTTTCCTTCTAACTTTCCCCATTTTGTTGTCTTGTTTCTCTTTCCCTTTTCCAACTTTAGATTCTCCCTATTTTTCTCTTTACCTGGTTAAAATTTCACCCCATTTATATATCTAATTTCAAATCCCCTGCTACAAGTCCACACAAACCTCTCTCTTCTTGTCTTCACTAGCCAAAAATGTTTTTTCTCTATGTCCTCTTGTTGCTATTTGCCTGTAAAGTGATTACATTGATTTTTTGAAATTTTTTTGTGAGATTATTTTAGTTTATTATACTTGTTTTTATTTTGGTTTTTCCTTGCTTTGTTTTCTACCTCTCTTTTCCCTCATCTCCCTCGATACCAGTTGCTATTTGCAATTTGCCTTAATCTCTAGGTACTGGTTGCTGGCCTTTATTGGGATTAGTGACTGTTCTATTGGAGTTGTCTCCTGACATCTATATTTTGTTCCTCTTTTCTCTCTTATACACTTTCCTTTCTCTCAGACTTTTTTATCTTCTTCTTTCCTACTCCTTCTTCTCCTTTTTATTTTCTTATTTTATTTTATTTTATTGTTCATTTATTTATCTTTTTTTTTTCTCACTCTCCCAATTTGATTTTGCCATTTCTTTCTTTTCTTTTTTCCTCATTTTCCTCTTCTTCTTTCTCTATTTACCCCTAATTTGTCCTTCATTGGCGGTCACCTTATTTGTGATTATTAACATCTGGAATACATTTCTACTCAGTGCCTTGTGTGCTGTACCTGGTCGTGTTCTAGTTTGTGCCTTTCAATCAACGTAGGAGAGATAACTACATAACCAGATACCCGGAGAAGAAAGACCATGGGCAGAAAAAGAAACAGCCCACATAAGACAGAAAGGCAGGTTTCACCAGAAAAGGAAGTAAACGAAATAGAACCAGAAATAAGCTGACCAGAGAAAGAGTTCAGAGAAACGATCATAATGTGGTTGAAAAGAATGGAAGACAAATTTGACAATATGAGTAAGAGCTGAGAGGAAATGAAGACGAAGCTAGAGGAGGTGCAGAATAAACAAGAAGAAATGAAAAATGACATCACTGCTATAAAGAACTCAATAGAAAGCATCAAAAGTAGATTAGAAGAAGCAGAGGACCGCATCAGTGAGCTAGAAGACATGGTAGGAAAAAATACCCAAGTACAGCAGCTTCTACAAAAAAAAGTTAAAAAGCAAGAGGAGAGTCTAAGGGAACTTTGGGATAACATGAAACACAACAACATCCGCATAATTGGGGTTCCAGAAAGAGTGGAAACTGAACAAGGATTAGAGAACATGTTTGAAGAAATAATGACAGAAAATTTCCCCAATCTAGAAAAGAAAAAACCCACACAAATCCAAGAAGCTCACAGAGTCCCAAGCAAAATGAACCCCAACAAACCGACACCGAGGCACATTATAATTAAATTGGCAAACACCGACGACAAAGTAAGAATCTTAAAAGCAGCCAGAGAGAAACAGAAAGTTACCTACAAAAGGAACCCCCATAAGACTAGCTACTGACTTCTCAACAGAAACTCATCAGGCCAGAAGGGAATGGAATGAAATATACAAAGTCATGCAAAGGAAGGGTCTGAATACAAGAATACTGTATCTTGCAAGACTCTCAATCAAAATTGAAGGTGAAATCAAAAGCTTCACAGACAAAAAAGGACTAAGGGAATATATTACCACCAAACCAGCAATGCAAGAAATGTTAAAAGGTCTGCTGTAATAAAAAGAAAGAGGAAGCGAAGAAGGAACTCGGGGGTAAGGACTAAAAATGGCAACAGATAAGTACTTATCAATAATAACTTTAAATGTAAATGGATTAAATGCTCCAATGAAAAGACATAGGGTAACCGATTGGATAAGAAAACATGATCCATATATCTGCTGTCTTCAAGAAAACCTCCTTAGGAAAAGAGATGCACACAGATTGAGGGTGAAGGGATGGAAAATGGTATTTCAGGCAAATGGAAATGAAAAAAAAGCTGGGGTTGCAATACTTATATCTGACAAATTAGATCTCAAAGTGAAGGACATAACAAGAGATAAAGAAGGACACTTCATAATGCTAAAGGGAACAATCCAACAAGAAGAAATAACCCTGGTAAACATATATGCACCCAATATAGGAGCACCTAAATACATAAAAAAACTCTTGGAGGATATTAAGGGAGAGATTGACAGCAATACAATCATAGTAGGAGACTTTAATACCCCACTGTCACCATTGGACAAATCCTCTAAACAAAAAATTAGCAAAGAAACATCAATCCTAAATGACTCACTAGACCAGATGGAATTAATTGACATCTTCAGAACATTTCACCCCAAAGCCACAGAATATGCATTCTTTTCCAGTGCACATGGGTCATTTTCAAAGATAGATCATATGTTGGGTCATAAGAAAGTCTCTTCAAATTCAAGAAGATAGAAATCAT
The DNA here is from genome assembly GCA_011751065.1 of Lasiurus cinereus. NCBI lineage: Eukaryota > Metazoa > Chordata > Mammalia > Chiroptera > Vespertilionidae > Lasiurus > Lasiurus cinereus. The sequence goes on from JAAGEH010000392.1 coordinate 15,160,562, forward strand.
ATCAAGCATTTTCTCAGACCACAGTGGCATAAAACTGGAAATCAACTATAATAAAAACAATAGAAAGAAATCAAACACATGGAGATTAAACAGCATGCTATTAAACAATGACTGGGTAACCAGAGAGATCAAGGAAGAAATCAAAAACATCATGGCAACAGATGACAATGACAACACAACAATACAAAATTTATGGGACACAGTGAAAGCAGTCTTGAGAGGGAAGTTCATAGCCCTACAAGCCTACTGCAAAAAACAGAAAACAATGGTAATAAATTACCTAAACCTACAACTCAAAGAGCTAGAACAAGAGCAACAAGAAAAGCCCAGTGTACTCAGAAGGAAGGAAATAGTGAAGATCAGGGCAGAGATAAACAACTTGGAGACCACAGAAACAATTCAAAAGATCAACAAAACAAAGAGCTGGTTCTTTGAAAGGATAAACAAGATTGATGGACCCCTAGCCAGGCTCACCAAGAAGCAAAGAGAGAAGACCCAAATTAACAAAATCAGAAATGAAAGAGGAGAAATAACAACAGACCCTATGGGAATACAAAGGATTGTTAAAAAATACTATGAACAACTCTATTCCAACAAATTGGACAACCTGCAAGAAATGGACATTTTCCTAGAAAAATATAACCTCCCAAAACTCAATGAGGAGGAAACCAAACATCGCAATAGTCCAAAAACTATGGAAGAAATTGAAGCAGTCATCAAAAAGCTTCCAGCAAATAAAAGCCCAGGACCAGATGGCTACACAGGAGAGTTTTACCAAACATTCAAGGAAGAATTAAAACCTATCCTCCTCAGACTATTCAAAAACATTCAAGAAGAAGGAAAACTTCCAAACACCTTCTATGAAGCCAGCATCACTCTAATACCAAAACCAGATAAAGACAACACAATGAAAGAGAATTATAGGCCAATATCTCTCATGAACATAGATGCCAAAATCCTCAACAAAATTGTAGCAAACCGGATCCAGCAGTGCATCAGAAAGATCATACACCATGACCAAGCAGGATTCATCCCAGGAATGTAGGGATGGTACAATATCCACAAATCAATAAATGTGATACATCACATAAACAAATTGAGAGATAAAAATCACATAGTCATATCAATTGATGCAGAAAAAGCATTTGACAAAATCCAACACCCTTTCTTGATAAAAACTCTCAGCAAAGTGGGAATAGAAGGATCATACCTCAACATCATAAAAGCCATATATGATAAACCCACAGCTAACATCATACTCAATGGGCAAAAACTAAAACCATTTCCCCTAAGAACAGGAACAAGACAGGGATGCCCACTCTCACCTCTCCTGTTCGACATAGTACTGGAAGTATTAGCCATTGCAATTAGACAAGAAGAAGAAATAAAAGGCATCCAAATTGAAAAAGAAGAAGTAAAGCTGTCCTTATTTGCAGATGACATGATATTGTACATAAAAAACCCAAAGGACTCCATTCCAAAAGTAATTGACTTATTAATGAATTTAGCAATGTACCAGGATACAAAATTAATGCTAAGAAGTCTTTAGCATTTCTATACACTAATAGTGAAATTATAGAAAGAGAAACTAAAAAAGCAATCCCATTTACCATCGCAACAAAAAAATTAAGATATCTAGGAATAAACCTAACTAAAGAGGTAAAAGGAAAAATCCAACATGGTGGCAGAGGTAAACACCTACACTGCTGCCTCGCACAACAATTTCAAAACTACAACTAAAAGACAGAACAGACATCATCCAGAACCACAGGAAAGCTGGCCGAGTGTAAGTTCTACAACTAGAAGGAAAGAGAGAGGCTCACAGAAACCCAGAGGAGCTGCAAAAAGCTGAGGTATGGAGACGCGCGCGTGCTGAGAGAGCGGGTGCCGGAGTACCTGGCTGGCTTTCTCTGGTGGGAGGGAAACGGAGACTCCCAACGGCATTGAACCCCTTATCTTACAACACTAAACCCCAGATCCAGCCGAAACTCATACGGGGTGAGTTTGGATTGTGAAAAGGGAGAGGTGCACGGAAATTTAGGGGAGTTGCAAAAGATCGGAGGTGTGGTTGCGCACGGCTCTGCGTGAAGGACAGACTGCTGATTGTGCCGCTGGCTTTCGAGAGTGGGCGGGAGACAGACCCTCCCAACTGTGCCACTTCTGAGTCCACTGGGCCCCTGTTTTGGGCGAAACCCTGGAGACCTAGACTCATGTGGTCCTGGCACGTAGGGGAGCTGGAAAGGCAGCAGTTTAGAGGCACTGTGGGCAGGAGCACACAAGTACCATTGCAGGGATTACCCAGTCACGTGAGACTCAGGGGCTGTGGAGGGCGGGGCCGACTGGAAGGCAAGACAGTCCCTTAAGCCCTGAGACTCCACCCCTCCCAAGCTCAACAGAGGCTTCTGTGGCTTTGCAAGTCTGTTTCACAAGGCTGAATCCAACACAGAAGTTTCCCCGGCATAGGGAAAATGCCGAGACAAGGGAAGGGATCACAAACAAAAGAAATGGAGCAAAAAAAACGACTGGATATAGAGTTCAAAACCACGCTTGTAAGGTTTTTCAAGAATATGCTAGAAAAGTTGGATAAATTTAGCGAGAGCCAAGAGGAGATGAAAAAGGAACAACTAGAGATGCAAAAGAGCCAACTAGAGATGGAAAAGGTCCAACTAAAGATAAGAGACCAACTAGAAATTAAACATACACTGACTGAAATAAAAAATATTATACAGAGTCCTAACAGCAGACTAGAGAAAGGCAAGAATCAAGTCAAAATTTTGAAATATAAAGAAGCAGAAAACACTCAACTGGAAAAGCAAGAAGAGAAAAGAATCCAAAAATGTGAACATAATGTAAGGAGACTCTGGGACAGCTTCAACCATACCAACATCAGAATTGTGGGGGTGCCAGAAGAAGAGAGAGAGCAAGATACTGAAAACCTACTTAAAGAAATAATAACTGAAAACTTCCCACATCTGGCAAAAGAAACAGACTTACAAGTTCAGGAAGCACACCGAACCCCATATAAAAGGAATCCAAAGAGGACCACACCGAGACACATCATAATTAAAATACCAAGAGCAAAAGACAAAGAGAGAATATTAAAAGCAGCAAGAGAAAAACAGTTTATTACCTACAAGGGAGCACCCATACGACTGTCAGCTGATTTCTCAACAGGAACGATGCAGGCCAGACGGGAGTGGCAAGAAATATTCAACGTGATGAATAGCAAGAACCTACAACCAAGAATAATCTATCCAGCAAAGCTGTCATTCAAAATTGAAGGTCAGATAAAGAGCTTCACAGATAAGAAAAAGCGAAAGGAGTTCATCAACTCCAAACCAGTATTATATGAAATGCTGAAAGGTACTCTTTTAGAAGAGGAAGAAGAAAAAAGTAAAAGATAAAAAATTATGAACAACAAATACATATCTATCAACAAGTGAATCTTAAAATTAAGGGAATTAAAAATTTGATCAACAGAATAAACTGTGAATATAATAGAATCAGGAGCACAGAAAAAGAGTAGACTGATAATTCTCAGGGGGAATGGGTTGAGGGGTGTACAGGGAGAGACTGGACAAAAATCATACACCTATGGATAAGGTCAACGGGAGGGGGTAAGGGTAGAGGGAGGGGTGGGAGCCGGGTGGAGGAGGAAAAAGAGAAACAAATGTAATAATCTGAATAATAAAGATTTAATTTTTAAAAAAAGAAACAATCAAAAACCCATCTGATGGTAAAATTTTAATGATTTACATATTCAAAGCAAGTAGCAATAAAGCTTTTTTTAATATATATTTTATTGATTTTTTTACAGAGAGGAAGGGAGAGAGATAGAGAGCTAGAAACATCAATGAGAGAGAAACATCTTGCACACCTCCTTCTGGGCATGTGCCTGCAACCAAGGTACATGCCCTTGACTAGAATCGAACCTGGGACCTTTCAGTCCACAGAAGGATGCTCTATCCACTGAGCCAAACCAGTTTTGGCTGGTAATAAAGTTTATATCACTAATAATGACACAAAAGATAATGGTAGTAAAAAATAATAGTTGTACAATTATGACAGTTTGGGGGATTAAATTAATATGAATTGTAAGGTTTTCTTTGTAAGTTTAATCTTATTCAGGTCAAATAAGAAATTTTCCATTTCTAGTTATCTCTGCTCCAGTTCTTGTTTCATATTTGCAAATAAATGAGCAGCTTTACTTTGTAAGACAGAAATGTCAAAATATTATAGTGATATCTTCACACATTTTACTTGTAAATACGTACATATCCATACAAAATCCTACTTATAACATGTCCCTAGAGAATCCTAACAAAACCCATGTGCTTTTTTAGAATTATCAATGTATCGGCTAAGATGATTTTGGTTCCAACTAAGTTAAATGTCTTTTATTCACATATTAAGTCTGGAGGTAGAACAACCACAGTTAATTCAGCAGCTTAACAAGACTATCAAAGACCTAGAATTCTTTCCTTCTTCCTATTCTGCTATACCTTGCATAGCAGAATGGGGCTTTCTTCATGGTCAGAATGTGGTTGCAGTAGTTCCAGACATCACTTCCCTTATATCTCCACAGAGTAACAACCAAAACCTAGAAGAGAAAATGAAGACACAGACTTATCTTCTGTTCCTTCCTAAGAGTGAGAAAGACAATCTCAGATGCCCAATTCCAACACAATTACCCTTTATAAAGCTGAAAACTGCATCCTGTGCTCATTCTTAAACCAACCACCAAAGAGGGGAGTGGAATGATCATCATTGGCTTAGGAAAGTGTTTCTCAGCCCAAGCTGCACACTAAACAACACTTGGAAAGTTTTCAAAACCTGTCAATTAACCACGATCTCTGGAGGTGGGCCTGGGTATCAGTATTTTTACAGAGTTTTCAGAAGATTCTGATAAGCCATGAAGGGTACTGATATCTGTTAGAATGGCTGTTATCAAAACGACAAGATGACAAGTTATGGCAAGAATGCAGAGAAAAGGGAATCCTTGTGCACTATTGGTGGAAATAAAATTTGTAAATTGGTGCAGCCATGATGGAAAGCAATGAGGAGGTTCCTCAAAGAATGAAAAATAGAACTACTATATGTAATTCCACTATTAGGTATTTATCAAAAGAGGGGGAAAACTAACTCGAAAGCTATATGCACTCCCATGTTCAGTATAGATTTATTTCCAAGATATGGAAACAACCTAAATGTTCATAGATTAATAAAAATATTATATATAAATGTATATACACATATAAACAAATACACACAATAGAATAGTGTTCATTCTTTAAAAAAAGAAGGAAATCTTGTGACAAATGGATGAACATTGAGGGCCTTATGCTAAGCCAGACAGAGAGAGACATACTATACGATCTCACTTATCTGATGAATCGGAAAAAAAAACAAAAAACAGAAACCAAGCTTACAAATACAGACAACAGACTGGTGCTTGCCAGAAGCGGGGACTGGGGAGAAGTGGACAAAATGGATGAAAGGGGGTCAAAAGGTACAAAACTTTAGATATAAAGTAAGACTTGGGGATGCAACATACTGCATGGTGACTAAAGTTAATAACACTCTACTGTATATTTGAAAGTTGCTGAGAGAGTAGAACATAGAAGTTCTTATCACAAGAAAAAAAATTTGTGCTGATAGATTGTGGTGATCATTTTGCCATATACAGAGTGTGGCAAAAGTAGGTTTATAGTTGTTCATATGGAAAACAATACAATAATTAATAAATAATAATACAAGAGTAACTGTTTTGTGTACTCACAACTATAAACCTACTTTGACCCACCCTGTATACAAATATTCAATTATTATGTTGTACACCTGAAACTAATATAATGTTATATATCAGCTATACCTCAATAATTTAAAAAGCAATAATAACAATCAAACAAAAGCTTTTGAATTAAAAAAAAAAGAGGGGTGAGAACCTATCTAATTTTTAGATCAGTTGAGATTAATCCTCTTGGGTAAGAGAGGGACCCAGCCTTTCCTGAAATATATGGCTGCCTGATAACTAAACAAAATAAGGGTTTTAGTATCAAGAAAGTAGGCAGAGAATGGCATTGTCAGATCCATTATATTACAGAGAAGACTTAAGAGCTAGTTGGAGCTGTAAAAGCACCTGTTGTGGGTATATATTATACACACTGAAGATGATTTCCATTTTTGAAATCACAAGCAAGCTCCTACATAATCATTGGTCATTAACAAAAACGAATTCCTTCTTTCTTCTTAGGCTCAGAGTTCCTTAGACTTGGAGGAGCAGGTTTGTCAACGTGACAGAAGACCAAGGTAATGGATTCCAATGACGAAACAGGAAATTCATTCCTGAGCTTTTGGCATACCTCCAAATTTACCTAGCCCGAAATGGGATACCTATGTTTTCCTACTTCTGCTTTATTATCCTCAATGAGAATGATGAAACATTAACTAAATGGAAACAAATATTAGATGGGACTTAAAAAAAAAAATCTGGCTTGTTTTAGCCAGTTTGGCTCAATGGATAGAGCCTGAGGACTGAGGGGTCCCGGGTTCGATTCTGGTCAAGGGTACATGCTAGGGTTGCAGGTTCGATCCCCAGTAGAGGCAGCCAAATTATTTCCTCTTATCATTGATGTTTCTATCTCTTCCTCTCCCTTCCTCTCTGAAATCAACACACACACACACACACACACACACACACACACACACACATAAAATCTGGCTCCCCCATTCTCCCATCCCACCAACCTGCCACCCATTTAATATTGGAAGAGACAGAGGCACAGAGAAGTTATATGATTACCAAAGATTATATGAGGAATCTGTGGCAAAAGTAGACCTTTTCTCCACCTTTCTCTCACCTTTTCTTTGGTGCTCTTACAATAATTAGAGTTTTTCTGATTGTAGTTCTATGTATCTCAACTGTGAAGGCTGTAGAAGAGGTGCTAAAATAAACAATTTTGATTTAACACTCAGTTTCCTAAAGGGACACGTGGGGGCAGCAAAAGTTTAAGAAAAAAATTCCAGTTCTAACTTGTACAGGCTATATACAGGGGTAGTAGGCAAAAGGAGGTTTACAGTTGTGAGTATGTGAAACAGTTTGTTCTTGTGTAATTTGTTCATTATTGTAAATCTACTTTCTTAATTACTGTAAATCTATTTTTGCCCACACCTCTATATACATTAGGAAACGTTTGAAAAAGGGGTATTTGGGGGAAGGAGTGGTTTGTTTATTTGATAGTATGACTCATATACATCAACAAGTATTGGGTATTTCAGAGAAAGTAGTAGTCAGCATGACTTAATTATGCTTCCAAATGTGTCACTGCTAAGAGATTATCAAATGCACTCATTATAAATAGGAAGTGTGTCTTCAGAATGTTTGTTAATACTGAGCCACACCTTCTGTGTAGAAGTTAATGAGATTTTGTGTCACATGGCCTGGAATAAGTAAAAGCAGCATATTAATGAAAAGTTCCTTTAGCTGTTATTATAACCCATTTTCGTTATTATGATTACCGATGAATAAAACAGTCTCCTTTGGTAGTTACTTCAATTTTTTATTTTCTAGTTCTTTAATGTTTTCTTTCTTATTGTCAGTTGATTCACATCCTTCCCTAATAATTCCGAATAGTGATTCCTGAAGGATTATTCCTACTTTACTTCTATCAAATTGTTACTAAGCATGGAATTCTTGCACTGGAATTCTGTGCTATAAAGTAGTAGGCATATGTCGAGGCAGTGTTCAAGACATGTGAAAGACACAGGTAACAGGCATATTCAGCAAGGAAGCTTACATTTTCTTGTAGTTTTCAGTGGCGTCTGGACTTGGTCAGGGAAACGGTCACCAATGAAACATCAACATTAAACCCTGGAGACATTTCTCGAGCATCATCCAGAATCCAGGCTTTGAAGGTCATTTCTATCAACACTGCAATTTCCTATCTGCAATTAACAATGATACCCAAGTCATCTTTAATTCCAACCCCTTTAAGGCAGATGAATGCTTTAGGTTTACAAACATTTAGTCAAAAAGTATTTTAATTGGGCTTTTCATCTGAGCACAATCCAGGACACAGTACCTAGTATTGTGGACAAATTGCATGGAACTGGTGTGGTGAGGGGAATACCACCACCCTGGACACCTAGTTTTGACCCCTTTGGTCACTAACAAGCTGAGGATTGCCGGTCTCAATACGCACCTGTGGTGGGCATTATGATGAGAGTGCTCTAAAATTCTCTGATTCCCATAATTTCTTCTTTAGGATAAAACTGTGGAAAACACTGACTTCCCTCTCTTTGAGAGGTTAGAGCCAGGCTGCTGTTGGACATAACAAGTCAGATTTTTCCTATCTAGTCTTGGCACTGGGACATGGCCAAGGGAATTGTGTTATTTGAAAAAGTTTTGGTTGTTAGCTTCTCTTTCTAGTCGTAAAATAAAGTAAAAAAAAAAAAAGAGTTTTAAATCTTATCAATATTTGGGATGGGGGAAGCAGATTGTATTAATATTTGAATATAAGAATATGTAAACTAGGCATGTATTTTTCATGTCTTACTTAATCAGAACTTTATATAATGGTTGCTTAAGTGCTCAGAAAAATGCAAAGAGAAATTATGTATTTAAGCAGTTTTTAAGTATTTTTTCTTTATTCAGTACACTTGAGAGGTTCACTCAAACTATAGTATTAAAATTTAAAAATTTTAAGATAAATGGAAATTGAAAGTAGTCCAATGCTATTGACTCATTATTTATTCAACTAAGTGTCTTAGCTGACTTTGCCTCTAAAAGTTTCTGAGACAAATGAAAGCCAGTTTTTCAAAAGTAGAAATAAAATATTTAAACTGAAGACCACAGTTAACTTAGTATCCTGTAACTTTGGTGTTTTGAGTAGTAATTCTCAAAGAGGAGAATCAAAGGAAAAAGGGAACCGTGTGTATAAATTGTCAAGTTCTGGTGTTTATTTTTAATCACTTCTCAAGAAAAAACTTCCTTTTCATTCTTCTCAGCACCACACTTCAAAGGAAAATTGTGTAATGCTTATGTCCACAACATTAGGGCTAAGATTTTCTAATTAGAAAGGCTGTACAATTTACATTATAATATTCAGCATGAATACATTTTGAGTTTGGAAACAGATGAAGTGACATGTGCCATGTCAATTTTTTTAAAACCTCATGTACTTGATATAACCTTGTTAAATTGTCAACTTAAATTTTGAATGCAACTTGTTATGTTGAAATAAATACAGAAAACACACAGTGCCCTTTGAATAATACTTCCCTGAGGTCCCAGAGCCATGTTAAATATTGTGTTTTGGGGGCGGGAGGGGGGCGGGATTAATGACTTAAAAGATAAAAACTCTTATTAGACTTGAGAAACATACTTCATGCATTTTTTTTTATTTTTAATATGTACTTGGAAATCCAGAGGTAGTTGGCCTGTCATTTTGAGATCTTTGATCAAATAATCTTGCATAGCCCCACAATATGCACGTTTTACTGTAACCTGAACTTTATATAATGGTTGCTTAAGTGCTCAAATAAATGCAAACAGAAAATATGTATATAAGCAGTTTTTAAAGTATGTATTTAACCAGATCCCCCTCGGTGTAGTGCGAGCCTTTCAGCATTACATGCAAACGCAGTAAGGCTACATTATTAAGAAAGTGCAAGGTATTGAAACATGGACTTCTCACAGGTTGTAATGGCAACCGAGGGTTGCTCTGTGGTCGCGTGGAAAGCAGGGGAATCCGGTGTCGGAGGGTCCGGAGCAGCAGCATCAGGAGCGTCCGGGGGGGCGGGGGGCAGAAAAGGCAAAGCGAGCGACCCCCAGCTTTTACAATAGGGCCTTACCTCTTATTTCTAAGTCAAAGTGCCAACCCCTCGAGAAAGTCTCCGAGCACGCGTCCCAGCGCCAGTCTTCCAGGACAAACTGAAAGTAAACGGAGCCGGTGGGCGTCGATCCCCGACCCCGGCCCGCGGGGCAGCGGGAAACGGGGCGACATTCCAGGGCCTGCACAAAGGGACCCCGCCGCCGCCGCCGCCGCCGCCGCCGCGACCGCTCGGGCTTTGCAGAACAGAGAGTTCCGCGCCTTCCACTGCAGACTTCCTGGAGACTCGCCTCGGTGGAGGAGACTCCGGGTCTCCGCAGCCTCCACCTTCTGCATGTGAATGAGCCCGCCGGCCCCCCGCCCGGCCCTCCGGGGTTTGGCGCCAGAGGTCCCTCGGGACCACGGCCGGCGCGCAGCGGGGACGCTCCGCGGGCCGCCCTCCCTCCGGTCGCACCGCGAGGCCCCGGCTCCGCCACCGGAGCCCACCGAGTGGGCAGCGCCAAGCCGCGGCGGCCACGCTGGAGCTGGAGCGCACGCTCCGGCCGCCCGCGGACCCCTCCCCGCCGCCTGGGAGCGACGCCCACCTGTTAGCCCGGGCGACGCCGTTTCCAGGGAACCACACGTGTAGCCCGAAGGTGACCGGGCCCCACCCGGCACACACCCTCGGGATGTCACGGCCCGAGGGGCCACTGAGCGCGCAGCCCCAGGCCCGCGAGCCTGCAGCCCGGACGGCCCCGCCCGGCCGCTCCCGGAAAAGGCCCCGCGCGGCTCCGGAGCGGCTCCGCCCGCCAACCCCGCGCCTTTCGAACCCGTGGCGGCAGATTTGCCCCGGGGCGGCGGGTGGGGGGCGATGGACCGGGCGCTGCGGCTGGGTGCGCACCAGGTCCGCACACTTAGCTCCACCGGTTTGGGGGTAGGATGCAGCGGAGGGCGGGGGGTTCGCTCTTCCCAGGCTGGGAGAGTCCACAGCTGGATGATCCGTTTTCGGACTTCAGATTCAGAGGAGAAGTTCCAAGGACGTGGCCCGAACAAGTGAGCTGAGACGCCATGTAGGGTTCGAGGAGTTGGGAGCGGAGGGAGAGGGGAGAGGGTCTGGGGTGGGGGAGGGGGGAGAAGGTTGAAGCTCAGAGGTCGAGTACAAGTTATATCTGGCCGCAAGTGGTTCTAAACCTGTATCCCATGAAAACGCCAACGCCACAGAGAGGAGGGGAAACGCCGAGTTTTGGGGCTCTTGCAGTGACGTTGAACTTGTTCTTTCTTAAGTTGGTTGATTCTAATGCAGGGCACTTGCTGGCGAGATTTACACCTCTTCCTATCTAGGACTGAGACACGCTCTGTTTTCCCAAAGGCTGCGCAGGTCTCGAGTTTTTCACGCGGCTAACCGTGAAGAACACCTGCAGATTAGAAAGCCAGCCCCCAAGCTCTACCTCAGAGATACAGGTTCGCATTTCCCCGGGTCTTTACTCAAATTTGAGCTTGCACTCACCTCCCTGGGAGGGCTGATTAAAATAATGACCTCTGGGCCCCACCCTCAGAGTTTTCAAGAATTCTAGTGTGGGGTGTGAGAATTTGCATTTCTAATAAATTCCCAGGTGATGTGGATCTTACTGGTCCCTGGACCACACTTTGAGAACCACGCCCTAAGCCATTGGTTCTGAAATTTGGCTGCACAGAGCACTTACTAGGATACTTAAAAAAAAAAAAAGTTATGTTTGGGTCCACTTGAGCATTTTAAAACTCTAGGTGATTCTGATATACAGCAATGTTTGAATGTCACTGCCCCAAGTCATGCATTGCCGAAAGATTACTTTTGTGAGAAGAGGGGGTACCAGGATCTTTCCCATCCTGCTCTTGGCTATTCTGACGGCTTTGGATTTAGCTCCCCAGTTTTTGTAAAAGAAAGGCCCTCACTTACATATGTTTTGCACAGTGACACAGACACGAGTTTGACTCTCTGCTTTCATCAACTATACAGGAATTATAAAGGATGAAACAACTCCCCTAAGGCCATAAAAAACACAAATGATAATTTAATATTAATAATTCTGTTTCCCATGTATGGAAGCCTCTTCAAACACCCCAGCTCAGTACATCAATTAGGAACCAGAGTAATCTCTCAGGGTTAGTGATTGCAGATCATTCATGCTGGAGTTATGGAGACCCGGAGTCCTAAATCCGGGCCGGATGGCAGGCACTTACATCCAAACTTGCCAGCCACATTAATGTGGACTTCAGGGAAAATCTTGCCCTTAGCTAAAAAGAGTAGGGTAGGGGGAACAGTATGGGATTTCCAGGATGGCTCTTGCATAAACCCAAACTCTGGTTGTATTAAGTGGTGAATTGCTGATACCCACGACTAGAAAGGTCTGTACAGCAGACTGAGGGGAAGTGGTGGTAGGAAAAAGGGATGAGGGTGGAAAAGATCTCTTCCTTCTTCCCCAGGACAACTGAGGGACAGAGCCACTTGCACCCCAAAGGAACTCCTCAGAAACCCGCACCGCAGCCCACCCAGTCTGTGTGTGACTTTTGGCTGCCTTTGAGGGTTTAGAACCTCACTCTAGACAAGCCAGGACTGGGATGCAGATAACCCAAAGGGACAGGGTTCCCACAAAGACTGCTTATAATTTCCAGGGACTTCTGCCTTTCCTTCATTTCCTGGCCCACCCCCTTCCCCAAGAACATGGGGAATACATGGGAATTAAGAAGAGCAAAACCCTCCCCTACTGGTTAGGAACTCCTAAAGACTGTCCTTTGGGCCCTGCAGTGTCTTGCAGGTTCAAAAGGAAACTGTGTTTCCA
>JAAGEH010000392.1:15178189-15204517 GCA_011751065.1 Lasiurus cinereus
GAAGGTTTCCCTGCTCGCTACGCCTTCGATCTTGTCCCAGACCCCAGGGCTGCGCGTGAAGTGGGATTCTGGTGCACCTGTCTCTCCGTGTGTCTCCACGTTTGGGGGACCTAGGGACTTTAGCGAATGGAAAAAGGGGTCAGATGGAAGAAGGATCGCAGGGCGAGCATGTTCTTTGGGGAAATACTTAAAAAGAGTTTGCGCTAAGTTTAGGTTCTCACTCAGTCCGCTTCCTGAAGCCAGTTTTCGCTTCTTGGGCTCCTGATGGGTGACTGGATGCGGGTATGTGTGAATGGTGGGCGGTGAGGCAGAAGATCTAAAATTTTCCCAAATCAACGCCTCGGGCACAGCAAGGCCAGCGAGGCTCCGGGTTCTGCCCGCCCTGAGCCACGACCTGACCCGGCGTCCGGAGCATTTGTCCAGAGTTGTCCTGACTTCCAGACGTGTTCCCTATGGGAACCAGGGAGGCTCTGGCCAGATTGGCGAGGGTAGCAGCCTCTCTCTCCGGTCTCCGGTTTCATAATGGGAACCCCAGGGCCCTTTTTTTTTTTTCTGCCCCTGCAAAACAAGGCCTGGTTAGGGCGAGGCTCCATGTGCCTAAAAGTTTGCAGGTCGATTGGAACCACACGCTCTGATCATCCCAAAGAAAAGTCGAGGCCTACTCCTTGTGGGTCGAGTTCTTTCACTTGTTTCAAATTTGGGCCAATAAAAGTTCAGAGAAGTCCTGTCTTCACTACATTCATTGGAGTTTGGGGAAAGGAAGTCATATCGAAATACTAATTTCTTCCCTTAGGCTTTTTAAAAATCAACCGTGAGCTCTCAGACCTTTCCCCACCAGGTAAATCTCGCTAAATAAAATGTCATCCCCAATGTTAGACTAACTTAGTGGTTTCAGAATGCAAATCTCACACCAAATACAAACCCTGGAATAGCACACCTTTCTTTTCCTTGTCCCTCTTCTTCATTCTCTTCTCTGGAGGGTGAAGGTTAGGGAAGTGCTCTGGCATGGGGTGTTTAGGTTTCCTCCTCGAGCCGGAAGAACTTTGTTGCAGAATTCTGAATTCCTCGGTGGTGAGAAGGCGCTGGCTGGAGTGAGGGTTGGGCCTGGGTCTAGGCCTCCGGTAGGCCCAGCTAAGGTTCAGAAGCAGTAAACTTACAGCTTGAAGGGGGAAGGAATGAACCCTGGGCCTGGCTCCTGCGGGCTCACAGTTTGGCAAGAGGTGGGAAGCCTGGATCTTAAGTGGGGCATTGAGAATTTGGAAGCCTGAGAAGTGGGATGCTTTTGGATTGTTCTGTTGGGCTCCTGGGCCCGACTGAGTAGTGACAACGGTAGAAAATAGTCATTCTGGCCTCTCGGTGTCTCTGTTTCTCTCTATATCTCTGTCTCTCACACAGATACTTGCTCTTAGTTTCCCCACGGCCCCAAACCTAGCCTGGACACCCTAATCCTAGGCCTGGCGCTGCTGTCCTGGGGTCTGGCTAGGCAGGACTATTGACATGCAAACAAGCGACTTGTGGTGGTAATGATGCGCACTCTCACGCCATTCCACTGGCTCCAGGGATGTGCTTGCCTGGGCCTTTCTTTGGTGCCCAGAACACTGGCAGAGGCGCTGAGCCCGCGGGCCCCAATCTGCACCTCAAAGGAGCCCTCGGCGGGAATACAACAACAGTTTAGCAGCTCTGGCTGGTGCGGAGCCGGAGGTCGGCGGGGTGCGGAGCAGCAAGAGTGGCTGGCTGAAAAGATGAAGAGCCTATGCCTTCCCTAGTCCGCAAACTGAAAAAAAAAAAAAGAAAGCGAAACAAGAGTTCCTCTAAACACGCTGTAGCGCAGTGTAGGGGTGGGGAATCCATGCTCCCAGGCCTGGAGTTTGGCCTACAGATCACGCTCTGCGTCTGCTGTCCCGGCTGGGACGGTGTCAGTTCTCCCAGCGGCCTTTCTGCCTACTTAAAGTGAACCCCAGGGCAGCCCCAGAGGGCGAGTGAGCCAGCACTAGAGCTGACCCTTTCCTGAGTAAGGCACCTTGGGGAGCCCCTAGCTGGGCTCAGCCCAAAGACTATGCTAGTTCTCTGAAGAGGGAGTGGGGGAAAGAAGGGCAGGGGAGTGCTCAGATGTGGAGAGGGGGTCCCTCAGAGTCTAAATCTCCCCTCTAGCCCTAGTTTTCTTTCTAACTTTTTAAAGGGCCTCTGACCTACTCTGCCTGTCGTGGGAAATTTGCTGAGGTCCGCTGGAGGGAGAATTGCCCTTCCACAAGGCTTGTGGGAGGGGGTCCTCTCTCCTCTACCTTCGTTCCACCTGTTAGAGAAAGCTCCGATTTTCAACAGCCTCTACCCTACCTTGAGGACACTGTTGAGATCTGGGAGGCTTAGGGGTTTTCAAGAAACAGGGCCAGAGGGAATCTGTGGTGGTTAGTGGAGCAGCACTGAGGCGAGACCTACTGTTGTTAGGGAGTTTTCGGTTTTCGAGTGGGAGAAAGACAGAAACTTTTGTTGTGGAGGGCAAATGAGCAAACTCAGCCAGGGAAATTAACTACTCTGTATTTTGAGTATCAGTCTGATTTTTCTTTCTTCTTTAAAAATTTTGCTAAAACTGAAGGAAAATAAAGCCCTGGGGTGAGCAGGCCCCAGTGCAGAGGGGGAGAGCCTAGACTGGCCAACCTGGCCGAGGGAACGGCTGCCCTGTCTCCGGGTTCCGGGGCAGCCGGGCACTGCGCTACAGGAGTGCGCCCGCCCGCATGGGTAACACCACCAAATCATGAAGGAACTCTCCTTGCTTTAATTAAAAAGGGGAATCTTGGGAAAAACTGGAGCAGATTAGCACAGCAAAGAGTTGGGTCTCAGCGGCTTATTTTGATGCATGCAAGCGCACACATGTCAGTATTTCGGCTCAACTCCAGAAGCGACTGTGAGCCTCTATAGGAGTTCTGTATCCGTGTCCACACCACGCCTAGGAAACCCTTAGTCCAAACACCACGTTGAGTTATCACTCGGCCCTAGCTTCATACAAACGAGAGGGGAAATCATTTAACTCCTGGAGCTGTCAAGCAACCTCTTCAGGGTACAATTTTTATTTTACACGCGGCAATTAAAGAATCGCAAACCCCAGCCGAGCGACTGAGGCCGTTCGGCAAAATCTCCAACCTGGGGGTAAAGCACAAAGCCAATAAAACTCCCAAACCTCTGTAGCCCAAGGTGGTGGTGGCTGCCCCGGCCGAGACGATCTGTTCTTGGGCAAAAATCCTGGAGTGACTTCGCTGATCTTGGTTTGGTGGTTATATTTAATTGCGAATAGGATAATCTCTAATAAATTTGGAGGGGGCCGAAAGGACAGCGCCGCGTTATTAGCAGCAGAGGTGGGGGACAGGCGCTGAGAGCCTGGCCTCGGGCGCGGCCGATCGGCCCCTGGGCAGAACCTGGCCTCTGCACCCGGCTTCTCCCTCTAGGAGGGGACGGAGTAGAGGACTGGGGAGGAATGTGGGGTTGGGGGACGGGCAGGGGCGCGAGGCGGAGCTCGGGAGATTTCAAGAGCTCAATGGCGGGTGTGCGCTCCAGGAGCAAGTTGGCCTCTCCAAGAGGCCTTTATACCTGGTTCGGAGGCAGATAGTCCTGCTGGAGAGCAATTGGATTATTGTTGATATGCTAATGAGGCGATTAGGCAGTTGGTAAAGAGCTGGAAAAGGGAAAAGTTTCTACCATTAGAGGGAGATCTCCGAGCGCACACGGGAGCTCTTTCCCTTCTCGCCTCCTCCTCCTCACCCTCCTCCTCCTCCTCCTCCTCCTCCTCCTCCTCCTCCTCCTCCTCCTCGACCTCCTCCTCCCCCTTTCTGCCCTCCTCCTCCTCCTCTCCCCTCCTCCTCCGCTTACCGTCACAGCCGGCACTTTGCTCTTACCCCGAGAGTAGCTGCACTTGGGTGCAAGGCAGAGAGGGGGCAAATCAGTTCACGCCGATCCATGAAAATGCTTTGGAAACTGACGGATAATATCAAGTACGAGGACTGCGAGGTAAGCGCGGCGCCGGCTCAGTTATCCTTGCGGCCTCAGGATCCAAGCTCGACCCTCCCGCACCTCCTCTTTCGCAGCCAGCTGAGAAATGCGGGTGGGACAAACTTTGCCTCGCGAAGCGCCCGCCTCTCCAGTTCGCCTGAAGAACGCCGGGGAGAGGTTGGAGAGGGGGCCAGGGGACGCTCTCCTTTTCATTTCGCCCCTTGGAAGCCTGTGTCCCACTTTCCCCCCTTTTCTGAGCAACATTGTCTGTGCCTAAGACCAGAGAGAGGAGAGACAAGTATGGGTTTTTGAAGCAATCGATGGCAATTGGGCACGCGCCCGTGCACTCCGCGTGTCTCTAGTGAGGTTCTGGGAGCCCAAGTCACCAGCAAGAGAAAGGAGAGAGAAAACCCTTTACCTTCTTTAACTTCTTCTCTGATCCTTAATGTTTGTTTGTTTGCTTATTTATCCCTCCCCCAGCCTTTAAAAAAGGCTCCTTTCTCGGTGGAGAGGGCCGTACACGTCCCTGTAAGCTGGGTTGCATCTCCCTTTTAGCGGGTTCCGTGTGAGCTCACTCCTCTCCACACTGCTGCGGGGCCCGCTCCAGGTACACTCTCTCTTCATGAAGTTCCGCGCCGCTTCTCTCTCACTTGGTTGGCGCCTCGATGGGGTGGGGGGGGGGGGACGGCGCGGCGCGGAGTTCCCGGGCTCCCGGTCCCCACGCATCTGCCCTGGCGGCCGCCCGGCAGTCGGCTGCAGTCGGCTGCGTAACCGTGGGAATCCTGACGGGGCTACACGCGACCTCCGGTGCGAGGAGCCGGCGGGGCCGACGGAGCCCGTTAAAAACCCCTGGTCCCGGGAGCCCGATTTCTCGGGGAGCAGCCAGGGAAGCCCCCCCGCACTACCGGTCCGCCCGCGGGAGGCGCTGAGATCCGGCCTGCGGCCGCGCTCCCGCCGCCCTGACAACCAGCCGAGAGGACTCGATGAGTCACGAGAGGGGGAGGGGGCCGCGGCCGGAGATTACCTAAAGAAATAGGTGGCAGCCGGCTTTTGCTCTTTTCCCCTCTCCTTTCTTTCTTTTTGGTATTTGGAGCTGGGGGTGTCAGGCACGGAGGTCTGCGGGGCGTGGCAGCAGGGGGCTTGTGTTCCCCGAAATCGGAGCCTGGGTAATGTGAATGTTGTGCACGCGTCTCCGTCCCCCTCCTGTTTGTAGACTATTTTAAATCTCTCTCCCTTCCCGGGCCCTTTCTTTTCGCTCTCCCCACCCCCATGGGGAACGGGGTGACATCCCTCCGAGACGGGCGCTTCTCTGGAGCCCCTGCTATGCGCGGCGCGGGGTGCAGACACCCCACAGCAGACCAGAGGCTTTGTTTTTCAGAACGGGGGTGCCCTTTGCGAGCTAAGGGGGTGGAACTCTGTTCTTACGTCTCTTAGGGTGAATTGGCCCGGCCCGGGCCGTGGCCGGAGGCTCGGGCGTTCGCGTTCTCCGAGGCCAAAACCCAGCTCCCGGCGCTGGACTCTGGGCCAGCTCCGCGCGGCGCTGGGCGCCTACGGGACCTCGGTGGGAGGCGAGGAACGTGCGCCCCCAGAGAGAGACCCTGTGGGGGCGCGTGTGAATGTGTGTGAGTGAGGCCAAAAGGAAAAATGAAATGCTGAGAAACGAGACGGGGAAGGAAATAGAGTGGAGGCTGTTTCAACAACTTTGACGGCGGTGGGCGAGTGCCGGAGCAGGGATTTCGGGTTTCCGAGCCGGCTCGGGGCTGTCTAATTATGTCGGGGCTCTGCAGGGACACGCAGGAGGCGAGGTGCCGCTTGTTCTGACAACCCGGCGGGCAGGCTGGCAGCGGCGGCAGCCTCGCCGCTCGGGGAGAGAACGAGCCGTGTCATCCCGGGGGTGGGGGGGAGGGGGGGAGAAGGGGGGGCCTGGGGCGGAGTGGCCCAGCCGGTCGGACGGGTTTGAGCCGGGAGTCTGCGCCAGCTGCATCCAGGCTGGGCAGCCTCGCGTCTCCGCGCACCCGGGGCCGCGTCCCGGCTCCCCTCCCCGAGCCCCTGCCCGGGAGAGCCGAGGGCGGGGCGGCAGAGCGCACAGCCCCGGGTGTCGGAGAGCAGCGCACCAGCGGCAGCCGAGGCGAGGGTCAGTGCCGGGTGGGGCCCCGGGACATGGAGGAGCGGCGAGGCAGCGGGCAGCCGAATCCCGAGTCCCAGGCCCGGCTGCGGAGCGGAGGAGCTCGCGGCCGGAGAGGGCAGGGAAGCACCTCTGGTGCCGAGAGCCGGTGGAACACCCGGACACGGTCCCCGGTAGCTCCAGCCAGCGACACGCAGCCCCTACGATATCCCGAGGTCTGCTCGAGCCTTTTAGGTCCGATTGTCCTCACTCGCTTCCTTTGCCCCCTCCCCCTTCCCCGCGGCCTCCCCCTCCGCGCGCTCCGACTCAGCCCCCTCCCCCTCCCTCCTCCCTCCCTCCAGCCGGGCTCTCCCTCCTTCCCTCCCTCCCCTCTTCCCACTCCGGGCTCCTCTCCCTCGCCCACACTTTCTTTCTCACACACGCACGCAGACACATTCTCCCTCTCTGCACTCTCTCCCTCTGCCTCCCTCTCTGCCTCTTTCTCTTTCACTTTTGCATGCCCTGCAACCTTTTAAAATGTTGCCCCTTCCCTGTGATTCGCCAGACGCCGCGCCGCTGCCCCCCGCGCGCTCGCCCGCTCCCTCTCTCGCCCGCTTTTTGTCTCTCGTGCTCCCGCTCCCCACCTCCGATTTGCTACACTGAGGCTCCCGTCAATGGACTGCATTGAGAGCCGGCTCCGGCGCGAGTTGCCTCTCCGCTTCACGCTCGATTTCCAGGCATTCTTCCCTTATTAAGTATTCGTGTAATATTAATAGTCATGAATATCTGCTATTAGGAGGCTCCAGGAACGCTGCCCAGCGCGGTTATTAGAAGCTCAAGCGAAGCCGCCACTAAGAAAAGAGGGGAGACACGGATTAAGGAACACGCGCGCACACAGACACACACACAGACACACACTTTTTCTTTTGGGGGGCTTTTCATTTTCTAAGGAACTTTGAATCACAACCGATCACGGAAAGATAGAGACCGTGGGTTCGACCTGCTGAAGGCGCCGCTCGAATCGGTGGTTCAAGTTCGGATGGACCAGAGCGGGGCTCCAGCGCTAGCGGGAGCGTCGGCGCGGTGACTGGAGTCGAGGGTGGCGCCGGACTCCCGGCGCCTTTTGTGTGGGGCGTGCTCGGGCCGCGGGGCAGCCGGGCTCTCCGGGCTTGCTTGTTTTTTTCCACCCTGACTCGTTACCCCAGACTCTTCGCAGATGTTAGTTCACAGTTTTTCAGCTATGGTGAGTCCCATCCCCACCCCCATCCCTGTTTCCTTAGGAATTCTAGTCTGGAAACCTGGAGCGGCGCAGCCGCGCGAGACCCCGGGTTTCGCCGCCAGGTTTCCACCAGGGCACCCCTTTCGTGTGCATTTCCTTCTGCTCTTTTCCACCCTCCACACCCCGTCCCTGCTCGACATCTCCCGGCGCGCAGACCTACCTCGCCGCTACTCCCCAAGGCGTGTTTCTCGCCTTGTTCATCTTTATTTCCTTGCGTCTTCACTTGTTCCTGAGATGTGCTCAACATTTGATGCTAAATCCGTTTGCACACACACACACAAAAACGCGGCCTGATGTGCCCTTACCCTGGGGGCCTGGGGCCGAACCTCTGCGGGTTCGCATTCCCTGGAATCAACTCTGTTCACTTGTTTTGCAAGCGAATTTCAATAGAGGAACAGAAAGTCAGCCGTTGCTTCTGCCTTTGGAGGCTGGGGTGGAAGGGGTGGGGGCCTCCGCCCCGGGGTGCACCTCTCTCATTAAACCCAAGAGGGCTGAGTCTGCTTTAAACCTTGACTAGACGTCCCCTTCTCCCCATCCATATGGCAAATCGACGCTGTGGAGAAAGGGGCTCCTAACTGAGGAAACGGGAAAGGCAGAGTCTCCCCGACACCCCAACCTGCAGTTAAAACCTTCTTTAAGCTGGTAATTTAAACGTGTGCTTCGTTATAGCCCTACTACGAAACGTTTCTATTTAAATAGACACGAAATGCTAGCAGTCTTTGAACGTGTATGATTTTTCCCTCTAAATAAATGGAACAAGGTAAACAATGCAGTTCTAATGGTGTGTGTGTGTGTGATGGGGAGGGCGCTTCTACTGTTTAATATTTAGTAGGGATTTTAATTTTGCTTAAGGGAGGTTTCCCGCCCAGCTATCGCGCTCCATTCTGGGAGGCCCCTCTCTGTCCGTCCCTACCGCTGGAAGAAATAGATGAGAGTCTCTCATGCCCTCTATTCGCGCAGTCTCATGTCCTGCGTTTTTGGAAGGGCCCGTTTCACTTCTGGGGTACTTTCCAAAGGGAACATCTTGGAGCTCATTTCCGCGGCCTGCCGACGGGAAGGGGCGGTTTCCCACGCAGTCCCGCCGAGTGGATTTAGTGGGGACAGCTGTAACCCGACGCCTGACTTGTTCTTCGCTTTCCTCTCCCTCTCCTCTAGGACCGTCACGACGGCACCAGCAACGGGACGGCACGGTTGCCCCAGCTGGGCACTGTAGGTCAATCTCCCTACACGAGCGCCCCGCCGCTGTCCCATACCCCTAATGCCGATTTCCAGCCCCCCTACTTCCCCCCGCCCTACCAGCCTATCTACTCCCAGTCGCAAGATCCTTACTCCCACGTCAACGACCCCTACAGCCTGAACCCCCTGCACGCCCAGCCGCAACCGCAGCACCCGGGCTGGCCCGGCCAGAGGCAGAGCCAGGAGTCTGGGCTCCTGCACACGCACCGGGGTCTGCCCCACCAGCTGTCTGGCCTGGATCCTCGCAGGGACTACCGACGGCACGAGGAGCTCCTGCACGGCCCGCACGGGCTGGGCTCCGGACTCGGAGACCTCCCGATCCACTCCTTACCTCACGCTATCGAGGAAGTCCCGGTAAGAGGCCGCGCGGAAGGCGGAGAGGGAGTGCAGCCCTTCCGCACTCTCAGGGAAGATGCCGGGACGCGCAGCCGGGGGCCCGGGTTTTCCTCAGTGGTGCTTTTTCAAAATTGCATTTATTTTTTTGGGCGGGCGCTTTAAAAGACCCACATAGGCCACCGAATTTAAAAATTAAAAATAAGTTGAGAGTTCTGCCCTTAGAACAATGGTCCCTGGGAATCCTTCAAACAATGCCAGCATTACCATTTCCACCGACGCAAATAAATCAGATGAATGTCACAATATCTTCCCCTCTCCAAGAGAGTAAACTGTTTCGATAGGGAGAGGATCTAATTCCACCTCTGAGTCTGGCGTTGGGATTTCACCCTGTCCTGAAAAATATGTTAAATTCAATCGAAAGAGCTCATTAAATGCCCTGGCAACTCAAAAGAAAGTGTAAAAGACATACTAAGAAATCATTTTTACTGGATTTTACAAGCATTAGTGATATCTGAAAGTTATGTGTATCCCCACCCTGATTAAGGAATAGTTAAGTAGCAAATCTGAGCAGAGGGACATTAAAATGCAGACTTCTCCTCTTCCTAGGGGTGCTAAGTGCTGACCTCATAAATCATTAGCTAGGTTCCAAACGCCTATCAGAACCTGCTACACCCCATATTAAATTAAATGTTCTGAAACTATTGAGCAACATTACTTGAGTTTTAATTCAGTTATCAATAAATGTAGTTTAAAATGATCTCTTAATAAGCATGATATTAGCACATTTACTCTTTCCAATGTAAACCAGCTATTGATAATTTGAAAATACTTTCTGAAATTAAATTTAAACCAGCATCTCTGCTTCAATTCTACATATTTATGGTTTCCTCACAACCTTCCTGAAATGGAATTAGAACAAGCCAATAATTTTATTAAAGCTGTAAAGGCTCTATTAATGCTGCTTTTCTTTGGAGAGGAAATGTATCTGGATGTGATTTTTGCTGAAATGCTATTTCAAATTACTGCATCAAATATTGCAGCAATATGTCCGTTGACAGTTTAATGATTACTGCATTAGATTGCAAAGAAAATGGTCAGATGAACTTACCTGCTTGCTTGGTAAATTTAAAACTTTAAGTTACATAAGAAAATAGAAAATTTATTACATCTCTCATTTAGCTCAGTTAATCACTGAAATTTGTTGGTTATGTTTAGCAGCCTTCCATGGAAAGCAGAAAAGTAGGAACTTGATCCAATGTGGGGTTTAGTAAGCCTTGTGTGTGTGTGTGTGTGTGTTCGAACATGTATTTAGAAGCTGATACTAGACAGTGAATTTTTTGGGAAGGAAAATGAAAGGAGCACTAGTTGAGAAAAGCACAATTAAAAAACAAAGTTGTGATCATTTTACTTCTTCCCAAAGAGTCTCTGAATCCTTTTCCTAGCCTGGTCTTTGGAAATATTTGAATTGCAAAGTAATATTGCAAGCTTTTAAGACTATTGTGGATTAGAATTGCTCTACTTTGCAAAAATTCGAAAGTGGTTGGTGTGAATTCTTAACACCTGTATAGTCCCTCTTTGTGGTGAAATTGGTCAGTAGGAGAAATTAACCTAAAGATCAAATGAAAACAAGGAAACTTAGTTGCTGCTCTCCCCCTCCTTTTCCACCTTTTAAGAAGAAGAAAAAATTCTTTCAAAGGAATTTGGGTCAAGAAAAGGGTTGTTTTTAATTTTCCCATTGATGCAACAGTTAACCTTTAATAAGAATGACTGCTAAATATTTAAGAAAATCAAATCGATGGTGAGAATTATTTAATCATTAATATCTCACTGGGATTTTAAACTTAACAGTCTTCCATGTATGGACAAGGTCTAGAAATAACACAAATAAAAGTATTATGCCACACTACATTTACTTTATGAGTTTAGGGTGCATGCATAAAGGGATCATATTTCCCCATATAGTTAAAACACAAGAACTGCAGCAGTACTCATTTCTGAACATTTCTCAATTTAATTATACTTAAATCCAGAAGCACTTTAGGCAAGTTACAAATGAGAGCATTGAGTATAATAAAACCTGTAATAAAGCAACTTAGTACCATCCACCCGGAATCATTGCGATCAGGCACAATTAACAGGAGCATAAATCCAAGACAGAATGGAAAATGTTTGAATCAGTATTATTGTTGGACAAAAACTAGAGAAGGAAGTAATAGTTTTTTAAATGGCAATGCCTGTGTTTGGTAATGATTGCGAAATCTTCTATCTCAGCAGCCCTGGTGCTAATTTGTAAACACAGCCAGACATTATATTGCCTGTCAGTTTCTGCATTAGAAAACATGATTTCATTTTACTTTCTAATCACGTTTTGACTCTGGCACCCACATATACCCATCCATCCACAAAAAAAGAAAAAAAAAGAAAAAAGAAAACCCCACCCCAACAAATCTGCTGTTGGACAACAGAAACATCTCAAACGTTTTTGTGTTTGTTTTTTTAAATCATTTGTATTCCTATCTGATATCCAACTTAGGCAGTAGTCATTTTTTCAAAAAAGACAACACAAGTTATTTTTCCATACGTGAAGATGTGTGTATACATTTGGTATTTATCACACTACCTAAAGCGTTTTCCCACACTCCTGTCCTGCCTGTCATTTCTATTGTGTTTCTCTAGCTTCTGCTGCTGAGCCCTTGAATCACTAAAAGTCCGAAGCCACTAAGGCGCCAAAGTAATGCTAGGTGCATTTTAAGAGGTTGAACTGATTGTGAAAAAGATTAGATGCTCCAAAACTTGACTTTATTTTCCAAAGAAAGTTTTATTCCCAACTCCCACTTCTTTCAAACTCAAATTATTTGTGGGAGGAGGAGAAATTGGCCTTGGGTGTGCAGTGAAACCTCTTGAGTTGCAAAGCCCCAGATTCCAAAAGCCAAGATGAGATGTTTATATATAAATGTCACTATAAGGGGAGAATTTTGATTCTACACCTTCCCCTCCCCCCATCTTGCACAGAATATTCATTTCCTTTTGTTTTGATTATACACTTACATCCATGTGTATCCTTTTGTTGCAGCATGTAGAAGACCCGGGTATTAACATCCCAGATCAAACTGTAATTAAGAAAGGTAAGCCATTTCCTTTTGCATTCCAAGCATGTCCTTACAGGCATAGTGCTATTTAAAAGAACTTGCAGAGCTGTATTTTTTTTTTTCAAATACGATTTTCCTAAAGGCTCAGAATTAGCAAACAGACATAGAACAGCAATGCTTGAATGATCGGCTTTCAGGAGGTTAGCAATGGCAACAGGCTAGCTTTGTTCTGATTCATGATTTAATTTAGTTTAATGATATCTGGACAAACACATAAAATATGTAATAGTTTAACTGATTTGGAAGTGGCATTTCAATTTTGAAATGTTTTAATAGTTTAATTGTGTGAGTGGCCAGGAGTGTTAATAAGTGATATGCTAAAACAGTGCAAGTAATTTACTATTGACATAAGGGCAGATGATCAAAAGACATAGCATTCCTTAGGAGAGGGGGAAAAAAACCTTCCATGTTTTTCAATTCAATTTCTCATTAGTTCTTTAAGGGCTTTTAAACTTTATGAATTAGGTTAACAAAAATTTGGCTTTTGGTTAAAATTAGCATCTTAAAGATGTCAGGATTCTTAGCATAATTGTTCATAGCAAAAAAAAAAAAGTTGTTTAAAAGTGTCCAGTGATTTGGATGGATTTGTAATTTGTATTGTATTTAGTGAGTAGAAATAAAGTTTACTGGATTAAATGCTTTCACAGCAGCTTTTTTGTTGTTATGGTGGCAATGTTACATTTCAGGATTCTAGGCACCACCAGAGGCCAATGCTATGTAACTGTTCTCATTTCATTTCTAACCCCAATCAGCTTGTTAGCTAGTTTAGAGTTCCATTTTTGCATCTGTGAAGTCTTTGTCACATCAAATTAGATGTGCAAGGGATAAATCTTTAGAGATGCTCTTTCCAAGTCGACATGATAATTGGCTCTTTTATTAGTAATCTCTCTAGAGTTCGTTTAACTCCTATTGTCTCTATTAGCCTCCCCAGAGCTATTAATGTCACAAGCGATCTATCCAAAACTAGAGCCCCCCACCTCTCCATACATCTAGAATATCCCATTAAAGAGGGAGACCTAAAGCAATGAGAATGAATACTCTCCATGTGGAATTTTAAAAATACAATGCATACTGTACTCAAATGGTTATGAATGCATCCCAATTATATTATTGTCAAGAAATGTAACGTTAGTACACTTTCTGCTGGACTTGACATTTTTTTCTAACTATGATGGGTCCAACAATGAAGAGCTAATGAGTTTAACTAGTAATATATCCTCCCTGGCTTCCCAATGAGGACGCTTAAGCAGAGGGCTATTAACTATTTGCTCAACAAAAGTATTCTGTGGTAGGCCTATCCTTCTTTCTAGAACAAAACGGGGCTTGGAATGGCTCTCCAAAACTCGAGTATTTCCCAAAAGGATGGGGCACGTGTTGTGTGTCAACAGACGACTTCCCAGATTGGTGCTTTAACTGAAAATGCTCATTTACAAGCTGATTAGCCATCTAAACCCTGGGCTGATTTTAATTACAGATTTATGAAGTAACCCCCCCCCCGCAACACTAAACCCCTCATTCCACAAAACTCCAAAGCACACATAGTGTGCTTGCTCTTGGCCGGCAAACGTAATCCCGTCCCCTACACCCCTGCTTGTCTGGGCCCACTGTTCCCGGATGCGGAGACAGCACCCGGAGGCTAGAGGAAAGGGTCTGGGCGGAAGCACAGGCCTGGCTGGTGGGCTGAGTGGGACACCTCCAGGCCGGGGCGAGGCGCGCCGAGGCGAAGTCTTGATCTCAGGACGGAGTAGGGCAGGAGGTGGGAAAAGAGCCTTGGAGCTTTCAGGGTTGGAAGAAAAGGGGGGTTGCCGCGCAAGCCTGGGCGCCTGCCCTGGCCGGGCGGAGAGTCGTGTCCGGCAGCTCTTGGGCGGGATCCTCGGCTCCCACACACGGCCTCCGGTCTGTCTCCGCAGGCCCCGTGTCCCTGTCCAAGTCCAACAGCAACGCCGTCTCCGCCATCCCCATTAACAAGGACAACCTCTTCGGTGGTGTCGTGAACCCCAACGAAGTCTTCTGTTCAGTTCCGGGTCGCCTCTCGCTCCTCAGCTCCACCTCGAAGTACAAGGTCACGGTGGCGGAAGTACAGCGGCGCCTCTCACCGCCCGAGTGTCTCAACGCTTCGCTGCTGGGCGGAGTGCTGCGGAGGTGAGGCCTGCGCGGCCCGACCTCCCCGCCCGCGGCCCGGGCAACACTGCGCCTGCGCCGGGCTGCGACGCAGACGGACCTGGCGCCGCGGCCCTCCCTTCGCGGGAAAAGAAAGGGGCGGGGAGAAGGCGTGAAACGGATCGGGTGGAGCCGAAGGCGGGGCGAGGCAGCGCGCGCCCGCCTTCTTCGCTCCTCCCCTCGCGGGGGTGGGGTCTGGCGCGCGACCTGGTGGTGGCGGCCGCGCGCCCGCTGGGCTCTCCGGCTCCTCCCTCCCCGCCCGGCGCGCACGCGCAGCTCGCTCCGCTGTGAGCTCAGTCCCGGCTGCGGCAGCCGCGGGGCGCCGTGCAGCTGCCTTTTACCTGCGTGCGCGCACCTTGCTGGAAAACTTCCTTTCGGGCTTCTCACTTTTTTTTTACCTCCGTGTAGGGTCTCCGACGGGCAATCCGTCGTTCCTAGAATAGAATTTTAAGTAGAAGACAGTTGCTTTCTCTTGAGTCAGCACGCCATGCCCGCTGGTCATTACCACCTCGGACCGAAGGTGACTCCCGGTGCCTAAGGCACTTGCATTCATGGTTGCGATGTATGGCAGCCCCGATGTATGCTAGGCAGCATGCAAGGGACCTTTAAGTGCATTAGGTGTAGTCACTATTGACGAATACATGTTACATACGTGGCCTCACCCCTGCGAGGTCGGAATGATTCATTTCGTAGATAAAATTTTATAAGCGGCAGGGCGGTGTAGCATCTTCCCTCAGGGCAGGTTTCTCCCTCCTGTTGGCTTCCTTCTAGGGTTCCATCCAGTGGAGGGTCTTGTGTTGAGCTTTCCCAGATAAATACTTTCTTCCTTTTTTATTTTTTTAAATAAGAAAGTAAACCAAAAGTTTATTCTTTTGATACTCATTTACCTACCTCTGAGAATTTTGGTTCTGCTCTGATAGGTAGATCTCATTCAAAGCCTATAAAGCCATTCTTGGGAGGTTTTAACATCAGCTATTTTAATCTTTTCTTCCTCCTTCACAGTCATTTGACTGTCCCTTTGTAATCTTTCGCTGTCAGAGATCTGAGTCCGCCCTCTGCCTTTTCTCCCCTCCCCCTCCCCCCAATATTGGAGACTGTTTACCTAGGGGAGTATAATCTAATCCACACAATTAAAGAGCACTTGAATAGGGAATAAAATCTGAAATTAATTAATTTCTGTTTTATTTAAACAATTTATCTTAACCACTTTCTGATTATGGAAGTCTATTTAGACATCTATTTAGAACTGCCTCCATTGTCTCAAAATCAGTGAAATTTTTAAAGGCCGATATCAGCTTTTGACATTTCCCGTTAGGCTGGTGACATGGCATGTAAACAGTTGGTGAAATGAATTCCCCGTTGGGGCTAAAGCCAGAGCAAGAAACGTGAGAGTGATGATAACTTTGGTTACTCTGAACAACCTAACAGCAGATCTTACAAAGACAATTTAAAGACCCCATTGGGATTTATGTGATTGTAACAACAGGGAAAATATACAGAGACTAGTTGAACTAAAAAGTAAGTTAAACCCTAGAGGTGAGAGCTGTTTTTGTTTGTGGTTCTTTAGAGAGCTGGGAAATCAAAACTGTCCAATCTGCCATAATAATTGCAATAATAACTGAACACAGAAGATGCTTTACAATTTAATAACCATTTGTCTCCGATGATATTTCTGTACCATTTCTTCCTAGATTTCCCACCCTTAAATATCTCGGGGCTGTGATTCTTAATTTTAGGAAGTTGTCAAAATTACTATAATATGATGCAGAGCAACCCAATGTTTTCTAAATCGCTTTTCTATATTTGTGAAACAGGGCGAAGTCTAAAAATGGAGGAAGATCTTTAAGAGAAAAGCTGGACAAAATAGGATTAAATCTGCCAGCAGGGAGACGCAAAGCTGCCAATGTCACCCTGCTCACATCACTAGTGGAGGGTAAGCTAGTCTACTTGCTAACAAGAGGGAAGTTTCTTCGAAGAAAATGGGTAATACTTAGTGGCCAGATGTTTGGTTGTATTTTGTGTCAATTGGGCAGTTTCATTTTTTTCCAGAGAATGCAGCAGGAAGTGAATGAAATTCTTGCATGTCAAAAAACTATTTGCATTTATTCCTATCCTCCCTTCCTCTTCCCCTCTGCCATAAAATTATACCTCCCTAGCCCAATTCTGACCTAAACAATGTGAAAATTTAAGAACTGCATATTCTCCAAGTTCCTGTCTCCCTTATAGAGCTAAACAGTAAATCTCTTAAGGTATTCTGACATCTGCATTTGAGAAATGCGTGACCATTACTTCCTGAATTAATTTGGAAATCTTTGACCTGCATCCTGATTTAAGACCATCCTGAAAACTCAGGGTTATATACCCTTTTAGTTTTTGTTTTCCAAACATATGTTCCCTTATCTCCCCTTTAATTGTGCTTCTTTACTTGGAGGAGAAGAAAAGTGAGTGATTTTAGACTTTGAATTGTTTGGATATAAAAAGAAAAAAGAAAGATGAGCATTGCAAAAAGTTTCTCCTGGTAGTTTTAAACACAAACCCACACATGCATGTTTTCAAACCCTTCAAAAACAAAAGCCAACCCTGTCCTCACTCCCTGCTCTAGAGGCACTGTCACCAGAATCTTCTCAGATTCCTGCTTCTTCTGGATTCCTGTTAAGTTTTTCTGATACTAAATTGGCTTAAGTTGAAAGTATTGGAATAAATATATAGCTCCCTTGCATTTTCCTTGTGTTCTGCTGGAAATGCCTATGGCTATAGGGGAAAGGGCACTCAAATTAGGCAGATTTCAAAACAGCCATTTATATTTATAGAAGGCATTTTATCTTATTTGCATTTTCCATTTGAGGAGGTATAATACAGTTTAATTCGACATCTAGCTTTGTAAATAACTAAAAATCTTTAAAAACTGTAAATTTGAGGAGGAACCCTCCGAACCATTTGAAAATGGTGTCAAAGATGACAATAATATAACTGTGAAATAATAAGCATTTGTTCAGTAGTAAGCATTTGCCAGAAACTATCTACAGTAGCATTATGTTCATGATATTAAAAATAATACCAATACATAGAAAATGCTCTATCCATACTCCAAAAGACCTATATGCAAAAAAAAAAAAAAAAAAGAGGTAGTTATGAGTTTGGGTGTAGTGTGAGAGTATGTGTGGGTTTTGGGGTTGAGCCCTGTAGCAGGGAGGCAGTTTCTGGAGAACTGTTATTGTTTGTGATCCGCTCCATTTTATGGAAACAAGCTCTGCGGAGAGGGCTTTGATGCTCTAATTGGCGCATGCGTTCTTCCGGAGCTGGAGCTAATGGCAGGAAGCCCTGCAGTAAAAACCAACTGGTTCAGGAAATTAAAACCAAAGATTCGAAAATCAACAACACAGACAGACTCAGTGGAGTGACCCTCAAATCCTCTTGGTTAATCGGTTTGGATGAACAGATAATTATATGCGATCAAGTTAAAATGTAAACCCTTAGTTGTTACCTTGCAGAAAAGCTCAAAGAGTAATTATGCATACCATTTATGAATGCGTTGATAGGTGTGAGGTTGGAATACCAGAGACATTTTAAAAGAGAAGTTGGGAAAGTGTTATCAGGGTAGGGATGAGACGAGGGTAATGGATGTGATTTACATTTTCAAATCATCTTGGCCTTCTAGGGTAAGTGGGCATTTTTCCTGATAACTACATCCACCAGATTCTACAGAGAGGGAAATAAAATGCCCGAAATGAGAAAACAAGTATTTTGTGTTTCCTTCAACATCTGGTTTAAGAAAATAAGGGAATTGGGAGGAAGTTTTGATCCCAACTCTACATTCTCTTGCACTCGCCTCCCTCCTTTCACCCCTTGCCAGGAGAAGCCGTCCATCTAGCCAGGGACTTTGGGTACGTGTGTGAAACCGAATTTCCTGCCAAAGCAGTAGCTGAATTTCTCAACCGACAACATTCCGATCCCAATGAGCAAGTGACAAGAAAAAACATGCTCCTGGCTACAAAGTAAGGCGCTTACCTCTTCAGGGTCTCTGTGTCTCATTTTGAATAGAAACAAAAACCAAATTTACTCTCACTTTTCTCTTTTCCTTTTGTATTAGTCAGCTTTGTCGTTGTAAATATTGATAAACACAATCTGATAAATCATAATCTACTTTAAAGGGGAGATACAAGTAGAATTGTTCTGTGTATTTCCATCTTTTCTGCCTCACCTTCCCATCACAAACAATTGCTGTGTGTGGGGGTGTGAGATTGTAGATATTTGATAGAAGTTGAGTGTGGATTTGTGACTATGTTGTTTCAGAAGACCAGAATCAAGTCATCAAAGGAGTAAACAGGCTTGTCTATATCAGTTTCTTTCTCTTGCCCAAGTCAGTTTTTGTCTTCTATCAATGTAAACCCTTAGTTGTCAATACAAAGGCAAGGATTAAGTATGGGCCTACAAAATGTGTAAACCACAAGTTGTCCTAGTTTCAACCCTAATCCCAATCCCATTTCTTGGCTCCCTTTCTCCTGGAAAGTTTTCAAACACACACACACACACCACAAGTTTTAGCCCATAGGCCAGATACCAAGTAGGTTTCAAAATGGCCTTAAGTTAAATTCCCATAGGTGCTTGGGTTGAATAGGTTTCTCCAGGTGGTATGTGAAAAGAAAATGACTGTCTTGCCCTAACCAGTTTGGCTCAGTGGATAGTGCGTCAGCCTGTGGACTGAAAGGTCCCAGGTTCGATTCTGGTCAAGGGCATGTACCTTGGTTGTGGGCACATCCCCAGTAGGGGGTGTGCAAGAGACAGCTGATCGATGTTACTCTCTGATCCATGTTTCTAACTATCCCTCTTCCTTCCTCTCTGTAAAAAAATCGATAAAATATATATATATATAAAAGAAAATGACTTTTGATATGTTTTCTGGATATTAAAAGGCTTGTATGGAAGCCTTTAATTATCAAAGTCCATGTCACAGGAGGGTATGGAACCAGAGGTCAGGCTGAGGCCTCAGGCAGGACAGTGTTTGGGATATCATCAGTATTGGAGAAGCAACCTTCTAGAGCTCTCCATTCTCCCTTCTCCCTACCCCCACCCTACCTCCATCCTCAAGGCCCAGCTAATCCTTGTTTCCCACATTCAGAAACAGGGCTTCCAGTGTGCAGGCCTCATCTTCCTGTATTTCAACTTTTTCTCTTTCCTTAGGTTTGAAGCATGCCCATATTCACAATTTCCCTAGAGAGTTTTATTTTATTTTGATGTATGAGGAAAGACATGGAATGGGAAACTGAAATGACTGTTTCTTCTTCTCCAAACCACTCTGAATATCCCCAAATAATGGGTTTTTCATGCCTTTTTTTTTTTAAAGGCAAAATAATCCCAAGAAAAGTTTTGCCTTTCTGTTCACATGCAACTGATTAAAAGGTGAATGAGTGGAGACTTCATCCCACAGACTGCTGCTGAGGTCTCTCTAGAAGATCAGAGAAGAGGGTCTCTATAATATTTTCAAAGGGACAGCTCATGGCCGAATGCTGTTGGCTATTGAAGAGAGGCTTATGTCTGACTCCTTGTCTCTCTTACTGTCCTTTGCTCTCTTCTCATGTGTGAACTGTTCTCCAGTGACTAGGATGTTTGGTGTGAGCAAGAGAGGAGGGGGTTAGAAGTTTGGTATAGCTGAGAGGCCAGTGGGGAAAGAGACAGAAACAGACTGAACACATTAGTGGAAATATTTAAAGAAGGAGCAGCGATGTTTTGGTGGACACTGCTGGGTTTTCCAGCATGTGGGCACTGTAGGTCTGTCTCTAGGGCTGGCGGCTTGGGTCAGGTCAGTGTCTGCTGGATCCCACCAGAGGTAAGTGTAGGGAGAAAGGTTATCTTTGCTGATGGTGCTGCCCCAGAGGAGTTTCATGTCTCCCTCTTTCCCTGCTTCACTTGTGCTGCAGACAGATATGCAAAGAGTTCACCGATCTGCTGGCTCAGGACCGATCTCCTCTGGGGAACTCGCGGCCCAACCCCATCCTGGAGCCCGGCATCCAGAGCTGCTTGACCCACTTCAACCTCATTTCCCACGGCTTCGGCAGCCCGGCGGTGTGCGCCGCGGTCACAGCCCTGCAGAACTATCTCACCGAGGCCCTCAAGGCCATGGACAAAATGTACCTCAGCAACAACCCCAACAGCCACACGGACAACAGCGCCAAAAGCAGTGACAAAGAGGAGAAACACAGAAAGTGAGGCTCTTCTCCCGCCCAGCCCCTCCCTTGCCTCACCAGCCCCTCCCCCAAGCGCCCACCCACTCTGTCTTACCCGCACCAACCATCCCCGGCAGGTGACAGCTCCGGGATCAGCAACCCCCACTGCTGCTACTGCTGCTGCTGCTGCCGCCGCCGCTGCCGCCTTCAGTCCTCCCTTCTGGGAGTCTGGGACTGCTCTGCACTGTCAGAGGGGCAGCCCCTGCTGACTCAGGCCCTGCCTCAACTTCCTCTATCAGTATC
Organism: Lasiurus cinereus; assembly: GCA_011751065.1. Taxonomy (NCBI): domain Eukaryota; kingdom Metazoa; phylum Chordata; class Mammalia; order Chiroptera; family Vespertilionidae; genus Lasiurus; species Lasiurus cinereus. The sequence goes on from JAAGEH010000392.1 coordinate 15,198,902, forward strand.
AACCCTTTGCCCTCATGTGGAGCCTAAGAACAGAAAGGGCCGTGAAGCCAGCAAAGAAAAGTTCTGTCAGAGTTTGTGAACTTTTTTTAAAAAAATAAATAAATAAAACCCCCACACATCAACAATGGCAGCAACAACAAAAACTTAAAACTTTTTTTTTCTAAAAAAAGATCGTAAAATTTTTAAAAAAATTATATGAGCTTCATGGGATGAATCACCACCTTCTCTTACATACTTCAGTTCAGATTGTAGCCATACTTAAAAAAGGCAAAAGGATAATGACATTTTTATCAGTATTGTGAATAAACTTGAACACAAATACACGAAGTTCCATGTCATGTCTCAGTTGTAGAAGTTTTTCCTCTTCAAGGTAAAGCGACCGACTTGAACTTTCTCTGGCAACACGATTCAGTTATATAAGGGAATCAGTGTTCATGTCTCTGTATATATTTATTTATGTGTAATTTAATGGGAAGTGTAAATATGGTGAGTCTGTTTTAAGCCTTTTTTATTTATCTGGTGATCTCGTTTACCTCTTGTTTAGTGGGTTTTGACTCTTCCCTATTAGTTCTTCATGTGGTTCATGGTACTTATTTAGAAATTCAAGGTTTGGGGGGATTCCTTTTTCCTCTGGGAGTCATGAATTTAGCATGTTAAAGATGACAATGAAACAGCTGAACAAATAAGTAAAGTGAAATTTTATATACAATTAGAATTACATTTAGATTTTCATTGAACAGAAAGAAAAACTGATATTAGACCCGGGAAAGGTTTTTAAACTTGAGTGGTTTCATAACCCTTCTATGTATGATAGGAAGGGGGAAAAGTTAATTTTATTCTATCATCTTCCCTTAAAAGCATCATTTGAGCAATAAATGAGTATTGTCTTTAAACCAAGGGTTAGGGATTTTTTTTTCTCTCTCTTTTTGTTCAAAGAACTTCAAACATTTAAGACCACCTGGTATTCTGTATTTTCACTGGCCATTTTGGAAGCAGTTCTAGTTGTATTGTATTGAGTTGTGTTGGCAGTAGTTTCCATGCCTGTCAATGTATCATAGTCCTTTGTTGCCCAGATAAATAAATATTTGATACGCTTTATGTCGATTTTTTTTTTATTCAGTGGCTGTCTTTACCCAGGCGTATTTTTGTTCTTGGCAGTATTTTTTATTCAGTATGGTTACAGTAATTGAGTTTAACTCTCCCTTGGCAATTGCTCCTTGCAATAAGCAGCTGAACCCATTGTTTCCCTCAAGTATAATAAAAACTTACTTTCAACTTGGAGTTCAGAGCAGGGTATCATTTAGATATTCCACTGAGTCTGTATCCAGACAAATGACACAATAAAACCCAATGTATTCTTTTGGATAAAAGATTGTACTACTAAAGGAATGACACTATCTTTTCCTTACTAGAAACATTAATTTTATTATTAACAATAAACTTATTTACGTTGATCCTTTAGGTTTTTATTTGTGTTTTGGAAACCAAAATATAAAATCTATAGAACCAAACATTAAGGATGACAAGGAAGATGGAGAATAGAAGAATCTGCTCCCCGCGCCCGCGGCGCCCCCCTTCCCCCCCCTGCCCCCCCCCCCACACACCTCTAACTACTTTGGAATCTGTCTCAAAATAACTGAAATTTAAATTGTTAGTTTATTAGCACAAAGGAACTACCACCTCAACCTTCACTTGCTAGCTCAGGCTTCTCGGAGGCTATGGCATGTAAATAAGCTAAAACTAGCTCTAGTTCTCTGGGAGGCAGAAATGAACACGGGGCAGAGAAAGAGATGGCAAACTGTCTCCCATTTATTTTAATATTTTATTTAGAGATGAATTTCTTCCAATGCTGTTCTTAGTAGCTCTTGTGGGAGCAGAGGGGAGTGGGAAATTATGTTGATTTCCAGAATCATTTCTTCCTGCCCCTAAAAGCTGACCCACCCCTTTCTAACACCACAGGGCTCCTCCTAGAACCTTTTAGAAATAGAAAATGTTCTCAGAGGCCCGGTGGAGAGGATGGGGGAGGGCCTCTGCAGACTTCTGTCTTCTACAACATCAGGACTCTGTGCTTAGCTCTTACAGAGGAAGGACTTCCTGTGCATAAAAATGGTGAATTCAGAGCTTTTAAAACTGATATGGAAAGTCTGCTTTGGAAGTGAGGAGGATTTCTAATGATTTTTCAGAAGAAAATGGAGGTAGATAACTGAAAGGTTTATAGGAAAAGTCATAGAAAAAGTATATAGGTGTAGGTATAATTTACATACTGGAGGAGATTTAACATTTGTTCATCTGGTTTGGCTTTCCGAACGACTAGGGAAGCAAAACATTAGGCAGTGTCCATTTTGCAGCCTTTTGCTTTCTAATCTTATGGAAGGCAGTGCAAAATCAATCCCGACAGACGAATGAGAGTTGGTGGAGTCTAAATTCTATTTCCCAAAGCCAGAGAATTCATAATACGTAATAGTGGAGTTTTTTTTTTTTTTTTAATTCAAATGGAGAGAGTATCCTCAGAACGCAAGGCGGCAATTGTTTTTTAAAGCGGTTATTTATTATTTCCTAGAGAGACTGGTTAACTGTAACGTAGATGTAACAAAATAATGAGGCGAATGAACCCTAACTGTACATACTCTTGACAGAAATGAAATGCACACAGCATCATCGCAGGTGAAGTGAAGCATTGTCTATCAAGGCTGTTTTTCTTGGCTGCATCTCAGATTGTGTGGGGGGATCCTAACCTCAGGCACAATAGCATTCATAAACAGCCATACATTGCTGCTCTTTCTCCAACGACACATAAATACTCATTTTAAAACGAAAACAATCTTATTAAATACCATTCATTCATATCTGGATTTACAGATGCTTGTTATGTTGGAAAAACCTGAACCCAATATAATCCTTGCATCCTGAGAAAGACAAAAAGGAAATAGTGGGTTAGAACATTACAAGGTCATAATAAACAATAGTTTCCAAAGGCACAGAATTAGTTATTTTTATTCTGTAATTGGACATTTTGAGGATTATGATATTGTCACTTCTTTTTCTTTTCTTTAACGAATGTTAAAAAGAAGTTATATATATTTTTAAGGGGTGGGAAGATTAAAGGAATGTTATTAAAAATAATTTTTATGGGACTAACCAAAGGCTATATGGATTTTGACTTTCTCTGTTGTAACCAATGTGTATTTTCTAAAACACATGGTGATTATTGGACAGGTCACATATTTATATACTAACAGCAGTGATTATCTTTGAATTAAGTCATATTAGGATACCTAGTTGAATTATAAAAATACTTGCTAAACTATGCTAATTACCACACTCAATTTTTATGGAAACACAATGCTCCTTCATTACTTCTTCTATTCTCCAACAGCCTTTGAAAATCACTATCCAACCCATTCCTCCCCAAAATCGAATATTAATATAATTTGAGTTCTTGATGGAACTACCATCAGGACTGCAATGCCCCGCAGCTGAAATAATATTTAAAATAGAAGGGATTTGACATTTGAGAAGTCAGTGGCTTGAAATACCCAGTTGTACTTAGCTAATTCAGTCCTTAACCTCTGGTTTCAAATAAATCAATTACAGTCGATTCCACTTCAGTTCAGAAGTGCACAGGGTTTTAGTTAATTGAATACATTTTATTCACTTTCTAGGAATATTCATTTATCAAAATTCCAAATTTAATGTACAATTCTTCACAACTCAGATTATGTTAGATTGCACAATCAGATCAAATTTGCCCTGGTTTCCCCCAACTTCTGCTTAAAATCTAAATTTCACCACTCTTTATGAAATGATGTTTGCCATTCCTTTCTCGATCAAAAGTAAATTAATAATAATTCCATGCCAGGCAGGAGAGCTGTTTTCCCCCACAAAGAAAAAAATCCTGTGGTCATCATCCTTGTGTTAACTTTAAATAGGTTAAGAACAGAGCTGGATTAATTAAGTTTTTAAAAAGTATTGACTTAAAATTTAAAAAAAAATTATGCATGGTTTCCATTAGAGCTTAACTTTGCTGCAGCTGACAAGTATGACAATATTTTAAAGCCTCAGGCCCCTTTTCTTAACCCTCTCTTTTCCTCTGTCTCCCTCCCCCCTCACTCCTCTGGCTTTTGGAGAAGTGCTTGAATAAATAGTGAATTGTTAACTGAAAGCAGTACGGTTAAATGTGCCCAAATGAAGTTGTGCTTTAAACAGATATTGATGTATGCAGTGTTTTATATTTATTGTTTGTAGCATCCTGCTGGCAGCAGTTTACTGTTTGGAAAGGAAAGGGGTTAATTAGCGTCATTATCAATCACTAATGCTTGCCTAACGTGTCCAAAGAATAATCAAGTTAGAGGACGGCATGAAGCCAACAGCTGCTTCATCCCAGTTACAGATCTCCTTCTAAGACACTCAGTTATGGGGTGGAGAGAGTGGGGGATGAAGTGAGGGGAAGAATCATCATTGCTTGGGTAAAAAGGCTATAAAAATCAGGTCAACTCACTAGAGATTCAAGAGGCAAAAGTACAACATAAATAACAGTATTTTCATTCTCTGAGTTACAGGTGCAGAGATGGCACCATTCCTGAGGCAAGAGTACTAACATTTGTCCTTTAATTGGCTTGATGATCCAAGTTGGGCATTTGAAGAAACACATCCATATTTCCCTATTGCTTTGTGCTATGTGGAAAAAAAAACACAACCTAAAATGCAAGAAGAGAAAAGGAAGAAGAAGGCAAAAAACCCTCACACACCACAGACAAACCCAAGTCAACTCCGAATATCACCCATCTCAGAAGAATAAAACCACAGAACACATCAGGCAACAGCAGTTCTCACACCTCTGCATCACCTCATAGGATGCTTAGGGATATTTTTCCTTGTGATTTCAATGACCAATTCTTTTTTTATATTAAACTTGGTTGCTGCACAGGTATGCCATTCTCAGCTTCCTGTTGTTCTTACTACTCTTAATGATACTGTCTTTGTGATACACCGGGGTGAGAAACTGAAAAAGTTTGACCTATTATGAGTTCTGCTCAGCAGCTTATCTTTAAAAATATTATTTGTAAGTTAACCAGGAATTAGAACTAAAGACCCCATTAATGATCAGAGTTTACTCAACTGTTTTTCTGAATGCAGAGATGAATTAATCTAAGGTGGAGTATTTATAAACAGAGAGCAGTGATATGATTGGACAAGACATTGATTTCCATCTATGAAAGGAGCAATCAAACTCATGTTTGCCCATGTGGACATAGATTAAAAAAACAACAACAAAAAAACAACAACAAACATTCTCAATCAAAACATGAACATAAGTGAAGTCTCCATCCAAAGAAGTAGCTGGTGTTTCCCACGGAGGGCAGTATGGTTGCCATCAGAGTGGGAAGAGAAGAATGTTGAGATGGAAAACTGTGTAATGCATGCTTATGGGAGTTTTTGTGTTGTAAAAACTGTACCTTAGAATAACGATTGAAAAAAGGAAAGGAGGGAATACAAGAGATTTTAAGCTGAACCTGGGGCCTTATAACTAAATGGTAAGTATTGTTCATGTATAAACTGTATTTCTTTCTTGTTATTGATGTCCCCAAAAGTGCAGCACTAATTTTGATTTTACGG
>JAAGEH010000392.1:15204527-15252627 GCA_011751065.1 Lasiurus cinereus
AGTCCCCTTTCAAACATAAGAGTAGGTCTGACATCTTAGAGCAAACTTCCTATGACTATTTTGACTTTCTATATTAAGGTCCATTTAGAGGTAGGAATATTTTCAACAGCAAGGCATGGATTTTTGAAACTGGCCCAGTTTCTAGTTTTCACTACACATGATTTTACTAAGGAAATAAATATTATAGCCACCAAATTCCAATAATGACCCCAAACAAAAGCCATTTACATTGAAGGTGGAATCTCATGGTCTAGTCTCTAACCATTGTTCCATGTTCGTTGTCCATCACAGCTCTCACTTTGACAAGTGAAAAAAGAGAGTCCCTGTTTTGCCTGGGCATATGTCTCTCTGGGCTCTCTTGAGTTGTTACCAACTCATCACCCTTTTAAAATCCAGCCTATCCCGGGAAAATATACACATATATGCGTGTATATTTACATTGAAAATGTTTGGTTAAACTAAATTTAGCTAATATAGCTTAAAAGATTATTTCTTTTCCTGAGGCAATGAGTTCATGCTAGGATCGAATTTTGCTTTGTCAGCTACCAAATCCTATTTCAGGGTCCCCCTGTCTTTTATTGGAGTCCCCAAGTCTGCTCTGAGCCTTTGTCCACAGCATGGACTCGTCCCAGCGCCTGCTCTCGGCTAGGGGAACCAGGACTCCCGCCTGGGAGAAGGCGGTGCGGTCCACACCCTTCACTGCGTCGGGTGCGGCCCACCCCCATCCCGCGGGCAGACCGGCAAAGGCCCAGCCAAATTCCCCGAAAAAATCTCCCGCGCACCCCTTTGGATTAGAAGCAATTCGCAAAGTGATTCTGACGGCCTGGCGTGGGAGGTGGGAGGCGGGCGCGGTGACGGGGAAAGGGGACAGGAGGTCTGAGCTTGGGGTTGGATGGAGGGGGCGTGGGGAGTGCAGGAGCCCCGAGGGCAGCCGGGGCAGGTTTGGGTGGCCTGGGCGGCGGCCGTCGACGCTCGCGTCCGGGTTTGACCCGATTAAACTGCAGTAAATTCCCGAGAAAGAGGTTCGGGACTTGCCTGCCCTCCAGCCTCCCTGCGCGCTTGCCGGTGCAGTGAGCGGGAGCCGGCAGGCTCCAGGTCAGAGTTTTAAGGGCCTTTTGCACGGAAATGGCGCTTTAATTAACGACTGGAGGCAGGATCCGTGGAACTCTCCGGCTCCAAGGCTCCCTCCCAATGCTGCACGAAGTTCCGGCATCCCTGGCCCGGGTCTCTAAGTACATAGAGCCGCACCGGGCTTCCCTCCGGACCCGCACCCGTGCAACCCCACTGGGCCTCCCTGAGCTTGCCACTCCTCAGCCCTCTACCGCACGTCTAACTGCGGGACACGTCTCCCCCGGCGGGGCTTCCCTTCAGCGAGACTCCAGGCGCGGGGACCCCGGCAGCTACCCAGCTCCGCCCGCTCACCGCAACATTGACCATCAGCCACTCCAGTCTTTGGAAAGTCATTAACACCTTGTTTTACTGCAACAATTTGGTTGACCTTCCCCGTGCGAACAAACGTCCAGGACTGAACTACCTTAGCAGTGGGCAATTCTCGGGGGGTGGGGAGGGAGGGCATTTATGTGACCCAAGCAGGGATCCCCATTAGGATGACACAAGCTGAAAGCCTTGTGTAGCTTTCCTGACCAATCCCAGGCCCATGGGCACCTCTGGGCTTCCCCTCCCCCGCGGCCCCTCCTTTTGTAGAACTGCGCTCCGACTTTGCGACGGGGGCGGGGAGCCGCTGCGCTGGGCTGGGGAGGGGGGTTTCGCAGATAGTTGATATTCCGGGTCCAGCCGCTCTCCGCGCTCCCTTTCTCTAAGCTCAGCCGGGGGGAAGTGTCGCCCCGGGCCAAACATATGCTTCTTTCCAGCGCGCTAATCCACCTTCAGCGTGGAGGCATAATTGCTCGAGTGTCCATGGATTCGCGGCGCTTTGTCCCTTGCTGGCTCCCATCAACCCAGGCACACGCCATTTCAATCAAATCTTTTCAGAAAACTGTCTCCTTTTATCAAGTCCCAGCCCTTGCAAACGACGGGAGCATTTAACAAAACACCCTCCATGTTCCGCCGCCCGCCTCCCTCGGCCCTGGCGGAGCAGGGAGCTGCGATTATTGCAACAACTTTTCATTCAGTTCAGCCTCTGAGAAGGGGTGAAGGGAGAGAGGGAGAGAGAGGAAAGAGAGAGAAACAACATTCGCATCCCATCTCAAGCAAGTCTTTCTCTAAAGCCTTTGGTGTCAGGTGGTCAGGTGTATGGAAAGGAAAGGTCAAAGGTCACCATTAAAGAGAAAACATGTTTCATCTCAGTTATTATTTTTTTTTCTTTGAAATTACAGAATCGACTGCCTCTCTGAGTGTTTGGGCAGTCCAGTGGGATAAAAAAGCAGGCAGAAACAAGCTCAGCGAAATGGGCAGAGAACAGGGAAGGATCCTGTGGAAAGGACAGTATTGATAATCTAGCAAAAAGCTCTGACAGAAAAATTCCCAACACTGATTCCCATATACCTCTCCAATCTTGCTTTTGTGGCCTGTAATTGGCATAAATAAAAGTTGAATCTGAATATCTATCTCTGCCTTACAATAATAATCTCATGGTAAAGATGGAAGTCTTACACTCTCCTGATTTAATATTTTGACTAGATTCCTAGCTTCAGGAGAAAAAGCTTTTATTGATTAGGAGAAAAAAAAAAAGGAGGACTGTCAGAGTGAAAGACAAACTCTGGAAAATACCTTAGGAGCTGATATAAAAAGTATTTTTGATGCGGTAGAAAAAAAGTAATGAAGCCAAATGCAAAAGATGGAGCAATTATTATGTAAATACAAACACAAGAGATTATAGTTCTATTATAGGAACATAGCTTTGCTGCTTGTTTATAAAATGAGAACATCAGAGTTTTCTTCAAATCTCAAATCACCTCATATTAAGACTGATTTTAGGGAGTTAGGGAGTTTTCCTTCTGCAAATCATTTATTTCATGATGATCAAGGAGAAGAAAGTCGATATAAATTGTTCTACAGCCTTAGAATACAGCAGGCCTTTATGGCATAAAACTACATGGGGTGTCTTGGTGTTTCCCCTTTTACCTTAGATGTCCATGCTAAAGAAGATTAGGGGTACTTGATAAATTCCTCCCACTCACCTGGGCCCTTCAATGCCAATCCCACTAACCTTGGTCCACTCTCAGAGTCAGATGAAATTGTTGAGGTCTCCTGTATTAACCAAGTGGATGAGCCAAGTTTGCTGTTAATGTTGAGGTCCAGGTATTTAAGCCAGATTTTCTTCAACCACAGTTTTAACAGGTGATTGGATATGGACTGCCTTAGTCTTCTGTAAATGTTCAGGTTGTGGGATCAGAAGTGGTAGGAATTCTGGGAAGTGAATCTGAAGTGATAGGAATTTGGGAAGACGGCTGCCTTGACTCATCCTGGAAACTGGAAAATGAGGCACATATGAGCTTTATAAATTGAGAACAAGAAATTACTTTGTTATGATCATGAAACAGTAAAGAATGAGTGAAATCCTCCAAAACCTAAACTTCATCAGGGGATTGTCAAGGGAAAGAGAGAGTGATTTTCAAATTTGAATTCATTTGCTTATTTATGATATATATTTTTGTAATTAGAGAGCAAAAGAAAGACAGTAAAATCTCCAATCCTTTTTTCACCCTTGCAGTAAGATGGAGGTAAGAATTCAGTAATCTTGGGCAGAAGTTAAATACTAAACACCAGGATGGCAAGAACTGTGAGAACCCTGTAGTGGGGGAGACTGCACTCAATAAACATAGTCTTGTATGTTCTCTTTATTTCTCACCCACACTCTCCATAGCCAATTGCATAGAAGAACTCAAGATGATGGGTTCCAAGTAGGGAAAATGTTTTCTGGAATAGTAGGGGTCATGGGAATGATGAATCCTAACCTTGGGGATATATCTCCAAGCCAAAATGCTCTTGAAGATACCCATGAATTTGGAAGGCTGGGAACTGAGTGGGTTTCTCCTCTGGCATCAGGAGACATAAGCAGGTGGCTCAGCTTCTTGAACTGCCTGACACAAGGTGGGAGTGGGAAGACCCATTATGAGGAGTTGATGAATTCCAGGGTACTTCTAACCAACCTTGGCATTCCAGGAACAACAGAATAGAGGGAAGCATTGAAGAGGAAAGCCTGAAATTAAACTAGCTCATTCATAATGAGACCATTCTTAGAGGATTCTTTAAAATATTAATACTCAAACAGATATTGATTGCTCCAAACTCAATGCAGACCATTAAATATCTAACTTTGTCACAAGGCTGGAAAGCTTGGATTGGCATGACTCCTTGAAGCTCTAATAAAGCCTTGTGTTCTGCAGTGACATGGCCTGGAAAGGATTGAATCCACCGCTGTGTTTGTAAAGGGGACTTTTGCTATTAACTCAATCAGGAGGTCTGAGGGGAAGGCTGGAGCAGGGAGTTGCCTCAGAGAATCTGGGGGCTGGAAAATCCCTTTAGTATAAGTCCCAATCCTTGGAAGTTAGTGCCAGGTCAAGAGAATCAAGTTACTGGTCTGTGACTCTCTGAAGCCAGAGAGTCTCAATGAGTATAAGTTTGGAGAAGGAATCAAGGAATCTAAGGAAAGGAATCAAGAAGGAAACAAGAGTTCAGAGAATTATCTTGCATTTCCCTTCTATCCCATCTTCTTCCCCTCTCTCCCCACTGAGTATCTTGGCTGAACTTAGTGTTGCTTTGTACTTTCCTCCTTTGCCGAGAAAAACCTTAAGAACCTTCCACTAGGCTTAGATTTAACCACAACCCTTACTGAGTCTGACTTATGAAAACCAGACTTCTCTGAAAGATGAGGTCTTCTGGCAGCAATTAGTCTGACTTTTCTTTAACAAAATTCTTTGTAATACCATTCAGAAAATGGTTGGTAGGAGTTTGTGGCAGGGAGTGTGTATGTGTGTGGGTGGGTCTGAGAAGGGGTGGTTGAAGTGGGAGATGGGGCTACAGAAGACCAATTTGTATGATTTGGTGGGGAAAAAAATTCCAATGTTAGCATGTTAACTTTGGGAGCTGGGAAATATTTAATTAGTGTACTAGTTGAGATCCTATTAAAACTGGCTCTATTTCTGAAGACTGCCCTGAAAATCAGCCTGTTCCTTTTCTATGTACAGACTATAAAACAACTTTGCCATCTCTCCTGACACTGAATTCAAACCATCTACCAAAGGGATTTATTTTTAGAAGCAGGACTGCCTGGAACAAATGAAAGGAGGATCCAATTAGTAAATATTCCAAAGTAGAGGCTATGGATGGATGCAAGAAACTGGAGGAGGGGGGAAGGACAATAGCCTGTCACCATCGCAGCAGTGACTTCTCTGTTTTTGACTCCTGGGGCAGCAACCCAGTCCTGGAGATGCCTTCCTATTGCCCTCCTCTCCTATGCATATTTAAAAGGCCAACTCCACAACAAACAAGAGACCTATTCATTGAGGCTGCAGAGCCATCTTCTTCTCCTGGTTATGCAAATAGTAAATTGAATCAACTGGCTAGAGCGTTCCATTGCTGAAATATGATAGAAAAAAAAAGTTGAGTATTCAAGGGAAATTGATTCCAACAGTTCACGTTCAGTCGGTGTGGATGTCTGTGAGTCTGAAGGTGGAGAAACAAATGCATCTTGTTAGTGTGGCTGCCATTCTTGGAAGCAGCAGAGGAGATAAGAATTTGAGCCTTTTAAGAAGCAATGCTGAAAACTGGGCAGCCTCTCCCTGGGCCTGAGAACTGGTCTCTGCACCCCTCTGGTCCTGGTTTTCCGAAGTTGACTGGATTCGAGGTCCTAAGGGCCAATTTCATTGAAAGCCCATCCCAAACTTGAAGCAGTCAGCTCCTGTCTTCAATCCTGCCAGGAGGAAGGATTGGGGAGACTTGGAGAGCAAACACACGCTCCCCTTCTCCTTCAGACCTGGGGCACAAGGATTTTCTTTAAACTATCAAGAGAACTCAATGTTGTTCCTAAAAACCAGGAGACACCCAGGGCGTTCCTTTCTCTAGGCTCCCGGAGTCTCCGACTTTGCGACTTTGTGGGTAGCCTTATTTGTGCACGTTTCCCTACTGCAGCGACTAAGGCGGGAAGTTCCTGAGAAGTCCTGGGATGCTTGTTCTTCGGGAAATCAAAGTGGGGGCCATCAGGAGGAAGGGGATCAGTCTCTCTTCGCAGTCCAAAGCGGTGTTCCCTGACGAGGGACCCTGGGCAGAGCCCCAGTAATCCAACCCCTGCTCAGAACAATTAGGGCGAGGCGCAGCGCTTGTTCTCCGCCATTTCCATCTTAAGCATCGTAAAAAACCCCAACACCCCCTCCCCCCATCTTTCTGCACACCCAATACATCATTTCAATAAGAATGACTTCACTTTAATAAAGATTTAATACATTAAATCTGTCTTTGTCGCTGATTGATGCTTCTTTGTCTTGAAAACGATTTGGGGTTTACTGATCAAGAATTCTGGGGGAAATGCTGTAATTCAGAGTCGGGGGAGGTTACATTGTTTGACAACAGTTTCCGAGGAGGAAAAACCCCGCGTGCGCACTGGCACACACACGCGCTCGCACACTCAGAGGCCCGCTTGCTCTGCTCTCTCTCCTAGGGCTCTCCAGCACGGAAACCTAGAAAGCTTTCCAGGGCTGCCTGGGCCGTGGGGGAAGGGGAGCGCGGGGAGGGGAGGGGAAAGGAGGGGGGGCCAGTCTGGAGGGAGGGGGGGTGATGCGAAGCGAAGCGTCTGTCGGAGAATCATTTGTCCTGAATCACAAATTTTCACGGCTTAAAAAGAAAAGGTAAAGCTAATGTCTGGCTCAATTAATAAACATGGTAATTTCACACCCGGAGAAGGACATAATTTCATCCGAGCGCTATCGGCGCCATCACAAAGGGTCAGGGCGCAGCTGCGGCGAACCCGGGTCATTACCGAGTCGCCGAGCGGCTCCCGCGCCCCGGCCCAGCGCGCGCCTCGAGGCGAAGGATGGCTGCGGGCGAGGCCAGGGCTTCCCCCGATAAAGGATTTACCCACGGTGCGGGAAATGGAGCGGGTTGCAGACGAGGAGTAATCAGCTCGCAGACGTAGCTCCCGCCACGGTCCCCCGCCCCTTGCCGCTGACTTTAAAAAAAATAAAAGATAAAACAAATACCCTCTCCTTATCGTCTCAGTCTTTTTCTCTTTCCTTCTCATGTTTTTCTGTAATAAAATTGCGACCAATACAACACACACACACACACACACACACACACACTTTTGTTTTTTAGAGGCTGTCTTTGATTCGTCTTCAATAGAAATCTTTTGTATCTGTACATTTCAGGACAGTTGCAGTTGATAAATTTGTGGTGTCAAGATTTGGGGCCAGGAGCTGGGAGACAAGATATTAGCTTCAATCTCATAATCTCTTAATCACATTACACTTTAAGTGAGCATGTGTAATTTCACCCATCAATGATTTATGTAAGCATTTGGAGCACAATTACTTGTCTCCTACGCAAATACTGACTGGAGCATTGTTTGCTAGAAAGAAACCCCGAGATTTAGGAAAAAGAACATCTCCTTTCCGTTCCACCTCGGAATCAAAATTCATCTGTATCTGTAATCGAGACCCGCAGGGCCCATCTCCTCAAAGGAAGCCCCACCCTCCCCCACAAACCCGTCCGAACCACGAAGGAGGGGGGCGCCCCTCCCCTCTTTCTGGGTTTAGGTTTTTGAGCAGATCTTCAAAGCTAAAATAGCTGCATGCAAATAGAAGGGAGCCGGGCAGCTAAACACACAAAGCCCATCTCACATAAAACAAAAGCATGATTGATGGCAACCCGGATGCTCCCGTGTTTGGGAAAAAAATTATACTTGTTCAGTCTCCCAGGTGTCTAAATTATTGAAGAGCGATGTGCATATTTCAGCGGGAGAAGGTGGCCGAGGTTAGGGACCGGCAGTAGGCGTCGCAAGCGCCGCAGGGTGGTCCTTTGGGTCCGGGGAGACTCCCGTGCGAAGAATGTTAACACATCCTTCTCTGGGCGGCCGAGGAGGCAGCGCTAACCTGACAGCTCTCGGCAAATGGTTAGAGAAAAGCGATCGCTTTCCCTGGCCAGGGACCCCACCCCCCCCTCCTCGGGCTGCCTGTGTCCCTGCAGCCCGCTCGGATGCCCGCAGGCCTCGGGGGCGGCGGGCCGGCCGGGGCCAGCGGCAGCCGGGAGGGTCCCGGGAGCCCAACGCAGTCGTGAACTTCCGCCCGCGAAGGAGGGTGGGGTGGGGTTCCGCGGAGGAGCCCGGCCCTGGGGTCTGCCCCTGCGGGCGGGGCCCAGGAGCTCCGCCACCCCTGGAGCCGCTGGCGGCGTCAGTTCTTTGTTCCGGCCCTTCCTGGGCCACACGTGTGGCACCGCCCGGGAGGCGCGACGGGCGCTCCGTCGGGGGTCCGGGGAGGGGCTCTGAGCGGGGTCCAGGGTGGGATTCAGGCGGCCACTTGGCGCGGGGAGGAGGAACTGCTGAAGCAGGGAGAGGTAAAACAAGTGGAAAATGGAGGGAACTTTCCAGCATCCCGTTTTTATTACACGAAGGAAGCATTTGAAAACAAGCGAGGATCCCCCGCCGCCAAGAGTCCCCCTCCCTCGGTTACCCCCTTTACAAATATGCTAAAGGGAAGAAGTGCCCGGCCGTGGCTGAGAGGGGCTCTGCCGTAAGGGAGCAGGCTCAGCGGAGCGAGGGAGCCCCGGCCTCTTCCTGGCGAGCTGGGAGCAGAGGGCACGCGGGCCGCTGTCCTCCGCGTGGGGAGACCGCTTCCCACGCACGGGATCCTCCCCGCAAACTCGAATCCATCTTGCTCTGCAGTCAGGCTCGGCGGATTCATAGTAGCGACGACAAAGAGTAATTACATATCAGAAAACAAAACAATAATTACACCACCCAGTCGACACAGCAGTCCGCGAAGCACAGTCGGGCTGGGGACCGCCCGGCCCGCGGCACCCGCGCTGACTCAGCGAGTCGGAGGGGCCCGCCGTCCCCTCCCGGGGCGCCTCTCCCGAGGCTGCGCCTCCCGCCGGCCACCTGCCCGCGGCCTCGGTCCCCGCCGTCCACGGTGGTGTGGGAGCTGTCGGGCCGAAACACGTGTCACAGGGGCCAAGGAACCGGATGCTGTTTGGGCCCCGGCAGGGGCTTGCGGTGAGCTCCAGTCTTACAGGCTTACACGTGGAAGAGAGAAAGGCGGTCCTCACGGGTTAGCTGCCCCAGCACCTGCCACCTGGTTTCCTCGCAGCCCACCCCTCCCCCAGGCCCTGGCCTCTTCGGGGTTACTCCACTCAGTGGCAAGGGCCCCCCCCCCTCGCGCGCCCTTTCCATTCTCCCCCAGGACCTGGAGGGGGATACTGGGCAGCTGGGGACTGAGCGCGCCTCGACCCGGGGCCCCGCGCCATCACGCTCCCCGCCTCCCCAGGGCCCGTGGACAGCCGGAGAGCTGCTCGGCGACGTCGCTGCCCCTCGGCCTCTTCAGTGGCTCCAGCGCGTCCTCGGCTTCATCCCGGACCCAAGCCAGGAGGGTGAGGGGTGGATGCGGGGTTTGGGAGGCTCCTGGGGAGGAGTAGAGGCTGAGGCCGCTGCAGTCCAGAAGTGAAAACGACCCCCGTCTGCTTGGGCCAGGAGACGTGGCTAGAAGATGCAACCAAGACCGACCCAGGCCTCGCCCTTCAGGTCTCTCCCCCGCTTCCCCAGGCCTTTCGCGCCTGGGTTGGGGCCTTCTGCCTCAGAGGCCGGGGCTGGGTGGGGGGCGCCAGTGCGCTCGCGCCAGGGGGGCGTGGAAGGGCGACAGCAGATCCAGGGGCGACAGCAGATCCTAGGAGAAGGCCCGGAGCATCCGCGTAGGCGCCAGGTGCGAGCTGCATACCGACCCGGGGACCAGCCGCACCTCCCCTTAGCTAGGAGACACTGTCCGCAGGTGGTAAGGCAGACTTGGTCAAGGAGGGAGAAGGCCTTAGCAACTCAGAGCGGATACCCGGGCCTTGGGGATTCTGAAAGTTGGTGGATAAAGCCTGGGGGAAGCTAGCGAGAGGCCCGCCCTCGGTCTAGCGCCCTCTATGGGGCTCACGAGCCCCGACGAACGCTCCCCTTTCATCCCTCAGGGCTCAGAGAAGGACAAAGGATCTATAAAAAATCTAACAAAAAAATATCAGCTTGACCCCCAAAAGAACACTGTTTAATGAGGTGGAAAATTCTTCCACACAAATTGCTTTTTCTACTACTTTATGAGAGTTCATAAATGTTAATGAAATCCAGTTACCAAAAAGTAACATACATCACTTCAGCTGAAGGGAGGCAGAGGAAGGAAGGTGGTGGTTAAGGTACAATCATAATTAAAATAACAGCAGCAGCAGCAGCAACAATGGAGCCTATGGCTCATGTGGTTGGAGGCCCAGTGCAGCGTGGCACCATTATATCCAATCCGGGTTGACTACTGGTTGTTTCACTGGACAGAACAACTGGAGTGTAGTCACAGCAGGAACAACCCAACCAAAAACGTACAGGTGTAGAAACTGGTGTATGAGGGTGAAAATAAAAACAAAATGCCCCCTTGTTGCTTTTCTGCCACAACAGAAGCTTGCTACTGATTTAAATGTCCCCAGAATTCATACAGAAAAAGGAACCTAATGAAGGTGCCTAGAAGAACAAGGGAGACAGCAAGATTATTGTCTTTCACAACCTGCAGGATGTGATTGCTTTTTCCTTCCTCTCCATTCAGCTGTCTGTGAACTCTTAAAGTAAGAGATCTTATTCTATTTCAAGCATCATTTCTATGCTCAGCACCCAGCCTAGTGCCTGGCATATAGTAGGTGCTTAATAGGTGTGTGTGTGTGTGTGTGTAATAAATGAATGATTGAATGGCCAATAACAC
Source organism: Lasiurus cinereus (assembly GCA_011751065.1). NCBI lineage: Eukaryota > Metazoa > Chordata > Mammalia > Chiroptera > Vespertilionidae > Lasiurus > Lasiurus cinereus. Next base: position 15,215,417 of record JAAGEH010000392.1, read on the forward strand.
AAAGTTAAGTAACTCAATGGACAATCTACTTGAAAACATCTGAAAATGGACTGAGATGCCCATGTTCTCAATATTTTCGATATCCAACTAATATTGTTTAGGAACTTGCTATGTACAGTTCTTGGCAATGGGGACAAAGCAAGCAAACAAAACAGATAAAATTCCTCCCCTCATGAAGCTTACATTTTGATATGTGTGTGTGTGTGTGTGTGTGTGTGTGTGTGTAAATGTCTTGTTTTACATGGCTGGACAAATGGCTTCCTATCAAATTTTGAAAAATGTTTTAATTTTTCACTTTCCAGTGTCTTTGTTATTAATGGAGTTTAGGAGAAGAGATGCGAGGTGAAAGTCATTGTATAAAGAATATACTTTTTTTCTTTTTCCAGCTTTATTGATATACTAGAGGCCCAGTGCACAAATTTGTGCACAGATGGGGTCTGGCCGACCAGGGGGAGAGATGTGGGAGGTTGGCTGGCTGGCCCTGCTCCCATCAGGCCAGTTGGCTGGCTGAAGTCATAGCAACCAGTCTTTCTGGTTGTTCCAGTTGCTTGGCATATATATATATATATACATATATACATATATATATATGTATATGTATATATACATATATATATATAAATTGACAACTAGGAATTGTATACATTCAAGTTGTATGACGATGTTTTGAGATATACGTATATAGTGCAACTTGAGGCCTGGTGCACAAAATTTGTGCATGAAGGGGGATAGGCTGGGGATCCAGTCTGAATCCTCACAATCCAGGCCTGCTGTCTCCTAACTACTCACCTGCCTGCCTGCCTAATTGCCCCTAACTGCACCTCCCTACCCCCACCCCCCGCCAGCCTGATCATCCCTAACTACCTCTGTCTGCTGGACAGCTGGCCTGGTTGCACCCAACTATTCCCCCCTGCTGGCCTGGTCACCCCTCACTGCCTTGCCTGCTGGCCTGATCTCCCCTAACTGGCTCTCCTCCCTGCTGGCCTGGTCACCCCCAGCTACCCCCCCCGTCAGCCTGGTCACTGCCAACTGCCCCTCTCTGGTGGCCTGGTCGCCCCACATAGCCTGCTGTTTGGCCGTTACTGTGAAGGTGTCCTGATCAATTTGAAGATTAACCTTTTATTAGTATAGATAATTAGCACACTCAAGCTAATTAACATATCCATCACCTCACATAGTTACCTTGATTTTTTAAAAAATATTTTTAATTATTTCAGAAAGTAAAGGCGATGGTAAGAGAGCTAGAAACATCAATGATGAGAGAGAATCGCTGATTGGCTGTCTCCTGCACACCCCACACTGGGGATCAAGCCTGCAACTCAGGAAAGTACTCTGACCTAGAATCAAACCGCAACTTCCTGTTTCATAGGCTGACACTCTACCACTGAGCTATGCAGGCTGGGCACCTTGATTTTTTTTTTTTTTTTTTTAGCAATAGGTAAGATCTATCCTTTTAGCAAATTTCAAGTATATAATACAGTACTGTTTACTGTAGTCACCATGCTGTACATTAGATCTCAAGAATGTATTCATCTTGTGTAACTGAAACTTTGTAGCCTTTGACTAATACATCCTCATTTTTCCCTCCTCCCAGTCAATGGCAACTTACCATTCTGCCTTTTCTTCTGGGAATCAATTGTATTAGATTGCACATATGAGTGAACTCATGCAGCATTTGTTTTTCTGTCTCTAGCTTATTTTACTTAGCGTAATGTCCTCCAGTTCATCCATGTTGCTGCAAATGACACAGTTTCCTCCCCCCACACACCTTTTTTTTTTTTTAAGGCTAAATAATGGTCCATTAGAATGTTTCAAAAGATGTTTTATATTTCTTTAATGGGATAATTTTGTCTTATGACTTTATCTCTAAAGAGAATATTGTCCTGTTCCCTTGGGAATTGCTAAAGTAATGTCATTTTGGCTTTGCATACAATGCTTAATATTTCATATCTAAATATGGGTCCTAATACTAATAATTATTTTAAAAATATATATTTTATTGTCTTTTTACAGAGATGAAGGGAGAGGCATAGAGAGTTAGAAACATCTATCAACTGCCTCCTGCACACCACCTACTGGGGATGTGCCCACAACCAAGGTACAAGCCCTTGACCCGAATCGGACCTGGGACCCTTCAGTCTGTAGGCCAACACTCTATCCACTGAGCCAAACCAGTTAGGGCAATAATTATAATTTTTTTTAGCTCTTATCTTTTGTCAATTACTATGTTCAGGGCCTTACGGATTTTATTCCCTTTAAACTCTCAACAATCCTTTGAGATAGGTGCCATTGTTGGTATCTTTATTTATTAAATAAAGGAACCCAAGACTGAGAGAGGGTAATTAACATATGTTAGGTCACTGGTGAGTAACTGGCAATGCCTGATCTGAAACATGGGACACTAGAATTGAGAATGCCCTGTCTTAGGACTTTCAGCCATTGTGATCAAGGGCAAGCCATTGCTCTCAGCCTTCTTATCTATAAAATGCAGCTAATAACTGCCTTGTTTATATTGTTCACAGTGTGGTGAAGATAAAATTTGACACTTATGAAAACATGTGAATATTAAGATGCTGCAAGAATATGGCAGTTTTTGTTGTTATATGCTATTTTTCTTTCATACTAGTACTTTCAATAACCAAATAACAGCCTAGCAGTAATCATTAAAATTGATTGAACTTTAACTGAGTGATTGATTGGTTTGGGATATGGGTAGTGATGGATCTGGTGAGCATGAGGTAGAGAGACTGTGATGGTTGACTCTAAGAAACACCATTGGAGATGATTGGGTTCCTCCTGGTGAGTTTCCCTGCATGCTGTGGGATTTCAATGAACTATAGCTTGGAATATAGTAGCTTTTTGAGGCCCTCCCCCCACACCCCCAATTTTCCTTAGATATATCCTCCCTTTTAATTGCACAGGGCTGTGCTCTGCCTTGTCTTCTGGGCCATTAGCCCTGCTGTTGGCCATCACTATTAGCAACAAGTCCTGCCTGGCACAACATGAAAAAGGTTAAAGTAAATTTGCAATGCCACTTGAGACAACATAATTACTACTTCCCATACCTTATTGTGGCTAGTGGAGAAATGGTCAGAAAGACATCAAACTAGCATCAAGTCTCTGTCACTACCTATTGCACCTGTCATCCTCCAAAAAAGTGGGCAAAACCTTGTGTGTATTTGAAAATCTTGAATACTTTTTCACACTAGTCACTTGTCTGGGGTAGCATCTGGAGATGTCTGTTTGAAATTCCGGTCAGTTAGTCAAGGACTAAAAAGGCAGAGCTATTAAAGAAACACTGGCTTCATAATTGTTATAGTAACCAGTCTTTATATTTCATTCATTCATTCAGATGTTCATTAATTTATTCAATATTTTAAGTTCTTTTTTTAGACTTCAAAAATTTTCTTGAAAAGCTTCCAAGCTGACGTGGAGGTAGATGAGTAAAAATATAATTACAGAACAGGGAGGTAAATTCTAATATAAATTTATACATACATTGAGGTTGGATCAGTTAATCATTTGTATATATGAAATCAGGCATGTCAGAGCATGTAGTCCAAACTGGATTCATATTGCCCTTAAAGGGGCAAATATTGGTTCTTGGAGGGCAAACCTATCTTAGACATTACCATGGTTTGTGGCCCTCCAAGCTCAATCCTTTTTGACAAAATCTTGTTCCTTGGTATTCAATTTTTTTTCTGATTAAATAGACTTTAAATTAAATTATATTTTCTCCTTAGAGGGAGTAATAATGAAAAAAAGGCAGGATAACCACTGGGCTAGATAGATGAATTTGCCTCAGTAAGTCAGACTGTCTATCTCAGACTCTAACTATTCTAACTAGCTAGTTATTAATAATATTTATTTTTATTGATTTTAGAGAGGAAGGGAGAGGGAGATAGAAAAACATCAATGATGAGAGAGGATAATTGAGCTGCCTCCTTCATGTCTCCTACTGGGGGATTGAGCCCACAACACAACATGTGTCCTGACCAGGAATTGAACCTTGACCTCCTGATTCATAGGTAGACATTTAACCATTGAGCCACACAGGCTGGGCCACTTTACACTCTGCAGGGAAATACCAGTCCATTCTCTGCAGATCACTGGGGAAAGGGAAAGATGGAGCATGTATGTGCAGTAAAATTGGGAAAGCACTTGCCTGTCAAACAAACCTGAGATCAAAGATTATTTGCTAGAGTGGTGGAGCCAATGCAAGCCTGCAAAAATTGGCTGCTCTCTGCTCCTCTGGCTTTGCTCCTGCTTCCTTGCACTTGCCTCTATGCCTCCATAGTTATGTAGTCCCAGAAATTGCATGGCCCATGGCCATGCTAACCCCCCATGAATGAACTACAGCTTGGAATATAAATTAAGCTGGCCTGATGCTCTAAGATGGAGGGAAACTCTGGGCAATGGCTTTAATTCTGGCTTGAATGAAGACACAGCTGTACTTCTTCCTTGGTGATGGGAGGGCAAACATACATTGAGGTTGGATCAGTTAATTTGTAAGTAAATTTGCAATGCCACTTGAGACAATATAATTACTACTTCCCATATCCTATTGTGTCTGGTGGAGAAGTGGTCACAAAGACATCAAACTAGTATCAAGTCTATTCTTGGAAACTGGGATTTAATTTCACTCAAATAAATACCACTAATTTCCCAATGCTAGTCTTAGAAAGAAAATTCATTTTCTCTTGACATTGTAAGAAACCCATGAGGCGGGGGACAGGGAGAGCTCCCCACTGATAACAAGACTACTAGGTTGGCTATTGTGGTTGCCTTGTGCAATTAGTTAAAAAGCAAACATTAATATGATTAACTTGTCCAAAAAATTGATTATTTTACTGATAAAAATACTCCTATTTTCTGGCTTGATATAGGGAGAACTCCCCTCCCCACTCCTCATAAAATAAGAAAGTGAATTCTCAAAAATTAGTTAATTATGGGAAAGCACAGATAACCAACTTTTGGCCTCCATTCTCCTGCTGCAAAATGAAGTTGCCTAGATAAAATGTTGACCCCTCTAAAAAGAAGAGGGTTTGGAAAAATGATATTCCATATTATTAATTACATATAGATGGTTGTTGAATTTGTAGACATGTTTTCTCTTGTTCATGCAGAGGTTAAAATATCAACTTTTAATACATAGAGAAAGCAATAAAATCCCTTTGCAAGATTGTAAATAATTTATTCTTTTGGTTTTCAGTTTTTACTAACTGTAATTACCTCTCTGATATCTTGCCCAAAGTTTAACCTATGAATTTGCTGAACCCAGTATCTGAGATTTTGGGAGATAGTTTTGGAAGAAAATGTTCACTATACAGTATAAAGACATTTAAGTTGTAGAACATAAGACAAATTGGGAAATGTACTAATAGTTGGATAATCAAGAAAGCAGAAATGATGATAATCATTGAGCAACTTTAGTAAAAGGGAGGAAAAATGATGGCTTGCAGGAGGAAAGAGGGATGAAACTAGTAGTAACAAATAAATAGCTTTACCTGAAGTGACTTCATTTAAAAAGAATAAAAGAACTTTCCTTTCCCTCTTTTACCAGAGTTTAAAAAGTAAAATGCCCTAACCATTTTAAATGCCTACAAACATTCTGGGTAGTCCTAAGGAGTCAATGAACACATTAGGGGATGCAGTGGAAAACCTGGCTTAGGACTTATTGTCAACAAAGGACTGAGTAGTCAGCTTGAGTTAGTGACTTCCTTAAACAAAGCCAAGCAGGGAGGGGGGTGGGGCTACACAGTGCTTCTCAAATAGCATTTCAATCCATGTGGGTCAGAGGGGCTACTGTAGATATAAACCTTCATACATAAACCCTTCTTGTATGAAGTAGCTGCTTGTCCAGTCACATACCATATTCACACAGACAGGGACACAAAAGCCATTTGTTAATGTTTCAGACGAGGCTGAAGGGGAGGCATGAGAAGGTTGACCCACATTCCTAAGGGAAGGCAGCAAACAATTCTTCTCATTCACACTATATTAGTATTGACTGTTTTATTGTAGCTCTGTTATTGTGGCTGTTATTCCTTTAATGACACCATTTTCAAAAGTTTAAAAGTTGACTGCTAACATTTGCTTCATTTTAAATCTTCATGTTCAAGTTTTTTTGTGGGGGGGGGAGGTGTTTGTGTGTTCAGACAGAAGAAAGACGGAAGAAGGAAACTAGTTTTTAAATTCCCAATATGCCCATTTTTTATACACTAGTACATTTGAGAAAATAATCTTCTCTGTAAAATAAAGATGGACATATTTGGAATTAGCTGTGGTTTAGTGGAGAGTTTTCAGCTGTGAGCAAACGACTTAATATGAATGATTTTTCATTATCTCATCTGCAAAATGGACACAATAATATACATCTCATAGGAATATTGGGTGAATTAGATATAATAATGGATACTATAAAAACTACAGTGTTTTGAAATGTAAAATGTCTTTATAATTCTTATGGGAATGAACTAAACCCAAGACTTTATCCCTAAGATCCTCAACCTGGTTCATCTGCCACACTGAATTAATGATAAGTATTTTATTGTAGCCTAGATTTATATTCCTAAATTTAGGTCTAATTATATCAATCTCCTCTCTACAAAAGTGCAATAGGTTAACTTCTAAAACTCTTAGCCTGGAAGGTAAGGTTTTCCTTGATCCAACTCCAAACTACTGTTCCAGACTTTTGTTCACTGAGTGCTTTCAAACACCCCTACTAACATAAACTTATGATGAATCTATGATCATCATTATTTATTGAGCATCTACGTCTTTATAGTGAAGTTTATAATGTAACTAGAGGCCCGATGCATGAAGATTCATGCAAGAATGGGCCTTTCTTATCCTGGCTGCCGACATCACCTTCGCTCTGGTTTGAGCTCTGGTTTCCGCCTTCCCATGCTACCCAGAGGCCCTGAGTGGCTGGGGCAGTACAGAACCCAGGTGTTCTGTACCGCCCTGCCCCAGGCCACTCTGTGCCTGCAAATGCAAATTAATCCGCCATCTTTATTGGGTTAATTTGCATGCTTACTCCTAATCGGTGTAATTTACTTACAGGGAATTATTCTTACAGGATATTTTTCCACTATCCCCCCTTTTTTATTTAAATATTAGGAGGCTTTTGGAAATTTTACAAAATTTAATTGTTTGCAAAAATGTATGACTGCTTTGGATTCATTGCATGTTAGGCAATTACAATGAGATGAACTATCAATAAAAATTTTAGTTAATACGTCAAGAACAGTTTTTGTTCAGTACAATTAAGTTTTTTAAATATTTACTTATTTCAATTAGCCAATTTGAAATTAGTCCAAAATAAGGTTTATTTTTTAACTTTATTTTTCCTAGGTTATGGACAATAAATTACATTAATTAAACTTCTATGATTAGTTTTTGAGTAACTTTACATTAGCTTTGTCAGAGAGACAAAAATGCAAATTATTTACTTCAGTTTATGAGGCCAAATATAGTGACTTTCAATTACAGTTCCTCAGATGTTTGACAAAAACCACTTTATTTCTTTCCAAATAATTCTCAGGCTACAGAGAGTTTCATTTAAAACTCCTTGTCTTTCTTAGAATATTATTTTTAAAGAGTATCCTTTTTGGCTAATTAGCATATACAGAGGGGTCATGGGAGGTCTCAGTAACTTTATTCAAAGAAAGGGGTTGGCCTTTGCTGTTTCAAGATGGCAGCCCCCAGGGGAGTGGCAAGCCATGTCACTAGCATGGCAGCTGTCTAAACTGTTAAAGCCAAAACTACACTGCAGGCAAACAGAAATCTTAATAAAGGTTTCTGATAGCTTTAAAAACATTGGCTTTTCATTTAGCTTAATTTATATGAGATCTTGATTATATTTTTAAAGCTAATTTATAAAGTAGTTTAAGTAGGTATTGTTATTAAAAAAGCAAAACAAACTTAGTAAATGTTTACATCTGATTCACAAGGTGCAAAAGTGGCTCCAACTTCAGCCTAATTAAAAATGTAGATGGCTATGGGCTTTTTATCATTTTAAATTCCACTGTTGGATTTTAAGAAATATTTAGTTACTTCATTTTTCCCTTTTTAGGGGCCAAAACTTTCATAACATTTATAAGTAAAATATAGTTATTAATTTTTTATTTGATAAAGCTTTTCATGCAATTTTGAGTATATTAGATTGGCTAAATTTAAAATAATTCCTTTAAGAAGAGAGTACAAATTTCTTGAATTATTCTGGGCCCTTGGAGCTTTTCAAGAATCATCTATCAGTTAAAGCCTTGAAATTTTACATGGAAGAAACATAAAATATATATCCATATATGATTTAAATATTATAATACTTTTTATAATTAGCTTAAGATATCAATTAAATTTTAAACTGGTCTTTATATTAAAAATTTCAGTTGGGATCACATAATTAATACTTCTTATTTAATTAGAGCAATAGCAACATATTTTGAATTCCTAATTATTAGAGAAAACACATTTTAAATTTCTATACTTTAGGCATTTAATTACCACTATATAATTTCTCCCAATTTAATTTCAACTTTAAACTTTACAACTGGCAAGTCAAATATTTAGCATTTCTTTAGATTAATAACACATATTTTTAAGAATAAATTTAAAAAATACAATAATTAACTTTAAACCGGCCATGTTTTTCTCTGCCAGGGAAAATTGAGTAGCAAGCCTGCAGGTATTCAAATGCAAAAATTGTCACATTCTTTAAAGATGGCTGCTGGCAGGAAACTGAATTACTTGTTCTTATGAGGGAAGGGCATCTACCCCTTCTCCCATTAACAAAGGGTGTAGCCAGCCTTCACCTGGGCTATTTAGATTTTTGTAATATATTTTTCAACAATTTTTGAGTTTCAAATTCAATTGCAATTATTTTAAAGCATTTACTTTGGATAAATTCTTTTGTAACACATTTCAGTAATTTTCTTGAAGGCCTTAACAGTTAAAATTTTAACACTCTTCATTAGCATTTTAAAAACCACCCTTTATTATGAAAATGCTAATCTGCTGCTGGAACTAGCCTGTGTTCTTTCTTTTTGGTTCAAATCTGCCATTTTTCTAGGAAAAAAAAATCAGTCTTGGGTTTTTCATTTCTGTAGCCCTTGCAAAGAGTCAAGTCCAATATCTAATATCCAAAATTAGACCATGCGCACATTTTGTTCCAAACTAGATTTTCCCTTTACAAATGCACAGATATTCCAGACACATTTCTAAATTTTTAAGGTGAGAAGACTTTTTCATGGTGAGAAAGGAGACTTTAAATTAGCATACTAGGGGAGTGGCCTTTCATATTAGATTGCCAAGTGTCTCCCTTCCCTCACATCCTACTTGCTCTGGGGGAAGTTCTCAGTAACAGATTTGGATACATTTCTTTTCATGCTTAATAGATAAAGACAGATCTTAAATTTTTTCTTATTTTGCTTTCTGAAGTAATTATTAGCACTTACATTTATTTTTGCCAAAATTTGCATTTCCCTTCGAATTCTTTTATAATTTTTAAACAAAACTTTAAGTAATCTCATTGCAGGAGAGTGGATAGCCCTGCCCTCTCCTGCCACCTTTGAATTCTCCACACCAGAGGTGGTTTCAGAAGCAGGGTTTCATTTCTTATTACAGATTTTAGATTCCAAATACAAATTAAGGTTTTAATTTGAACAAGAACCCACATTCCTTAAGAATGCAAACCAAAAGTCTGTAATAAAGTTTACTTTATAACCTAATTCTGCCCCATTAGCTTGGCTGAAAAAAGATGTTCCCACCCTACTCACAGATTTTGATGTCTGCAGCTGATGGTAGGCTTTGTGTGTGGTGAATTTCCCTTGCCTTTACGGTGTTTTCTTTCCCCACCTTTTCAGTGTATTTTTTTTTTCCTTCACTCTAGGCAAAAATATCATCCCTTCCAGTGGTCCCTGTTCGGGCACCAGTTTGTAGTGTCCCACATTTGGGTTCCAGTTTGTAGTGAACCCCTTTTATGTCCCGCATGGTTCAGGGTTCAGGTTCAGGGTTTGGGCTCTGGAGGAGGCTGCATGCAAATGAAAGAGACTAGAAAATATTAATTTGGAAATATTGGGGGCCAGTTGGGAGCCCAACTCAAGGGGAAGGACTCCACCTTGCTCTGGGCTTACAATCCCTTTTATTAAGACTTTGGGATCTACCCATAGCTCTAGGCAGGCAATTCCAATAATAGCCAATCAGCAAGGATTTACATAAGATTAAAGGTGGAGGTTGCTTTAGCTACCATTGTCTCAACTAGACAGTGGGTGGAAGCTCTGACCTTTCAGAGCTTCAAGGTTGGCCAGCCTTTCGGGTTCCTTGTCCACATCTCTCTGCTAGTGAGGACAATGGGAGGCTTCCAACAGATGATGCCATTCAATATTACTGGTAATTAATAAATAGTGGGGAGGAGGATCCTGGTGATATATATTCAATTCTTTCTGTATTTACAGGAGAGGAACATAAAACAAACAAATAAAAAAGGATGCTTTGGGCCAACTATACTAAAGTGAGTCTGGGCCAGTGGTAATGGAGAGACTGGGGTTTTTGAGGGCCTGTATAAACACACATACTGTACCAAGATAATGAAAAGATTGGGGCTTTGGAAAGTTTTTGTATAAATACACACACACACACTTTCCAAGTATGTATTTTTTTAAAAAGCTTTATTTTTTAGCATACTGGGGGGAAAACAAATCAAAACAAACCAGCCTCAAGCAAGTACAAGGGCAGGGTGAATTCTCATATAGCGAGGCTTCAGAATGCAGCCCAAATGGAGAACACTTCTTTTCCAGCAGTATACTGGTTTATTTGGGACAGTAGTCTTTTAAATTTTTTAGTATGAAAGGAGACACTATGAGCCCTGGCTGGGTGGCTAAGTTGGTTGGAGCATCATTCTGTACACCAAAAAAGATTTGAGGGTTCAATTACAGGTTGGAGTGCATGCCTAGGTTGTGGGTTCCCTCCCTGGTTTGGGCAAGAGCAGGAGGCAGACAATCAATGATTCTCTCTCACATTGATGTTTCTCCCTCTCTCCCCCGTCCTCACTCTCTAAGAATCAATAAAAACATATCCTCTGGTGAGAATTAAAAAAGAAAAGAAACACTATGAAAATTTCTCTTCATCCTATGTGTTATTAGTGATATGGTCTCCCCCGTACCTCAGAATGTTCTTATTTAGCAATGTCATTGCAAATGTGATTAATTAAACTAGGTAATACTGGCGGAAGGTGGGACCTCAATGCAATATGATTGGTGTCCTTACAGAAGACAGAATATTTGGACACAGAAAGGGAGGGGTAGTGCCATGTGATGACAGAGGCAGAGATTGGAGTGATGTAGCTGCAGACCAAGGAACATCAAGGATTGGTAGCTACCACTAGAAGATAGGAAGAAGCAAGGAAGGACCTACTCTGAGTTCTAGAGGGAGCAAGGTACAGCTGACACCTTGGTTTTAGACTTCTCGCCTCCAGAACTGTAAGAGAATAAATTTGTTGCTTTAAGCCATTCAATTTGTGATACTTGGTTATGGCAGTCTTAGGAAACTTACATGCCACTTTCCTGCCTTGTAGTTTCTCTGTCCAGAGGAAATCAATGTTAATACTCTGATGGTAATATTTGATCTAAAATTCAATGTGTTTGGCCCTAACTGGTTTGGCTCAGTGGGTAGAGCTTCAGCCTGTGGAATGAAAGGTCCCAGGTTCGATTCTGGTCAAGGAAGGGTACATACCTCTGTTGTGGGCCTGAATCCTAGTGGGGAATGTGCAGAAGGCAGCCAATCAATGATTCTCTCTCATCATTGATGTTTCTATCTCTCTTTCCTTCTCCCTTCTTTTCTGAAATCAATAAAAATATATTAAAAAAAATTCAATGTGTTTGGTTTTTGAATAGATAGTACATTCACTTGGGTCAAAAAAATACACAGAAAGTTATAAAGTGAAGAAAGTCTCTCTTTTATTCCATTCTTCATCTGCTCATTTCCAATCATGCAGATATGTTATTAGTCAATTTATACACATACCAATTATAGATTTTTATTTTCCCCTTATATGATGGGAATCTATTATGCCATTGTTTTTCACTTTGTCTTTTTTTTCTGATAAGAAAAGTACTTTCCAATCATTTTTCAATTAAAATTTCTCTGGTATTATTGTTACTGTTTCATGGTTAAGGAGAGAGGGAAAGCATGGACTTCGTTAGGATCACCTTCCATTTCAACATCCAAAGTGGGTTGACTTTCTAGTGCCTGCACTTCTGGGCTCCTAAAGTGTAGAAGAAATATGTCAACATTGGAATGCCTAGAGCACTACTCCTCACACTGGAAGTTTTAGGTTTAGAGAAATCAGCGTAGCTTGAGACCCAAGCTTCCAGGTGCATGAATTGGCCTCTTTGTCTCTATTGTCTCCTGGGAATCTTCATGGTCAGGCGGGATATTCAGACATCTACACCTCTGCTGTACAATTATGGTGGATTTCAGATTTTTGTTTTGAGGAGGAAGAAGACAATAAAGTATGGGGGTTAGTTAAATATTAAATTTGGAATCAGATGTTTATGTTAGAATTTCTGTAACCAGCTGAGTGACTTGGCTTAATTACTAAACTTTATTTCAGATTCATCATCTGTAAAATAAAGATTATTATGAGGAGTAAAGGTGTTCATTGGCTTGAGTGTTAGTACTCTGTCACTTTAATGTCAAGATGGTGATGGAGGAGATGACAGTGAGGCTGGTGAAGCAAGATATTAACAATATTGCCAGATGAAAACTGAGAGAACCACTGGCTTATGTTGGACTAATGAGAAGTTTTTGTTTTTTCAAATCTGAATGGGTTACTCTCACTTCCTTCAGCAGAGGCTGGAGGGTACTGGGGATGTATACAGTGAAAATACATTGGCTAAAGAGAATTTGTATTCATTTTGACTTCAGTTAACTTATAAAACATGTATGAAATCATAAGCAAGTAAGTACCAATTACTTTCTGTCATGATTGTTGTAGCTTTTGTAACCATGGCATCCCATCACCTCCAATCCATTTTATACCCACCATCCACTGATAGCTTTGTCAATTGCAGTGCTTGTCTTTATTTTATTCTTTGTTCTTATCTTTGCAAACTTCCTTATTGTCTAGAACTGGTAAGGAAGCACTTCATAAGTTCATAAAAATGTTGCCCTAGCTGGTTTGACTCAGTGGATGGGGCATCAACCTGCAGGGCACATACCCAGGTTGAAGCATCAATCTCCTGCATGCAGGAGGCAGCCAATCAATGATTCTCTCTCATCATTGATGTTTCTATCTCCCTCTCCCTTTCTCTCTGAAATCAATAAAAGTATATTTAAAAAAATAAATTAAAGAAAGCTTTAAAAAAATGTTGCAGTTTAACATCACACCAGCCAAGTGACTGGCAGCTATTGAATTCACAATGTGTATCCTTAGATTTTCAAAAGCATCACTTAGAATTTCAATGCACAATCCCCATTAAAGTTAAGTGTAATTGGAGTTCAAACCCTTGAAAATCCTTATACAAAAGTTCTCCTTGAATGTCTTTTAGGATAAGAGCCCTCTTACTTCACATATTTGGAAAAATCAACTCAAGGGAAGAACTATAGTAGAATGAGCAACATCATTTGTCTGTTCATTTAATCAATGTTAGACCTCTCAAGAATGATAGCTATATGAGGAAACCTACTGATATCTCTGATGTTATATAAATATATTTTTAAAACAAGCATACTTTTATACTAATCAATATTTTATGGTCTTAGTATAATATACTTCTGTCCCATTACAGGGTCTTAGTCAACACTTAGGTCTTAAGCCTTACAGTAATGGAGGAATTTTTATGTCAAGTTTATCTCATGAGGTGAGAACATTCATAAATGAGATAGCAGAGACAATCTGTACAAGATTTGAGCCAAGAAGCTTCCTCTGGGACAATAATATTGAGCCCAGAAGAAATTGAGGCTGGGCAGCAACTTCCAGCCTCAAGTGCATCTAAGGACAATTCACTCACAGGAAGCAAGTATTCTTGGGTAATGTTCAACTGAGTAGAACTATATTAGCATCTAGCTTACATTTCTCCATCAACAACACTGGGGTAAAATAAATTTTATCTAAGATTTTTAAAAAGTGAAAGTATTACTGTTGAAAATATTCTTCAGATTGCTAATCTTACAGGAAAAGGAAATGAATCCTGTTGGATGTTCTTACTGAAACCTTTTGGATTTGCTGTGATCGTATTTTCTTTTTCCTGTGTACACAGGTTTTTTCTCCTTGTGGTTACTTTTCTGGAATTTACCAGTAAAACATATTGGATTCACTGATCTAAAATTTGCAGAATTTAATTTTTTTTTTTTGGTAAAAACCTAAATATATTTGATCCAGATTTCCAGAATCTCATCTGATTTCAACACTATTCAAAGCCTACCACTGACCTTCTCATGGAAATTTGTTGCATTACTTTTTCAATTTTCAAAGTTGAATTTCTTTGTTGTTGTTTTTTAAACACAAAACAGATCTCAATGTTTTCCATATAAAGGACACTTTTAATCACAAAGGTCACTCTCTAGGGTATGACAGCAGTAACTGCTTTGGAAAATCATCAGATAAGAAGGTTTCAAGGTCTTCCAAGAAACCATTATCTTTAGGGTCAACAGCCTTGACCTCAAAAATCTCTAAAAAGATGGGAGGAACCAGTAAGATGGACCAGATTTTTTTTAGTGTGGATATGAGCTACTGAAATAGTGGACATTTTCTGGCATCATGTCCTTATGTTGTAAAAGACATAAAGTCTTTAACATGCGGAAGGGTAAAGTAAAACACTGAATTTCTGAACAATAAGCCTTGAGGTACTCTCCTGCCTGAAATGCCAGGTCACAGCAATTGACAAAGATGTTTATTCTGAACTTAAATCTTCATCAGTGGGATATGTCATTCTCTTCTAGACTCTAAAGAAGAAAGCTTTTCAATGTGTTGTTATGGGGCTCAATACCACAGGAACAATGGAAACGATAGACGTCATCCCTGGATGAATCAGAAACGATATGAATCATATGCCTCAAGACCTGTTGGAGGAGTTTAGGATCTTGATGGATGAACTACTCAGAGCCTTGGGAAACATAGATAGACGATGAGCCCAATTTCCCTGCCTCAGGCAGAGGGCAGTTGGGCTGTTTCAGCTTGTTCTAACAATGGGGAAAATGTCTCTCCTCCTCATTTTACTGATATTTAGGTGTACGTACAGCATCATTAGCTGCTTTTATAACATGGAGGGCTGTGATATGGCTGTTATATATGAGGTACACCAAGATGAAACTCCACAGTGCCTCTGCCTGGTGTGCCTTTTGCCCCTCTTGATACTTATTTCTAAAGTATCCCCAATTGCATAATTTATTTTTTGAGTATTTTAATATCCATTGCTCTTCCCATAATTAGATCTTTAAAACTGATTCTTGTGATACTCTCTACCTTGGCTATTTATCTAGTTTGTCTCTCTCTATGTCTCATCTTCCCTAGCCAGTTCACCAGTAGTATCTATTAGTAGGGATTATGTTTCAATTTAATTTTTGCTTATTTTGTTTTTAATGCCTTTCACAGATTATGAATGCATGGAAAATAGATGTTTGGTTTTTCTATGTGACATCTGTGGAAATTCTAGGTTCTTGGTCTGAATCAGTCCCAGCTTTCTTTAATGAGTGCTTCTTAGCATGTGAATCCTAGTTTTTGATTCAGAAAATATGAGCATGGTACCTCATTATAGTAATTTCTCCAATATATCAATCTTTATCAAGGGGTTGATCACTGAACAATTTCCAAGTTGTAATAGCTAATACCCTTCTCCCATGGGAGAAACATACACAATGGTTCACACTGGTCCCTCTTTTCCTAGTCAGCAGATTGCATTATCATCATCATCTATCAAGGTAAGTTTCCTTCAAGAAAAGCCTGAGGTCACCTCCCTTTAAAAAATGTGATACTGCATTGGTTTTTACTGATGCCCTGTCAGCAAGACATGTATTTTCATTTGTTCCCAGGAATGTTGTTGGTATTTTTGCTGATCTGGTTTCATTTATGATCAGTGGCCTACGACTATCAAGGATACAGCCCAAATCTGGAGTCTGAAGCTTTGGGTGAGAAACTAAGTGAGGTCTTTACTATCCAGCTATAACTTTGACCTAATTTGCAGCAGCCTATGTGAAAAACAGAGATGCTGGCTGCATATGACAATGCAGGAATAGGCCAGGAAAGCTTTTCTTCTTGCCTCACAAGTCTTGAATCCATCTGGTCATGAAAGTACACAGGTGAATAAAGCTTTATACAATGTTTTTTTTTTAATTTAATAAATCTTTATTGTTCAGATTATTACATTTGTTTCTCTTTTTTCTCCCCATAGTTCCCCTCCACCTGGCTCCCACCCCTCCCTCTACCCTGACCTCCCCCCACATGTCCTCATCCATAGATGTATGATTATTGTCCAGTCTCTCCCTGCACCTCCCTCACTCCTTTCCTCCTGAGAATTGTCAGTCCACTCCCTTTCTATACTCCTGATTCTATTATATTCACCAGTTTATCCTGTTCATCATATTTTTAATTCACTTGATTTTTAGATTCACTTGTTGATAGATATGTATTTGTTGTTCATAATTTTTATCTTTACCTTTTTCTTCTTCCTCTTCTTAAAAGAGTACCTTTCAGCATTTCATATAATACTGGTTTGGTGTTGATGAACTCCTTTAGCTTTTTCTTCTCTGTGAAACTCTTTATCCGTCTTTCAATTCTGAATGATAGCTTTGCTAGGTAGAGTAATCTTAGTTGTAGGTTCTTGCTTTTCATCACGTTGAATATTTCTTGCCACTCCCATCTGGCCTGCATCGTTTCTGTGGAGAAATCAACTGACAATCATATGGGTGCTCCCTTGTAGGTAATGAACTGTTTTTCTCTTGCTGCTTTTAATATTCTCTCTTTGTCTTTTGCTTTTAGTATTTTAATTATGATGTGTCTTGGTGTAGTCCTCTTTGGAATCCGTTTATTTGGGGTTCTGTGCACTTCCTGGACTTGTAAGTCTACTTCTTTCACCAGATGTGGGAAGTTTTCAGTCATTATTTTTTGAAATAGGTTTTCAGTATCTTGCTCTCTCTCTCTCTTCTTCTGGCACCCCCACAATTCTGATGTTGGTACACTTGAAGTTGTCCCAGAGGCTCCTTACACTATCTTCATATTTTTGGTTTCCTTTTTCTTTTTGCTTTTCCAGTTGAGTATTATTTGCTTCTTTGTATTTCAAATCTTTGAGTTGATTCTTGCCTTCCTCTAGTCTGCTATTAGGTCTCTGTATAATATTTTTTATTGCAGTCAGTATATGATTAATTTCTAGTTGGTCCTTTTTCATCTGCTCTTGGGTGTTGCTAAATTTATCCATCTTTCTAGGAATTTCTTGAAAACCTTATAACCATGGTTTTGAACTCTATATCCAGTCGTTTGTTTTTCTCCATTTCTTTTGTTTGTGATCTGTTCCTTTGTCTTTGCATTTTCACTATGCTGGGAGAACTTCTGTGCTGGAATCAGCCTTATGATGCAAGTCTTGCAAAACTGTAAAAGCCTCTATTCAGCTTGGGTGGGGTGGAGTCTCAAGACTTAGCAGAGACTTAGCCTTGACTTCCAGTCAGCTCTGCCCTATGCGGCCCCTGGGTCTCAAGTGTCTCTTGGTAATCACTGCAGCCCTTTCTGTGCACACGTGTGCGTGCCTCTAGACCTCTGCCTCTCTGGTTCCCTTGTGCTCTGGGACCTGTATGAGTCTGGGTCCCCAGGGTCTTGCCTGAAACTGGGGTTCAGTGCAGTTTGAAGTGGCATAGTTGGGAAGCTCTGTCTCCCACCCATTAGAAAAAGCCAGTGACACAATCAGCAGTTCATCCTCTCTGCACGCATTGGTGTGCACACCTCAAGATTTCTGCCCTTTCGCGGTTCCCCTAAATTTTTGTGCACTCCTCCCTTTTCACAGTCCAGACGCCCCCATATGAGTCTCACCCAGAGCTGGGGTTCAATGCAGTCAGATAAGGGGTTCAGTGCTGTCAGGAGTCTCCGTTTCCCTTCTGCCAGAGGAAGCCAGCCAGGCACTCCAGCGCCCACTCTCTCCACGCATGCATCTCTATACCTCAGCTTTTTGCAGCTCTTCTGAGTCTCTGTGAGCCCCTCCCTTTCCTTCTAGTTGTAGAATTTCTACTCAGCCAACTTTCCTTTGGGTTCTGGGTGATGTCCATTCTGTCTTTTAGTTGTAGTTTTGAAATTGCTGTGCGAGGCAGCAGTTTAGGTGTTCACTTATGCTGCCATCTTGGTTTCTCTCTATACAATGGTTTTTTAATCTTGTACAAACCAGAATCATTTTGAGAGTGAAAGGAGCTGGTAAAACCAATTTTTTAAAATGTGTTGAACTACAATAGGAGCAAACTGGGACTGTCCCAGAAAGTATGAAATTTGAAAGTTCTCAACTTTCTCTAAATATCAACTCATACATGCACATCCTGTCAATATTGTGCATGTTAGTTTTAAGGTTTCATGAAGACTCCCCTAAATCTAATCCAGGACCCAATTCTATTACAGGAAGGGACCAAAGGCTAAAAATTTCTGATTTGGAAAGTCTGTCATTTTCTTTGTGCCAGAAATCCTGCTACTTTAGAGCTTTTATTCATCCTTTTCATGATTTGGATTTCATTGATGATTACGTGCTACTTTAAGCATCTTGCTGGATCTTGAGAGACAAGGAACATGAGAGACAAGTATGATGGGGAGACAAGATCATGGTTTGGGAGGGGTATCATTGTAATGCTTTAATAGGAACATTAGGAAAGTACTGCCAAGGCTTAGATAGAACATCCTTCCTTATTGGACATCTATCTTAATTTAATTTCTGGATTCTCTTTTTGAATCTATCTTATTGCTGGGGCTAGCAAAGGAGAAAGTGATATGTGAATTGGGTTTTGAAAATTTCAGTGTAGCTTGCCAGTGATAGAAGACATTAAACTTATGTGAAGCGACCAATCTTTTGCATTTTTTTCCAGATGCAGAAAAGACAGTAAATTTCACCAGCTTGAAGACCAATGCCATTGCTAGCCACATAGGACAGGGGTTAAGAATGCAGTTTATTAGTCTAATGACCAACTGTGATGGTTAGTTTTATGTGTCAGCTTGGCTAGGCCATCTACTCAGTTATGTAATCAAACACTAATCTGGGTGCTACTGTGAAAGTGTTTTGTTGATGTGGTTAACATCTATAATTGGTTGACTTGAAGTAAAAGAGATTACCCTGGGCAATGTGGGTGGGCCACATCCAATTATTTGAAGACCTTAAGTGCAAACACTGGGGTTTCCCAGGGAAGAAGAAATTCTCTAATCTGTAGCATCAACTGGTGCCTGAATTTCTAGCCTACCAACCAGATTTCAGACTTGTCAGCCCCCACAATTTCTTAAAATCTATCTATCTATCTACCTATCTATCTATCTATCTATCTATCTATCTATCTATCATCTACCTACCCACCATCTATCTATCTATCATTTATCTATATCCCTTACCTACCTATCTATCATCATCTATCTAATCTTATTGGTCCTGTTTCTCAGAGAACTCTGGCTGATACACCAGGGTTGAAGCCTATGTTTGAATCATGACTCCCGTACTTTGTAGCTGTATGGCTTTAGACAAATTACTTGACTTGCCAACATATTAGTCTCTACACATGTGAAGCGATGACAGTAGTAATTCCTTCATAGAGTTGTTGAGAGGATTAAATGAGTGAATACATCTAAAGCAAAGTGTCTAGCATAAATTAAAGGTTCAGTCTCTTATTTTCCCATTCTAGTTTTAGTTAAAGTTTCTTTTTTCCCTCCAAGTTAATTTGTTTAAGATTTTCTGGGGGAAAAGCATCATGCCTGCTTTTATTTTTTTTTTAATTTTAAAAATATATATTTTATTGCTTTTTTACAGAGAGGAAGGGAGAGAGATAGAAAGCTAGAAACATTGATGAGAGAAACATCTATCAGCTGCCTACTGGGGATGTGGCCGCAACCAAGGTACGTGCCCCTGACCAGAATCGAACCCAGGACCCTTCAGTCCGCAGGCTGACACTCTATCCACTGAGACAAACCAGTTTCGGCATCATACCTGCTTTTATTTTTTTATTTTTTTAATTAAATCTTTATTATTCAGATTATTACATTTGTTTCTCTTTTTTCCCCTCCATAGCACCCCTCCACCCAGCTCCTACCCTTCCCTCTGCCCTTACCTCCCTCCCATTGATCTCATCCATAGGTGTATGATTTTTGTCCAGTCTATTCCTGTACACCCCTCACCCCTTTCCCCCTCAGAATGATCAGTCCACTCTCTTTCTGTGCTCCTGATTCCTATATTCACCAGTTTATTCTGTTGATCAAATTTTTAATTCACTTAATTTTTAGATTCACTTGTTGATAGATGTGTATTTGTTGTTCATAATTTTTTGGCTTTTACATTTTTCTTCTTCCTCTTCTAAAAGAGTACCTTTCAGCATTTCATATAATACTGGTTTCGAGTTGATGAACTCCTTTAGCTTTTTCTTCTCTGTGAAGCTCTTTATCTGCCCTTCAATTCTGAATGATAGCTTTGCTGGATAGATTATTCTTGGTTGTAGGTTCTTGCTATTCATCACGTTGAATATTTCTTGCCACTCCCATCTGGCCTGTATCGTTTCTGTTGAGAAATCAACTGACAATCGTATGGGTGCTTCCTTATAGGTAATGAACTGTTTTTCTCTTGCTGCTTTTAATATTCTCTCTTTGTCTTTTGCTCTTGGTATTTTAATTATGATGTGTCTTGGTGTGGTCCTCTTTGGATTCCTTTTATATGGGGTTCTGAGTGCTTCCTGGACTTGTAAGTCTATTTCTTTTACCAGATGTGGGAAGTTTTCAGTCATTATTTCTTTAAATAGGTTTTCAGTATCTTGTTCTCTCTCTTCTGGCACCCCCACAATTCTGATGTTGGTATGCTTGAAGCTGTCCCAGAGGCTGCTTACATTATCTTCACATTTTTGGATTTTTTTCTCTTCTTGCTTTTCCAGTTGAATGTTTTCTTCTTCTTTATATTTCAAATTTTTGACTTGATTCTTGCCTTCCTCTAGTCTGCTGTTAGAACTCTGTATAATATTTTTTATTTCAGTCAGTGTCTCTAGTTGGTCCTTTTTCATCTCCTCTTGGGATTCACTAAATTTATCCATCTTTTCTAGCATATTCTTAAAAAACCTTATAAGTGTGGTTTTGAATGCAATATCCAGTCGTTTTTTTTCCTCCATTTCTTTTGTTTGTGATCCCTTCCCTTGTCTCGGCATTTTCACTATACCTGGGGAACTTCTGTGTTGGATTCAGCCTTATGATATCAGACTTGCAAAACCGAAGAAGCCTCTGTTGAGCTTGGGATGGGTGGAGTCTCAGGGCTTAAGGGACCGCCTTGCCTTCCAGTCGGCCCTGCCCTCCACAGCCCCTGTCTCACGTGACTGGGTAATTGCTGGAGCGGTCCTTGTGCGCGAGTGCCCGCAGTGCCTCTAGACTACTGCCTTTCCAGCTCCCCTGCACTCCGGGACCACACGAGTCTAGGTCTCCAGGGTTTCGCCCGAAATAGGGGCTTAGTGGAGTCAGAAGTGGCACAGTTGGGAGGGTCTGTCTCCCTCCCACTCGCGAAAGCCAGCGGCACAAATCAGCAATCTGTCCTCTGCGCAGTGCCGTGCGTGCCATCAGACCTCTGATCTTTTGCGACTCCTCTAAATTTCCGTGTACCTCTCCCTTTTCACAGTCCAAACTCTCCCTGTATAAGTTTCGCCTGGATCTGGGGTTTAGTGTCGTAAGATAAGGGGTTTAATGCCTTGGGAGTCTCCGTTTCCCTCCCAGCAGAGAAAGCCAACCAGGTACTCCGGCACCTGCTCTCTCCGTGGGCGCGCGTATCCGTACCTCAGCTTTTTGCAGCCCCTCTCTTTCCTTCTAGCTGTAGAACTCCACTCAGCCAGCTTTCCTGTGGTTCTGGATGATGTCCGTTCTGTCTTTTAGTTGTAGTTTTGAAATTGTTGTGCGAGGCAGCAGCGTAGGTGTTTACCTATGCCGCCATCTTGGATCTCCCATAGCTGCTTTTAAAAAAGTACATGTGACTCAGCACTTTCTATCATCCATATGAACAGGGAGAAGATTGTTCTGAAGTTACTACTTAAACAGCCAAGTGGGTTACCCCCAAATGGGTTTAGGAAGTAATTCTGTGAAGCAGAGTCTGGACATGACACTGATCTCTGGGGAGCAGTAATTCCAGATAGATCACTACAGTGACTCAGGACTCAGGGTACACACTGGGGTTCTGTTTGAATCAAAATACTGGACCGCATGCCCTGATCAGTATGGCTCAGTTGGTTGAGTGTCGTCCATACACCAAGAGATCACCGGTTTGATTCCCAGTCATGCACATGATTGGGTTTTGGGCTTGATTCCTCAGTAGGGAACATGCAGGAAGCAGTTGATAGATGTTTCTCTCTCTGCCCCTTTCCTTTCCTTTCTCTCTAAAATCAATAAAAAGATATATTTTAAAAAGGGACCTGATGGGTGTAACTCAGTAGTTGAGCACCGACCTATGAAAGAGGAGGTCACAGTTTGAATCTTGGCCAAGGCACATGTCTGGGTTGCAGGCTCAACCCCCAGTAGAGAGTATGCAGAAGGCAGCTAGTCAATGACTCTTGTTCATCATTGATGTTTCTACCTCTCTCTCTCCCTTCTCCTCTGAAATCAATAATAATAAAAAGTAAAAAGGACTAAACATTCTTATAATGAAGCATAAGTATGTCCCAAACATTAAAAACAAACAAACATTCTATACCAGGAAGCAAGGTGTGGTGCTCTAAACAGCATCAAGCTCAGAATACATTAAGATTACTCACCAATGATAGTTCCTTGGCAAAAATGAACTGCTTTACAGAGGTACCCATCTAATATTATGTGTTGTGTTGAACGATTTACCATTTTTAGTTGGTAATCTTACTGTATATGTTTGTGCATATGCCTGGAGTGCACAGAAAAGTCTATATGGTGTAAATTAGCTGAATGAAAAAGCCCAGTGTCCAGCCTATAATATCCAGTGCTGTGCCATTCCTGGTGGAGGCACCCCTCTGGGCAGGCCCCAGGTGTGCATGTGTGCAGAGTCAGAAATTATTTTGTTGGAATAGAACCTTCCTCAGGGGGTTCTGAGGAAGCAGCTCAGTGCTGCCCCTGAGTATGTGCTGGGTGATTAACATAACCCTGGAAGGGCTTGTTGGTTGTTTTTGATGGTGGTGATGTGTGTTTAAGGTTGCCTGAATATAGAATCAGTGAGGCTGTTGATCCCTGGGAAGGGAATGGATGGGGCAACAGTTTTTGGAGGATGGTTTTATATAATAGGAATTAACTTGACAAAAATGAGAAGCATAGATACAAATCATTTTCTCTCTTACCCAAATGTCTTAAAAAGCATATATATAACCAGTAAATAAAAAAACTGAATGATAATTAGTGGGAATTTTTTTTTTAATGAAAAAAGGGGAAATAAGTTTGACTACAGGTTTGTTTTCTATTTCAGTTTCCCACCACCTTATAGCCCAGAGGCTGGCCTGACACTACTCAAGTATCTGATTGTGGTTTAAGAGGTTCCTTTCAGTGTGTATGGACCTGGTGCCACATAATACTCTGAGTTATGGAGACTGAGTACAGTTAGGATCAATCTTGGGACAAGTGATGATAATAGGTCTATGCATCGAACAGTTCTAGCTCTTCACCTTCTAGACACATAGTAGGATTGTACTTCTTGGCCTTCTTTAAGTTAATTGGGCCATCTGACCAATTCTGGACAATGAGATCAAGTGAAAAGGACCAGAGTCACTTGTGAGCTGGACCATATAATCATCCATGTGATGTCCTCCAGTGTTTGCGTTTCCTCTGGAATAGCAACTGGCACTATCTGCCTGAATTAACCAGTAATCACAACAAAAAGAGCCCTCCTGATGACCAGAAATGGACATATACCATGATCAAGGAATACACTTTTTAAGTCATTTATAGAGATCTTGTAGTTGTTTGTTTTGCAGCATAACCCAATCTTGCCTGATTGATACAGAAGCCTGATCACAGTGAGTGATTGAAGGATAGATCAATGATCTACGTCAATCATAGAATGTTTTCAACCAAACTTTCTTGCATTACCCGTTAGATTAGCATTCCTGCAAGCTAATCTAACACCCCCCCCAAAAAAAAACGTCTAGCAGTCCTCTCGTCTACTTAGAATAGAATATATACTGACCCCCAAACAAGAGCAGACCTCTTCATTTTGTTCTAGAAGTAAATATTTGAAGATTTTTCTGGAATTTGGTCAGGATCTAGAAGCCAGAGTAATTTTAAATTTATTAGTTTTTAGATTTAGAAGCAATCATTGGAAATCAATCACCCAAAGTTTAGTTTTATTAAGAAGGAGATCAAAGCTCATAGAAAGGAGGGGAATGGTTTAACCAAGGCCACATAGCTTGCTAGTTAGTGGTAGAGGGGCCCTTGATTACATTTTCCCTAAGTAATATGGATTATTTATAAAGGTTAAAAGGATGTGTCCACTGGATTCTAAGTCAGCTCTGGCAAGCTACAGATGTGCTATTTAAAAATATATATATTTTATTGATTTTTTACAGAGAGGAAGGAAGAGGGATAGTTAGAAACATCGATGAGAGAGATACATCAATCAGCCGCCTCCTGCACGCCCCCTACTGGGGATGTGCCCGCAACCAGGATACATGCCCTTGACTGGAATCAAATCTGGAACTTTTCAGTCCACAGGCTGACGCTCTATCCACTGAGCCAAACCAGTTTTGGCCAGATGTGCTATTTTTAGTAGCTATATAAAATAGTTAAAAGAGATAAAATTAATCATCTACATTATTTAAACCAGTATATAAAAAATAGCATTACATTTCAACATGTCATCAATATAAAATTATTAATGAGATACTTTACTTTTTCATACTAAGTTTTCAAAATCTGATGTGTATTTAGCACTTACAGCACATCTCACTTGGACAAACCACATTTCCAGTGTGTGATAACTATATTTGATCAGTGACCACCAGGTTGACAGCACAGTTGCAAATTCTTGGAGAGCAGGAGATTTCAACTCCGTTTCCTTTGTAAAATGGTGAGTTTTATGTCACACATAATGACAAGCTTCTCAATTTCTTTATCTGGATACTAAACATTAATAATGTTGCCCTCTAACCACCTCAAAGCAATGTAAATGCAGTTAATGAGATAATGTCTGATTCCAGTAGAAGGTTCTATCTGTCTACATTGTCTGTGGGGAAGTCCCATTAGCACTCATGGGAACTATGCATGTAACTGTAATGGAAAAACAAACATTTCTCACCAGGCAAGGAATAATACTAGGTTACTAGCAGGGATTGGCTTTCCCAGTGTGGGTGGGGACTTTCTGCTGGGAACTGAGAGTTATGAGGTCTTCTTTTGCTACCACCTGAATCATGGCAGGTTGCTGGATGGTGGAATGGGGAAAAGGAAACCTGAGGGTTAAAGATGATGTCTTTTTTTTTTTAAATAACATTTTAAAATTGACTTTTTAGAGAGAGGTAGGGAGAGAAAGAGAGAGAAAGAAACTCAATGTGAGTAACATCAATTGGTTGTACATGTACCAACGAGGGTTCGTGTTCTGTCCAAGAATCACACTGCCATTTCTTGGTGTACAGGAAGTTGCTCCAACCAATTGAGCCACACTGGTTGGGGCAAAGATGACATCTTTATATAAATGAATTTGCTACTTCCCACCAATCCCTTACTGCCAGTTCACTTTTCAAAGTTATGACACATATGCTTCCTGACACCCCTTCAGAACACAAGTAATAAATTGTTTGTGGCAGGCTGGGGAAGAAAGATTTAGGAAAATCTAGTGTTTTTTTAATACTATTTATAATGATTACTTTTAATTTCATACCCATTCTTTGCCAAGTATTTTGAATGTACCATTTCTCCTCATATCACTGTCCTTATGGGTATTATTATTTCAATTTTACAGATGAAAACACTGTACTCCAGAGTACTTAGATAATTTTTCAAGGTGGAAAGAAAAAAATAATCTGAAACTTGGAAATAAGCAAAAGAATGAATCTCTGTATGTCTTTTCAGTTTCATTGGAAGCAATATCTAACAAGCCCACCTAAAGATTATTTAATTCTTAAAGAAAGGTATCTTTGATTTACTTTGGTTATTTTATAGGATTAGGGCTCAACTCAATGAAGTTACAAAGTCCAATTTGTTTATTTGTAGATTGCTAAATTACAACTTTTTTTAGTTGATGTATAGTTGACTACAATGTCTTATTAGTTTCAGATGTACATCATAGTGAATCATACATTACAAAGTAATCCCCATTTTAAATCTAGTTATCATCTGTCACTATACAAAGGTATTATAGTATTATCAACTATACTCCCCATGTTGTATATTATATCCCCATGGTTTATTTATTGTATAGCTGGCAATTTGTACCTCTTAATCCCCTTTACTTAGTTGCTCCTTCCCCCATCAGTTTGTTCTCTGGATCTATGAGTTGTTTCTGTTTTGTTTTGTTTGTTTTGTTTATAAGATTCCAACCAAAGGACTTGTATGCATGAATATAAGCATAACCAATGAACATAAGACACTGGGGGGTTAGGGTATGCCTGAGAGGGGAGGGCAATGGGAAGATATGTATACATGTAACAGATTAATAAAAAAATTAAAAAAAGATTCCATATGTAAATAAAATCATTACAACTTATTTTTGTCCAGTAGAGATACAAATGAATTCTTTCTATTATAAAAATAATCTCAAAGGTTGTGGTTTTATTGACCAGTAGGACACTATCCAATTTTGTATCTAATTTAACTAATTTTTGCAGCATTTCTTTCCTGAAGGGGTAAATAAATGTTTATTTTTAGATGCTTTCAGAATTACCTTTACCATCTTATTGGTTCCTTCATTAGTGAGTTAAATCAGTCTTTGATATGTGCTCCCTGTATATTACATGAGAGTCAATGTAGAAACTATGAAAGACCTAAGATTTCACCTGTTTTGCAAATAAGTTAGCCTGCCATAGTTTCATGGGTGCTAGCAGAACATACAAGATTCCTGGGTCAGAAAAAAAAAAGGGGGGGGGGACTTTATGATTATGCTTTGGCAAGCGGCATGCATCAGTATATTTGTGCCAGTAGTTACCTGTGCCCCCAAGTTCCACAGAAATGGCATGCATTATACTAAGCATGGGAACCTGAACCTTTTATAATGCCAGTTAGTCTGCCCTTCCTTTTCTCCAGAGGGAGACACTATCTTTATCTTCCAAAACTATTTGCTGTGGAATTGCCCTTGCATCACAGTCTGGAATGAAGGACAGCTTTTGCTTTGCTTATAAGATATGTAGAAAATTGTTTCCCCTTAGTCAAAATTTAAAAAAATATATATTTTATTGATTTTTTAGAGAGAGGAAAGGAGAGGAATAGAGAGTTAGAAACATCAATCAGCTGCCTCCTGCACACCTCCCACTGGGGATGTGCCTGTAACCAAGGTATATGCCCTTGACCAGCATTGAACTCGGGATCTTTCTGTCTGCAGGCCGATGCTCTATCCACTGAGCCAAACCGGTTAGGGCACTAGTCAAATTTTTAAATTTGAAAAATTATACTTTGATGAAGGTCTCATGGCCAGGAAATGGCTGAATCTGGAATCTTCCTGGCTGCAAAGCTTGGGCTAAATCCCACGACAATGGACTGACTATGGAATTCTCACTACTGTTAGTTTTTTGGGTCTCTTCCATCTTAGAGTGGAAGTGGTATTGGTCTGGAAATGGTGTATCAAAGCATGAGAGATGAAAATTAGTTTTATTACAAAAGTATTATCTGTCTTGAGATTCTCCAAACACTCATTCTGTTGAAACTTTAGGACTCTAAAACCAGGAAAACTTTAGGCAATTAAAACACTAGTATGATAAATTTAAGAGCAGGCAGCTAGCATAGTGTCTAGTTTCTTGTAGGTGCTCAATAAAATTTTTATTGATTTAGGGAAGTATAAGAAGAAGAAGCACTTCTATTTACTCCTTTCTTATTTAACTTCTCTTTGTGTTTTTTTTTCTTTTCCTCTTTAAGCAAACAACGCAGATAACAGTTGAACTCATTTAAGTCCTTCGCTTTAGCTGCTTGTTCCAGTAACTTATTCCAGGTTTATTTGCTTCGATGTGAAAATATTTGGCTCATGCTTTCTCTTTTATTTACAGTTTCCTGAGTTTTCAGTCATGTCTTTGCTTGCTCATACTCTTTCCCGTGAACATCCCTACCCTGCCTAGGAGTGTGAAATGGCAACGTGCTGATGGGTGCAAACTCAATATATGGGTTCTTGAAATAATTGCCTTGATTTCTGGACAGTCATCCTAGGCTGCTGTGCCCAGGTCGGCATAGGTGGACTGCTTAGCCTACAGCCTGGCCTTTACTTCAGAGATACTCTCTTGCTGTCTATCTGACCAAATGTCCTCTCTCTCCTCAGATGAGCATAGCCCTTAAGGTGGGAAAGTGAAATGGGAACAGATCCACTGAGATTCCAAAGGGGCCTAGAAAAGTTGACAAAGACCAGACTTTGAAGGACATAGTGAGTCAATTTAGTAGCTCAAAGGGACCATCAGGAATTAGAGCTCTACACTTAATTAATAGGGGATTAGGAAGCCATTTTCGAAGATTTCCTTCACCTTTAGAAACAAATATGAATTATTGCTTGAAGAGTTGGGCTTTAGAAGGTAAAGTCCATTTCTATGTCAATTTCTCAACCTAAACAAATATTAACATACAGACATTTTCTGATTTGACAGTAAAATGGCCCAAAATGTCCTCCCTTTGGATGGTTTAAGGCAGGGAACTGGGATATTAGGCTTCAGGGACTCAACACATCTAAGAGACACAGTTCCCCTCTTCTAAATCGTCATACCTCCCTGCTGAGGCCACATGTGAAGCCCCGTAGTCTTAGATTCACATTGCTCTCTTTTTTTTTCTGTTCAGTTTAAGAAATGGCCCTTTTCTTGCTTGTTCAGGGGTGGGAAATGATTTGCATTTGCCAGGAGGGTCATGAGGCTCACTACCTTGATGATATTTTCTCTGGGCCTCCCAAAGAGAGAAGGCAGGTAACAGGATTTTGGCAAATTTTGTTCCAATTAGAGCTCTACAGTAGTGGAACAGGCAGCCTGTCTAGTCTGAAATTGTCTAAGCTGCAGATGGATTTGTGCTTGATGTGAAAGACTGGCAGGGATTGCTTTTAAGATCTTTCCTAAAAGTAAGACAGTGTGGTGCATTGATGAAAGCAGAGGCTGAAGCCAGGCTTTCTGGATTTGAAAGCTCTGTGCCTCTGTTTTCTCATCTGTAAAATAGTTATGCTAATAGCAGTATCCATTTCATAGGTGCTGTCCTGCTTCATGGGTTTTTATAACAAATGAATTAATACATACAGAGTGTATAAAACAATACTTGGCCAAGTGTTGTGACGGGTAAATGTTAGCTATTATTGTTACCTGTTTAACACCCTTTCTCCCCCAAAGAAATTACTCTGAGTCTTCCTCTACCTCCTGATAATTGGTGGGGCACCTTCAGCCTTTTCCCCATATCTTACATTGATGGGAACTGGGTGGAACAGTAGGGAAAGAAGGAGGAAGCAAAGATGTGATGCAACAGCAGGAAGTTATGAGAAAATTAGCTCAAACCTCCTACAGAGTATAAGTCACAGCTGCAACCATTGTTCTTGTTTGTGGCAGCAAATGCAGAAGAAGCAAGGAGATAGCAAATAGGCAGGGTCACCTTCACTCATCATCCCAAGGAGCTCAAATATTTTTAGTGAAGAGACAATAAAATACCAAGAAGATAACAATGTTTTCAAGCTGATTAAAATCTCTAACTTTTCCTGAGTGTAGCAACTCTTGCAGGTCAGTTAAAACACTGTGTAGGAGAGAGGGTAATTAATAATTGCTGGTCCCTCCCCCTGTGCTGGTCCCGTTCCCTGTCCTGATTTGTTCTCCATTGCCTTTCCCCAGTTAGCTTTCTTTTACTGATTCCAGAGATGCAATTTCAAAATTTCCCTAGTTCCTTCCAATCTGTTGCCCCCTAACCACTCTTCACAGATCCTACCATTGTCCTCTTACAGAAGATAGAGGGACGAGCAGGATAACTATTAAGTGCCTCTACCTCCAAACCTGGCTTCCCCATGCTATTACTTGTTAATCCATCTCTCTCGTGTATGAGAGAAATGGTGTGTCCCTCCTCTCTAAGGCAAACTCTCAGCTAACTGGGCACTACATCTCCATCCTATCCGCCCCTTCTGTTACCTTCACTCCCTCCTCGTGTTTATAAATGTAGTGCTATTTTCTGACTATTCTATTTCTCCCTTTCCTTTAGTTTCTTCCACTTAACCAAATAGTGTCAGTGTTGCTTTAAACTTAATCTGTCCTATTTCCACCCACTGCCCTATTTCCAGATACTACTGTTTTTCTCTCATCCACATTACTACATTTTGTGAAAGAGGATGCCTTTTCTCTTTTTGCTCTGAATGCTTTTCTTGGGTGATTTCATCAGTTACCATAGCTTTGACCAACATCGATTTCTCCAGTTGTGGCTTCTCCTTGTTATCTACTCCAGAACTTCCATAGCAGCGCCAACTTCAGATGTTCCAAATGAAGCACATTGTTCTTTTCTAACCAGCTTGCCTTCCTCCTGCCCCCTCTTCCATTTTGGATAATGCCGTCACCACCTAGACAGTCTCTCCAATCAGAACCCTCATTGTCATCCTTATTCATTCCCTCCCTCAGCCTCCACATCTCATGAGTCACAAAAGATTTTACTGGAAGATAATTCACAGCTCACACTTGTTGATTCATTCCTCTTAGATGTGTTTTTCAAATCTGAATTCCTACGTCCCCTTCCAGTGACTGTCTTTGTTCAGATCCTCACCTTTTGCCTGTATTATTCCACTAGTCCAGATGGTCTATTCCTTGTACCAGCCTTGCATCTTCCAGTCCATTCTCCAATCTTTTGTCAGTATAACTTATTTAAAATAGAAGTCCTTAAAACCTCTATGGGTTCTCTGATGCTCTTCAAAGTAAAGTCCAAACTCCTTAAATTCTTAATATGGCCAACAAAGCTATCATATTCTCCCACAATCACTTGGATAGACTTTTGCAGTTTTGCTTGCAGAAGTTCTGGGACAGGTGCCCACACTCTGGGCAGTTTCTAAATGGCAATTTTCCTTCCTTCCTTCCTTTCCTCCTTCCTTCCTTCCTTCCTTCCTTCCTTCCTTCCTTCCTTCCTTCCTTCCTTCCTCTTTCCTAAATGGCAATTTTTACTTGATTAGTATTACCTAGTGGTAGATAGATGCAAGCCACAGAAATCAATGCCATCTCTTCTGAAAATTGTAAATGTTTGGTTATACTAAGTCTAAACGAAATTTTTATCAGTAATAAGAACTTCGATGATCATTGCAATGATGCTTCAAATGTCTGTTTTGTGAAGTAAATGAGTCAACTAAAAGATCTACAGGAAATGTAATCTAAGTTAAGTATCAGAAGATAGCTAACCTAAAGAGCTAGGAGACACAGTGATCATCTTCAGTTGCTCACAGATGCCATGTAAGATGAACACTGTGGGAATGGTGTTGGCAGTCCTGCAAGGCTGGCTGTGAGCTGGTTACATGTAAAGGTGGGTGGGGTGGCAAGGAAGATCTTATAAGGGAAGGGACAGAGACAGTTGAGGGTTGGCTGAGCAATGAGGAAATTACTGAGAGTTTTTAGTTTGGGGATAGCATAGTAAAAGCTTTGAACCGGGAACCAAAGTGTGCCAGTTCACTGATCTATTTGGCTGGAGAGATTGATCAAGGAAGGAGAAGTGGAGAATAAGGAGAAGTAGCCAGTAGCTCCATCACTAGAGACTTGTAGGCTATAAAGACCTTGAATTTTATTCTAAGTGCAGAGGGACACCACTGTAGAGGGTTGAGCAGGGGAATAAGATGATCAAATTTATAGTTTTAAAAATTACTATGGCTGCTCTGTGGGCAACATTCTGTTGAGGAGAAAGGGGGATGTATTAAGACTAGCTGCTTGGCTATTATAGAGTAAAAGTGAAAGCTGATGGTGGCCTGATGTATGGAGATGACAGAGGAAGTGGTGAAAGGTGGCAGAATTGACAAAGCACTTGATAATTAATTGCATGTGTAATAAAAAGGAAAAAGAGGAGCCGAAACCAATTTGGCTCAGTGGATAGAGCGTCAGCCTGCGGACTGAAAGATTCCGGGTTTTATTCTGGTCAAGGGCATGTTGTGGGCACATCCCCAGTAAGAGGTGTGCAGAAGGCAGCTGATCAATATTTCTAACTCTATCTTTCTCCCTTTCTTTCTGTAAAAAAATCAATAAAATATATTAAAAAAAAAAAAAAAAGGAAAAAGAGGAGTCAAGAATGTCCTAGATTTGTGGTCTGAGCAACTGAGTGATTTGTAGGGTTATTCTGAAATAAGAAAACTAGGGGAAGAGATGATTTAGATTGGGAAATTAAGACCTCTGCTTTGATATTTTAAGTGAAGACTGAGCATTGGTTAGAGAGATATAGTAGTCTTGAATATAAGAGAAAACTCAGAGCTGAAGATGCACTTTGGGAGTCACCAGTATGGTAGATGACATTTAAAGCCATGGGTCAAGAAATCACCTGAGGAGGGAGGTGCTCACCCTAATTGTGTGAAGATGAAGAGCCTGCAAGGTAGACTGAGAAGGTATAACCAATGAATAGGAGGAAACCCAGGTGGATATGATGTTCCCAACCATAATGTTTCATGAAGGAGAAGGTGGTTAGTTGTGCCAAATCCTGTAGAGACCTCAGTAAAGTAAAGACTGAAAATTGACTACTAGATTTGACATTATGACTTTAACAAGAACAGCTATCATTGAATGAAGAAGATAAAATTATGAATGAAATTGTTAAAGAGAGAATGGGATGTAAAGAAGTGGAGACAAGTATAGGTAACTCAAATTTTATTGCAAAGGAGAGAAAAATATGGAAATGTGGAGTCAGGGTAGAAATTTTTTAAAGAGGAAAACTTTTAGAACATTTAAAAATACAGATGAAAGCTGGCTAGAAGAAAGAAAAAATAGGTGATCAGAAGAAAAAGGAGATAAAAGTTGCAACCAGCATGGGCGCAAAAGAACAAGCTAACAATGGTCCTTAGAAGGTAGAAAATAGAAAAAGGAGAGTTGAGGTTGCAGGTAGGTTTGTAGAATTTGGTTATGGAAAAGTAAGATTCATCTGTTCTTATTGTTTCTATTTTCTCTGAGAAATAAAGTAATGTCATCAAAGAGA
Source organism: Lasiurus cinereus (assembly GCA_011751065.1). Classification (NCBI taxonomy): domain Eukaryota; kingdom Metazoa; phylum Chordata; class Mammalia; order Chiroptera; family Vespertilionidae; genus Lasiurus; species Lasiurus cinereus. The sequence goes on from JAAGEH010000392.1 coordinate 15,248,841, forward strand.
GGGAGTAAGGTGGGTGTCTTTGAACTTTTTGGGAAGAGAGGAAAAGATGTGAAATAGTCATTTTGGAGGATGAAAATTGACTGTATTGTTAGGAAGTTTTGAAAAGCCACTTGAGATTTTTGTTCATAATTTTAAAATACAATCTAAATTAAAAACCAAACATGTTATTACATTTGTGTGCTTTCCGCTGGTCACGTTCAGCTGGAGGGCAGATGCTGAGCAGATGGAGGCTGGGGTTTACCCAGGTTTGGGAGTTTTGCCAAGTGATTCTCCATGGGAAGAAGAGAGTTGAGAGTGTGTGTAAGAGGGAGAATATTTAAGCATGGTAAGTAGGAAAATGCACACTTAACGGGGCTGATGGACAACAAATGATTTGATAGAGTAAATAAACTTGGTGTCAATGTGGGTCTAAAGCTTGTGGACTTTTTCTCTTATATTTTGTTCATTTTTTTCTTTGTTCATGCTTCCATTTGAAAAGAATTCTGAATTTCTAAGTCCAAGGTAATTTCCTCCATGAAATCATTCCCATAACTCTGCTCTTAATTGATGCCTCCTTTCCCTGGACTCCTACTACTTATTATTACATATATTGTATTCACAGATATTTATGAATAACTACCAAGAGTGATTCACTATTATAAGTACTGAAAACGTAAACTTGAGCAAATGCAGATGCATACCTGTGCCCTCATGGATATATGGTCTATTATAGATTGACACATGCTACCTATTTCAGGTAAATTGCAATCCACAAGAATTAAAAGTTCTGAAAAATTTTAGGTGTGCTGGGTATATCTTTACAAGTAGATTGTAAGCTTCTAAGAAACAGCAGTTTGTACCACGCCAACAGCAGGGGCTAAATAAACACTATTGATACCCTGAAGAATTCATGTTTCCATTACTTTAAAGATGTTCCCTTCAAAGCTCTGAAGGAAAAGTAGTGGGGATAAGAAGGCACTAGGAAATACTTTTTGGGGAACAGAAATTTGAATGTATTGTCTCTATCAGATTTGGGAAAACCTGGAACAATTATGGAATAATAATGTCATGAAATCTGGCTGCTTCCTTGACATAATAATCCCTTATGTTTGTCCCATGGTTTGTTAGGACCATATGTTCCTGGTAACCTATTATCTATGTCCTGCAAGTCTTTTACCACATTTAAATTAATTATCTTGAAAGGCTAAACTGTAAGTGTGACAGTCAGATCTAAGTAGGAGGAAATAAACTGATTTCAAAATTGCAGTCACCCCAAATTGTTGGAAGACTTGATGCTTAAAGAGATGATAACTACTTACCAGGTAGGGACCAATGTGCTCAAATCAAACACAGTTTTCTCTTCACCAGATGTGCACATTTATCAGGGACTTTGTGCTAATGAATCAAAGAGGTCCTAGAACAGCACATGTGTTCTCTCCTCAAGGACAGCCCACGTTTACAATACACTTTTATAATTGTTTACAGATAGCCCAGCCAGATGGATTAACTGTTTTACATAAAATCCTAATTGTTTTACATAATATTATGTAATTCTGTCAATGATTAAGATGCATTTCAGGACACAATTCAATATAGAAAGTTTGAATGTAAACCCAACATTGTGAGAGATTATGAGAGATTAGGAAGTATAGGAATGCCAAGTGGAAGGACTCAGGATCCTGTTATTCCTTTGTGCCAGATACAACTGATCAGTGATATCTAGTTTTTAGTTGTTGCTCAAACAGAGCATCTGTATCTGCAATTGGGTTTTGTAAGTAAATTGATAGATTAGATGCTGTGATGTGCCTGGATGCTGAGTTGTAGGGTAATCATCTGAGGTCATATAATTTGGTATATCCCAAAGGCTTGATTCTACTGCCATGGACCCCAGTTTGGTGTATGATTGCTTTATTTAAAAAACATTGGATGGAGCTGAAACTGGTTTGGCTCAGTGGATAGAGCGTCGGCCTATAGACTGAGGGGTCTCAGGTTCGATTTCGGTCAGGGGCATGTACCTTGGTTGCGAGCACATCTCCAGTGTGGGTGTGCAGGAGGCAGCTGATCAATGTCTCTCTCTCATCGATGTTTCTAACTCTCTATCCTCTCCCTTCCTCTCTGTAAAAAAATCAGTAAAATATATTTTTTAAAAAACACATTAGATTGAAATGTTACATTCAGCTTTCTGTCACTACTATCCATTATATAGAGTTGCATTTATGGATTTGTTTTAGTGGTTGGGGTTTTCTGTAAGAAACCAACTGTCTCAACAAGGCCTACTTCACCTTTCAGCTTGTAAGCACACATTCCAGGAAGATGGGGTGAAACTAGAAGTCATGAGTGTGCCCACACCCAACACTAACTGCTATGGGGAGCACAGCAGACTGATAAGTGTCACCGACTAGCTATCTCTCTGATATTCCCAGATCATAACACAAAAGTGTACAGGTTGCCTGGACAGTCTTGCTTAGTGGTTGAGCATTGACCTATGAACCAGGAAGTCACAGTTAGATTCCCAGTTAGGGCACATGCCAGAGTTTCAGGCTCGATCCCCAATAGAGGGCATGCAGGAGGCAGCCAATCAATGATTCTTTCTCATCACTGATGTTTCTATCTTTCCCTCTTCCTTCCTCTCTGAAATTAACACACACACACACACACACACACACACACACACACACACACAAAACGTGTTTAAAAGGGTTTCTATAACTTACAAGATGAGATAATGCCAATGAAAATCTTTACATCCAGAGAGAGCTTGAAATCAATGATATTTAGTATATTGCTTTGGGCTGCTATAACAAAGTACTACAGGTGGGGTGACTTAAATGCCAGAAACTTATTTTCCCACATTTCTAAAGTCTAGAAGTCAGAAACAAAGGAGTTGGCAAGACTAATTTCTTCCTTGCTTTGTAGATGCCACCTTCTTGCTGTGTCTTCATTTGGTCTTTTCTCTGTGGTTGTGTCCTAATCTCCTCTTCTTATTAAGACACCAGTCAGATTGGTTTAGGGTCCACCCCAAATGACCTAATTTATTATCTCTGTAAAGATGCTGCCTCTAAAAGCAGTCACTTTTTGAGGTACTGGTGATTATTGACTTCAGCATATAAATTGTGAAGGAAACAATTCAGCTCATAACACTTGGAGAACGTTGGAAACGGATACTTCTTCAAGAGATCCACTAATTTAGGTTCTGAAGTAAAACCACATAGTGCTACAGCAATTCCATTTTGGGAAATATACTTGAAGATAACAAAAACATGATGTCGACGAGATATCTGCACTGCATCCTCATGTTTATAGCAGTTTTTTTTAAATTTAAATCTTTATTGTTCAAATTATTACATTTGTTTTTCTTTTTTCCCCTCCATAGCACCCCTCCACCCAGCTCTCACCCTTCCCTCCCTCCCGTTGACCTCATCCATAGGTGTATGATTTCTGTCCAGTCTCTCCCTGTATACCCCACACCCCTTTCCCCCTGAGAATTATCAGTCACGGGTGGGTCTGGAGCAGCAAGTCCTCTGCGGGCTCCGCCGTGAGTGACTCTTCAGTTCGCCGGCCGACGCTCTACCCACTGAACACACCTCCTCCTGCTGCCACAGCGGCAGCACACACATGTGGGGTGGGGGGCGCGGGGTCGCAGGGGTTAAGGGAACCAGCACTGGCGCTCGCTCCTGCAGGTCCGGCCCTGCCCGAGCCGCACCGGAAGCCCTGAGGACAGGTGCCCTGGCGGCTCGAGAGCCGAGGACGCACCGCTCAGCCTCAGCCTCAGCCTCAGCGCGAGGGTCTCAGCGCCTCAGCCTCAGCA
>JAAGEH010000392.1:15252637-15317551 GCA_011751065.1 Lasiurus cinereus
CGAGGGTCTCAGCCTCAGCCTCAGCGCGAGGGTCTCAGCGCCTGCAGCCTGGCCCCAGGGCTCCAGCGCCCCAGCGCCCCAGCCCCCCTGCCCCATCCCTCTCCCCCGTGGGCGTCGCCAGCAGCAGGGACTCAGTCCAGCACTGGGAGGAGGACGGCGGGGCGACGAGCGGAGCTCCGTTAGTCCGCGTTCCATGCCTGCGTTTCCCCATTGCGGGGTCCAGCCCGGCGCCCTGTGCTGCGGGGCACGTCCCCCCAGGCCCCGGGGCCTTGACCGCGCCGGCGAGCCTGCCTCCGGGCCGGGGACGCGGGCGGCTCCTTCCCCGGATCCCGGTCCCCCTCAGTCATTATTTCTTTAAATAGGTTTTCAGTATCTTGCTCTCTCTCTTTTTCTGGCACCCCCACAATTCTGATGTTGGCACGCTCGAAACTGTCCCAGAGGCTCCCCACATTATGTTCACACCTTTGGATTCTCCTCTCTTCTTGCCTTTCCAGTCGAATGTTGTCTGCCTCTTTATATTTCAATTTTTTTACTTGATTCTTGCCTTTCTCCAGTCCGCTGCCAGGACTCTGTACAATATTCCTTATTTCAGTCAGTGTATGTCTAATTTCTATTTGGTCCTCTATCATCTCCAGTTGGACCTTTTCCATCCCTAGTTGGCTCCCCTGCATCTCTAGTATGTCCTTTTTCATCTCCACTTGGGTCTTGCTAAATTTATCCATCTTTTCTAGCATATTCTTGAAAAACTCCATAAGCGTGGTTTTGAACTCTATATCCAGTCTTTTTTTTTTCCCTCCATTTCTTTTGTTTGTGATCCCTTCCCCTGTCTCGGCATCCTCACCATGCCAGGGAAACTTCTGTGTTGGATTCAGCCTTATGATAGCAGATGCAAAGCCGCAGAAGCCTCTGTTGAGCTTGGGATGGGTGGAGTCTCAGGGCTTAAGGGACCGCCTTGCCTTCCAGTCGGCCCCGCCCTCCACGGCCCCCGAGTCTCACGTGACTGGGTAATGGCTGGAGCGGTCCCTGTGCGCGCACCCGCAGTGCCTCTAACCGCTGCCTTTCCATCTCCCCTGCGCGCCAGGACCACATGAGTCTAGGTCCCCAGGGTTTCGCCCGAAACAGGGGCTCAGTGGACTCAGAAGTGGCACAGTTCGAAGGGTCTGTCTCCCGCCCACTCTCGAAAGCCAGCAGCACAATCAGCAATCTGTCCTCCGCGCAGCACCGTGCTTGTGCGAGACCGGACCTGATCTTCTTCGATTCCCCTAAATTTCCGTGCACTTCTCCCTTTTCACAGTCCAAACTCCCCCCGTATGAGTTTCGGCTGGATCTGGGGTTTAGTGTGGTAAGATAAGGGGTTCAATGCCTTTGAGAGTCTCTGTTTCCCTCCCGCCAGAGAAAGCCAGCCAGGTCCCCTGGTGCCCGCTCTCTCAGCGTGCACGCGACTCCGTACCTCAGCTTTTTTGCAGCTCCTCTGGGTTTCTGTGAGCCCCTCTCTTTCCTTCTAGTTGTAGAACTTCCACTCAGCCAGCTTTCCTGTGGTTCTGGATGATGTCCGCTCTGTCTTTTAGTTGTAGTTTTGAAATTGTTGTGCGAGGCAGCAGTGTAGGTGTTTACCTATGCCGCCATCTTGGATTCCCCCCTATAGCAGTTTTATTAATAATAGCTAAGACATGAAAACAACCCAAGTGTCCACCAAGGGATGAGTGGATAATGGGTAAAGAAGATGCTTTATATATATAAAGAATTATCAAATGAAGAATCATTCAGCCAGAAAAACCAGGTAATCCTGTCAATTTTGACACGGTGGCTAGGCCCTCAGGGCATTATGCTAAGTGAAATCAGACAAAGACAAATACTGTATGATTTCACTTATATGTAGAATCTCAAAAAACACACACAAAGCCTCATAGGAAAAAAAGGTCAAATTTGTTGTTACCAGAGTCAGGGGATGGGAGAATGAACATAATCTAAAGTACAAACTTCCAGTTATATGATAAATAAATACTAGGGATATACTGTACAACACTGTTGTATGATGTATAGAAAGTTGTTAAGAGAGTAGATTCTGAGTCATCATTACAAGGAAAAAAACTTTTTTCTTCTTTTTTGGTATCTAAACAAGATGATGGATGTTAAATAAACTTATTATGGTAATCATTTCATGATATACCCAAGTCAAATCATTATGGTGTATACCTTAAACTTATATAGTGATGTATGTTAATTATCTCAGTAAAACTGGACAGAAACAAAAGCTACATTGATTCCATGAAGAAAAACAATTAATTATCTAAGCTCTAATTGTAGGAGTGTTAGTTACCCCAAGGCTTCAGAAGTCTAATCTGAAATATGGTGCTAATAGTTCTTTAGTTCTTGTTTTGTTGTTGTTGTTAATCCTCACCTGAGGGTATTTTTTCATAATTTTTTTTTAGAGAGAGTGGTAGAAGAGGGGGAGAGAGAGAGAGAGAGAGAGAGAGAGAGAGAGAGAACTCAATGTGAGAGAGACACATTGATTGGTTGCCTTCTACACACACTCCTACTGAGGCCTGGGATCGACCTGCAACCCATGTATGTGCTCTTGACCAGGAATTCAACCCGGGACCCTTTGGTGAGTGGGCTGATGCTCTACCACTGAGCCACATTGGCCAGGGAAATAAAACTTGTTTTAATTTCTTTTTTTGATACCCCATCTAATGGGATATTGGCTAAGAAAGTCACTTGAAAATAGAAACTACTATACACAGAAATATATTAATACTGGTAATAATACTAATAAAATTATGAAAAACCTATCTCTGGAGTCTTCCTGCCAAAGTTACCTTACTATTTGAAAAAGGGTCTGGCTGCTGTCTCTTTTCCACATAAAGAATCAGCATTCATTATTGAATGATGGCAGCCTTATCTACCATTTATGTCTGATACAATTTCTTAAATGGAAATGTCCAAGTAAAAAAGAAGAAGAAGCCCTAGCAGGTTTTGCTCAGTGGATAGAGTGTTAGCCTGAGGACTGATGGGTCACAGGTTCAATTCCAGTAAACAGCACGTACCTTGGTTGAAGGTTCATCACTGCCCTATTGGTTGGACATAAAAGTTCCTTTTTCTCTCTTTTCCCTTTCCCTTCACTCTCTCTAAAAATCTATGGGAAAAAAATCAATGAAAAAAGTAACCTCTTTTGAGGACAGAATAGGTAATGAAGTTCCTTGTCCTTTTCTTTATTTTGCTTTCTTATTGGTCATTATTTCTTTTCCCACTTTGATTTGCTTCCTAGAAATCATTTTGGGGATATTTTGGGTGTAGAAGTTTTCTAAGCTCCTAAGTTATAGACATTATTATTAATTTTTTTACTTATACAATATACTTCTGCTAGAAGTATAGTCTATGCAAATGAACAATAATCCCACTTACTGCAAGTCTACTACTAACTATGGGGCATATGAAAGAAAAGAAGAAAACTTAAGCTTGTTTACATGAGCCAATGCAAATTATGGGTGAATAGATTTCAATTCATTGGAAAAAAGAACTTTTTAGTAGTCAGAATATAGAAAATAGAATGAAATTCTTTCCTGGAGGAATCAAGTGACAAAGTCTTCTTCTAAGCTGGACATCCGTGAACCTATGCTTCTTACAGTGGCTAGTGTTTCAAAGAAGCTAATTGGGAACACACCCATGCTAAAACCATTAGTGCTTGGAGTGGCTAGTATTGATCTGGAGTGTTTGGCTGTCTTGGAGTCACTCTGGGATATTGTGGGTTGAGTGAGTAGTAGATATATAGAATGGTGAAAATTGGGAGATGGGGTTGATTACTGTGTTATAGTTACTAATGTGAGAGACATTTTCTAGAGATAACAAGGCCAGGTAGAAATGCAGAGCTAAAAATAGGAGTTAAAAGTTCAAGGATGATAAAGTATATGCAGTAAGCAGGAATGTCAGGAAAACACAAATATTGCCTACATACAAAATTAATCCCCTGGCTCCTCTAAAAAATAAAACTTTATGTAAAACCACCGTGGTTGATGCTCAATCACGAGCCATGCCAGCTAGGCATTAATGCCTCTTTCTAATTAAATCAAAATTTCAATTACTCCCCTTTGATAATCTCTTTACTTTCACCTCCTTTGATAAATACTGCATAAACTTTATCATCCTTGAACTTTTAACTCCTATTTTTAGCTCTGCATTTCTACCTGGCCTTGTTATCTCTTAGATATCTCACCATGAAATTGGCAAGGTCAGAGTTTATCAGGCATCTCTTATTCATCTTCAGAGCTCCACCCAATTCCACTCTTATCTCTTTCTCTATCTAGATACACCTTTCTCACCACTCCCCTTTCATCCTCCAATCCTCATTCCTAACCCCTAGTTTATCCCCTTTCCCATCATTGTTATAATATCTCTTCCTAGTTGGTGACTTTAGCTTAAACATTAATAAAATGAGTGTATGTCAGTGTGCAACTTTTTAAAGTTCCCCAAAGCACAGACCATGCAGATTTAAACAAAAGATGTTTTGTTTATGACATCATGTACTTTAGCTTCCTGACTCTGTCTCAATGTCATCTGGGCAATTCTTCACATCTCTTGAGACATTTTATGTAATTTGAATCCATGTACACATTGTTCGCCACCTCCTTTTTTCATCTAGCATGCTAACATCATCTTTTACAATATAGTTTTACGATTTGCATAGTTTTTCCTGCATATATCTAGCATTTAAAATTTTTAATCTACCCACTATTATTGTACCTTTATATTGCCTTCCATTTTTTTCTTACTATAAGTTACTCTGCTGTGAATATCTTTGTGGCTAAATCATAGTGCATTTTTCTGGTTACTTTCATACAGCAAGTTCCTAGGAGTGGAATTTCTGGTTCAATTTGTATGCATATATTTAAGATTATAGACAAAGACTGCCTAAATTACCTTTTGGAAAGAAAGGTTCCTGTAAATAAGAAGAAAGGTATCATCCCTTCTAACTGGGAACTAATCATGTGATCCTTTATCATTCTCTGTTGATTCATATGTAAAGTCAAGGTGAGCTTTAAGATCTTCCTCAGTCTGTCATTCTATTTTGATGCTTTCACACTGTGGGGATAATTGCACTCTTGAATATTCTCTGGCTTGTCAAAAAAGAATGTTCTCAAATGGGACCTGAAGTAGCTGAGCCTTAAAACTGAGGAGTGGCCGAAACAAACATAAGGGTTTTCTTGGGAGAAAGAAAGAACTTACCATGACTTCACTTTGACTTTGGCCTCTTTAAGAATTGTTCTTTGTGGCATTAAATACTTAACAGATGCCTTCCTCAGGTCTGTATTTCAGTGGTTAGTGCTGATCGTGCCTATTATCAAGATTCTCATTGACGAGTTATAATTATTCCCATTGTACAGAAGAAGAAACAGGATGCAGAAGGCTGGCCACTTGCTCAGCCTTAGATAACCAGTCGGAGGTTAGAGAGGAAAGTGCTGGACTTTTACCTTGGGACTATGGACACAAAACTAGTCCTCATACAGAGAATGCTGTGCCTCAGCATACTATTTCCGGTCTCTCTAAGAAAGTTACAAGGAACAGTGGATTACAGTCTTTCAGAACACTCTCCTCCAACAGGGTCTGAGGCTATCAGCAGCAGGGCACTCTTTTCCTGGTTCTGAGTATTTTTCTTTTCTTTTTGTTCTTTCTTCTTTTTTTTTTTTTGGACTTTTTTTGTTACCCTGGCAATTGGGTAAGAAAATCACCAGCGTATCCCTGCAAAAGGATGAAACTTGGTAAACATACCTGTAAACTCAGACATGAGCTAGTAGTAATAAATTTAAAAAGATTGATGAAATGGCAGTATCAAGGGCAGAAATAAATGTAATTTGGCTTACTTAACATGTTTTATTGAGCAGCAGGTATGTGAAGGTTCCATGAGGGCAGTACCCAGAGCAGTAATTGGCTCACAGAGTTTGACCTGTTGAATGCCAGGATCCCAAGGTACAAAAATAAACAAACTATGAGATCTTTCCTCAAGCAGCCCACAGCCCAGCAGAGGAGACAGGCAAGAAAACAAATAGCAGCAAAATCATAAATTGAAATTTATACAAATACCAAAGTAGCACAGGGGAGGGAGGGATTAGTTTATAAGTTGTACTAGAATAAAACTTCAAAGTCTGCAGTGTCTGATGGATTGCAGGTGCAAGCCCCTTGTAGAACAGATGGACTTCTACACTTTCCTCTAACAAGAATTTGTAGTATCAAAGCCTATATGGTTTCATTATAAAACTGAATGTATGTACACTAAAATCACATTTGATATTTCAAGCCATTAAATTACCTACTAGTGTTCCACATCCCCACCCCCTTTCTTAGCAAAGTAAAAATAAAAATCTTAACAGAATAGTCACATTGTATTGAAGAGTCGTTTGTTTCTAACAAATTGACACTTCATTATTTGCCATTGGGAGCAAATGTGCAACTCCTTTTGATTACTCACAGCTTGTTATGCAAAACAATAAGGAGGCGGCTGCATGAGAATGAGCAGGCTCCTCTACACTGGAGAAAATGCAGAAGTACTGCAGAGGCTGAGTCTAATTGTTTCAGTAAATGAAGCTGGGGGTGGGACATGCTTACCGGAATATATGACTGAACAGACTTAAAAATTATGTAAAAGCAGCATTGGGATTATGTGTATTGAGAACTTTCTAGTTTTTAAATTCTGTAACAGTGAATTTCAGGGTATCAGATTTCTGCATAACGAGGTGTATATGTGAAAGCTTCATATACAAATCCACTTCCTATTTCCTAAATGATTTGTGACATTTAGAACTCTATAGGAGATTAATACTAGAAAATTCTTTTTATCTGTGTAGAAGAAACACACTATATAATGTTCATTATGATAGTTTCTTTGTAGAAATGGTTGAGAAATCTAAGGTTGAGAACAGCAGATGTTCTCTATATTGAACCATCAAGAGCTGTACTGAAGAAATTAATCTATCAAAAGAATGAAGATTGTAGAGAAGGTGGTAGGATTTGCGTTTGAAAAGAACTCTGTAATATTTCTGATTTTATTTAACTCAATAAAGCTTTAAACATTCAAAGATTTGCCTGATTTTTTTTTTGGAATGCCAGTTAGAAGAATTAATTTATTAATTGTTGGAATATTTTTCAAATAAATGCTTTTATTATGAAACTGCTACTCCAAAAGATGTTAACAACTGAGTTTGGCCGAAACCAGTTTGGCTCAGTGGATAGAGTGTCGGCCTGGGGACTGAAAGGTCCCAGGTTCGATTCTGGTCAAGGGCATGTACATTGGTTGCGGGCACATCCCCAGTAGGGGGTGTGCAGGAGGCGGCTGATCGATGTCTCTCTCTCATCGATGTTTCTGGCTTTCTGTCCCTTTCCCTTCCTTTCTGTGAAAAATCAATAAAATATATTAAAAACACACACACACACACACAAAAAAAACCTGAGTGTGAAAGGAATTAGTTCTGCATTTAGAAATACATGTGCAAATCTCAGAGAAAAATAAGAATCATGAGCGCTGCTATACCTTACTTTAGAACTTTTTCTCCCTAAATAAAATGGGTTCTTGAAAACCAATACAACTCATTATGGTCCATAAAAATGTGTGCAAGTTCTTCTCTCCCAAATGCCATGAAGCTCCTGAGAAGTATTCCTTTAAATTTACCTCAGACTGAATGGGGCACAAAAGAGGAAGTGACTCACCTGAAATCACAAACAAGGGAATTATCCAAGCAGGAAAGGGGTTGACTGTACCAGAATGGTCCCACACTGACCTTTAGAGGGAAGAAGGCCCCTCACTCCACTCAGACCACTTCATACAATTCAGACCATCTGATTGTACTAGACTTTGTGCAGGACAATATGCAGGTGGTGGGATCTGGCTTTGAATGTTTCTAGATAGTTTTGTGAGAAAAGAAACCCCAGTTGTTGAGCTTTCACATCCTTTTTGTTTCAAAAATAGAAATACTATATTCAGGAAGACTGGACCCATGGAAACTACTGTCCAGTTTCTTTACTTACCTTTTTGAGTGCTTCCAGGATTTCTGAAACTCAGACTTTTGCCTTTTATATTTTAATCAGATTTTGCAGAGTTGGCCTGAGAATGTCTGCCAGCAGCTGATTGAGAAGGGGGTACAATTCTGAACATGTTTACTCTGGTTTGTGACTCAGTTGGGTTAAAGCCGCACATCAAAAATAAGATCTGAATCTTGCCAATTAAGAGACTTCCTGTAATTTCTCAAGCAATAAATATTTTTAAAAATATGTTTTATTAATTTCAGAGAGGAAGGGGAGAGAGAGATAGAAACATCAATGAAGAGAGAGAATCATTGATTGTGCTGTCTCCCGCTTGGGATCAAGCCTACAACCCAGGCATGTGCCTACAACCCAAGCCTACAACCGTGACCTCCTGGTTCCTGGATCAACACTCAACTACTGAGACACACCAGCTGGAATCAAGCCATAAGTATTTAATGAGTATTGGTATTGGTCACTTTCAGAATCCCACCAAGAATTTGTAGGCAGGAACTGCATCTGTCCCTATTTATTTGTGTATCCTGAGTGATTGGCACAGTGATTGGCACATGGGTTAACTGAATGAATTTGTGCAAGTATGAATGGATAAATGACTGAGTGAATTTACTTATATGTTCCCTCAGGCTTTGCAACTCTGGTACCAAGTACAATGCCTGCCATGTATTTGGCAATCAACAAAAGGTTCTGTTAAGTGGGTTAATGAATCTGAGAACACATTCATTAACTTGCTTAAGTGTTCCATTTGATTATTTGCAACCCTTTGAAATTATCCATTAGGACGGTCATCTTTGCTCAATTAAAGAAAGTACCATATGAAAAATTTTAATTGTCATGCTCTTTCTATAGTCCACTCTGTAGAGGGTCCAATGTAGGTGGCAGTACTATGTTTCTGCTTAGCACACCTGTGCAGGTTGGCATGGTTTTCAAACAGATGGATCTAGAGAGAAGTGTCTGTACTGTAATTAGGCTACAAGAGAAGTTAGTATGTTCGAACTTTAAAGTAACCGGTTAACAAGAGCTCTGGCCAGCTCAAGGATTGCCTCCTGATTAGGTTTCTCCATCTTACTGCTCCTATGGAAAAAGTCTGGGAGGCAAAGAGGGAGCTGAAGAGGGGAAGCAGATACTCTAACACAGCTCTACAGTTAATGCTAAGTGAGGGAAAGGCTAAGAGCACTTCATCCTGGTGATCTCATTTAATATACACAGAATCCTCTGAGGTAGGTTTACTATTTTATTCCCATTTTACAGGGAACTGAGGCCCTAAGGTGTTAAGAAAATCGCCCCAGATTAAACAGCTAGCAGATGGAAGAACTAAGATTCTAACTCAGGAAGTTTGACTCCTGTCGTCGTCGTCGTGGTTAACCACTTTTAACCATTATATGCTAATTTTAGTGTTCTCTTTACTTGGCAAATCTTCATTTATAGAATTTAGAATAAGGCAAGGATTTACTGTAATAGGATGCTTCATTTGGACATTAAAAAAAAAGTAGGTGTCCTTATCTATAAGACAAACCCTTAGGAGAGTATCTTAGAGACCATACAAAAAATCTTTAGTTAGAAAAGTATCCTGATGCCTATTTCTGAATATTTTAACAGCATCCTAAAACACATGGTCCTGGGCTGTGATAATAAAATCAACTTTCCCAGGGTCTTGCAAAGTAGGATGTTTCCTACTTGTCAGCCTTTTAGGGATGGGATTAGCTGAGAAGAGTCAAGTGTGCCACGCTGGGATCATTTGGGAGATATTATTTGGCTTCTGGGCACTGCTCTCTCTTTTCACCCTCATATGCAATGAGAATGCAATAGAGTTGGTACATTCCAGTAACGAGAGCAAAGTGAGGGGCCGATATTAGACACCACCAGAATAGGTATGCACTTGAATGAAGCACTTCAATTTAGGTTGCTCTATTACACTTGTTTGGCTTCCGTTTTTATTTTATGCTTGAAATGCCGGATAAGATTGCTTCTATTTCCGTTTTTTAGTTACTTCTTTGACCATGTTTGGTTTGGCAGTTAAGAAAAAAATCAACAGAAGGATTACATTTCAATGGTACAACACCTAATCCTCAGGCAAATAATTTGTCCACGCTTAATATAAAGTACTTAGGATGTATTGTTTGATGTAAACACTAGTTCTAATAAAATGGTGCCTGAGGTACAGTTCTTTAACGTGTAATACCCTGTTTGTGTTGGCCTGTACACATCCGATGTGAAGGCATTGTGATAAAATATATCCTCTTTAGCCTGACAAAAATGAAAATCAGAGTCCAGGACTCATAACAAGAGGGGAAAGATGCTATGAAACACTCAGCCCCTTGTGATATTTTGAGTTGGCACAGCGGAGAAGGCAGTTAGCACTTCTCTAGTGGAAACTTCCCAACTGTCTTGGAGGAGTGTCAGTTCAATCACTGAAGGCACTTCATTCGAATCTAACATTGTGCTGAACCCAAGTACATTTAGCTGCTGTGTTTGTGAAGTTTTCATAATTGAGAAGGAGCAGCTGCCTCAAAATAGTTAATTTCAAGCAGAAAAGAAGGTTAAAGAAAGCACATACAATTCAGCCTTCCTTGGATAGCAATCTCTGCTCTCAAATATCCACTTGCTATAACCTTTTCTCCACGACCCTGTGCTGCTTAGAAGCATACAAGGTTAATAATAGCAGGCAAAAAATGCTAGGCATTTCAAGACTCGGCATTCATCTTACTGTTCCACTAATGCGGGGATGACAGAAAGTCACTTTCAACCTCCTTTCCTGCTGCTTATATTACCTGCATGTTGTGAGATACTCCTCCAGGTATTGGAGAATAATCCCTGTTCATATGGTGTTATAAGAAAGATAGGCATATTGTCCATTATTCTCATCTGATTTAATGCTCATAAATCAGCAAAAACTCCACTTCAATCCACTTCTCTCAGTCTCTGAAGAACAGAGGCTCAGTAATAGCTCCATTCACAGTTCATCTGGCAACTCACTTCCAGAACAGCAGTGATTGAGAGCTGTCTCTATAATTGTAGTTTTAGCCAAAGGATGAAAAACCACAGGATCTGAACCGAAGGATCCTGTCTTATTCCATCACAGGACCAGTGACATTTTAAATGAGCTGTTGTTTTTGATTTGGATTGTATTTTAATGTCTATGGTCTATGGGAAAAGACTCATTCAAAGAGCAAAATTTGAAGTTGTTTTTGGCTTAGATTTTTACTTTAAGGGGCTTTACAAATACATCAAGTAGGAGAATCCAAGATGGCGGCATAGGTAAACACCTACACTGCTGCCTCAAACAACAATTTCAAAACTATAACTAAAAGACAGAACGGACATCATCCAGAACCACAGGAAAGCTGGCTGAGTGTAAGTTCTACAGCTAGAAGGAAAAAGAGGGGCTCACAGAAACCCAGAGGAGCTGCAAAAAGCTGAGGTACGGAGACGCACGCCCGCAGAGAGAGCGAGTGCCAGAGGCTGGCTTTCTCTGGTGGGAGGGAAACGGAGACTCCCAACGGCATTGAACCCCTTATCTTATGACACTAAACCTCAGATCCAGCAGAAACTCATACGGGGGAGTTTGGACTATGAAAAGGGAGAGGTGCAGGGAAATTTAGGGGAGTCGCAAAAGATCAGAAGTCTGGTGGCTCGCACGGCACTGCACAGAGGACAGATTGCTGATTGTGCTGCTGGCTTTCGAGAGTGGGCGGGAGACAGACCCTCCCAACTGTGCCACTTCTGACTCTATTAAGCCCCTGTTTCGGGTGAAACCCTGGAGACCTAGACTCTTGTGGTCCTGGTGTGCAGGGGAACTGGAAAGGCAGCAGTCTAGAGGCACTGCAGGCCTGAGCGCACAAGGACCGCTCCAGCAATTACCCAGTCACGTGAGACTCAGGGGCCGTGGAGGGTGGGGCTGACTGGAAGGCAAGGCGGTCCATTAAGCCCTGAGACTGCACCCATCCCAAGCTCAACAGAGGCTTCTTCGGTTTTGCCAGTCTGGTATCATAAGGCTGAATTCAACACAGAAGTTTCCCCAGCATAGTGAAAATGCTGAGACAAGGGAAGGGATCACAAACAAAAGAAATGGAGGGAAAAAAAAAACGACTGGATATAGAGTTCAAAACCACGCTTATAAGGTTTTTCAAGAATATGCTAGAAAAGATGGATAAATTTATCAAGTCCCAAGAGGAGATGCAAAAGGACCAACTAGAGATGCAAAAGATCCAACTAGAGATAATGGATAAATTTAGCGAGTCCCAAGAGCAGATGAAAAAGGACCAACTAGAGACACTGACTGAAATAAAAAATATTATGCAGAGTCCTAACAGCAGACTAGAGGAAGGCAAGAATCAAGTCAAAAATTTGAAAAATAAAGAAGCAGAAAACACTCAACTGGAAAAGCAAGAAGAGAAAAGAATCCAAAAATGTGAAGATAATGTAAGGAGCCTCTGGGACAGCTTCAAGCGTACCAACATCAGAATTGTGGGGGTGCCAGAAGAAGAGAGAGAGCAAGATACTGAAAACATATTTCAAGAAATAATGACTGAAAACTTCCCACATCTGGTGAAAGAAATAGACTTACAAGTCCAGGAAGCACACAGAACTCCAAATAAAAGGAATCCAAAGAGGACTACACCAAGACACATCATAATTAAAATACCAAGAGCAAAAGACAAAGAGAGAATATTGAAAGCAGCAAGAGAAAAATAGTTCATTACCTACAAGGGAGCACCCATACGACTGTCAGCTGATTTCTCAACAGAAACGATGCAGGCCGGATGGGAGTGGCAAGAAATATTCAATGTGATGAATAGCAAGAACCTACAACCAAGAATAATCTATCCAGCAAAGCTATCATTCATAATTGAAGGGCAGATAAAGAGCTTCACAGAGAAGAAAAAACTAAAGGAGTTCATCAACTCCAAACGAGTATTATATGAAATGCTGAAGGGTACTCTTTTAGAAGAGGAAGAAGAAAAAGGTAAAAGCCAAAAAATTATGAACAACAAATACATATCTATCAACAAGTGAATCTAAAAATTAAGTGAATTAAAAATTTGATCAACACTTTCAGAACTGGTTTGGCCAGAGCAGGACTCCGTGGCTGGAGATGGGGTTGTCTCCTGGCCCCCCAGCCTGGCCCTGGGGGTGACGGGAGCTGCTGTTGTGAATGCTGCCCGTACGCAGGCCCTCCAGCAGGGCAGTCTCCAAGGGCAGACCGCCAACCCTCTGTGTATATGTATTCTCGAGTTTAAATAGATTGTACATATCAGAATGTAAATGAACTGTAAAACAGCCATCTCTATTTTTCTTGACCGTTCCATAGCAGTATATATTTGTTACACATGCCTGCCTACCCTCCAGTAGCCATTTTGATATTTTGCACAGATAAAAGCTGATTAAATATTTTATGGAGAAAAAAAATTTGATCAACAGAATAAACTGGTGAATATAATAGAATCAGGAGTACAGAAAGGGAGTGGACTGATAATTCTCAGCGGGAAAGGGGTGAGGGGTGTACAGGGATAGACTGGACAAAAATCATACACCTATGGATGAGATCAATGGGAGGGAGGTAAGGGCAGAGGGAAGGGTGGGAGCTGGGTGGAGGGGTGCTATGGAGGGGAAAAAAAGAGAAACAAATGTAATAATCTGAATAATAAAGATTTAATAAAAAAAAAAAACAGAACAAAAACACACACACAGAAAAAACACACACACAAATACATCAAGTACTTGAACCCAAGAAGGTATCTTCCCTTTGACTCAAAATCTGCAAGTGAAAATGAAAACAGAAAACCTTTCTATGCTTCAGTTAATGATGCTGCTTAGTCATCATAGCACCCTTAGGAACCTAGGCTGGTCCTTACTGAGAGCTACAGAGACAAAAATGACCCCAGCATACACCATGACTTCCACTCCATAATGAGTCATGTGTCCTGGACATTGCTAAGTCGGCAGTGAGGTCAATCAGAGGCTGTCTCACAGCTCTCCTCCGGTGTCCTAGGCCCTCTGCCTGGAGGAAGGAGGCCGGGCTTCCAGTTAATTGAGGAAAGCTCTGGGAAGAATTGCTGGCTCATCCTCAAACTCTACTTACAGTGCCAGAACTAGTGCTAGAAACCAGAGCCCAAGACTCACTTGAGCCAGTTGTGTGCATTCAGGTACTGAGACCAGACCAGGAACTATGTCCAGAGCTTTCCAGGGCCTTTGCCAGCCTGGACAAGTGAGATTTCCTGAGATCTCTTTCCAGGTCAGATTCCTACCCATGGGAATGAAGCTGGAAGCAGATTTTACGTGAGATATAGAATTAGGATTGGAATTAGAAGAAAAATAAGGAAACTTTTTAGCAATTGGAAAAGAGGCCCTCCTTTGCTCCTATAAAACTCTCCAATCAAATCCTAAATGGTTTTCTATCCTGCTTCTTTTTAAATGTTTGGTCTGATATCCAACAGTGAGGCCAAGGAGATTCTCCTCCATCATCTTCCTGCCCTACCCCAAGCATGAGTACTTACATTCACCCTAGAGTTCAACCATTTTTTTCAATAGGCTTTAAGACTTCATGCCAATTCTTTTGTTGACTCAGATCTTTGTTATTCCACATACACTACCTCAGTTAATGAAGAAAGGGATAGGTTGGGTTCAGGCATCTTTTACTGCACAGAGATTTCTTTCTTTTTTCATTACAAATGGCATTTAAAAAATGAAGTTATTCTTTTTTATTTTTAAAACTCCTTCAGGGGGAATAAAGGTAACTTACTCTTTTATCCAGCTACCTGGGAGAGAGCCTGTTATTACCATCAAGACCCCTATTATATAGGCATCAGATTAAAAGCCACTTGTATAGCTATTTTTTTAAAAATTTTAATTAAATCGTTATTATTCAGATTATTACATTTGTTTTTCTTTTTTTTCCCCCTCCATAGCACCCCTCCACCCAGGTCCCACCCTTCCCTCCCTCCCGTTGACCTCATCCATAGGTGTATGATTTTTGTCCAGTCTCTCCCTGTATACCCCTCACCCCTTTCCCCCTGAGAATTTTCAAATAGATTCAAAATGCTCTTTTGGGTGACTATATTCTGAGGGCCAGCTCTCATTAGAAATTCTCTGCCATCAGTAATTTCCTTAGTTCAAAAGTTACTGCTGCAGCCTCTAAGAGGGAGGGTGGCGAGAGATGGAACCCCAGACCCACTTTCTAATAAGAATGTTCTGGGGCCAGAGGGTGCTGGTCCTCAGAGGAATTCAATTTGTTTGATCCTGTTCCTACAGCTTTTCTCATGCCCCTTGCAGCGGACTGAATAGACATGGTTTCCAGTTTGTTCCATTTTAACAAGGGAGAAACTTTAAGTCTAGATAAGACTTTTACAAGGTCACTCAGAAATCTGTTGAGCCTAAGCTTAGGGCAAAGAGGAGGAGACGGTCCCACACTGGTGGGAGGTGGAATGGGTGTGGGACAGGATTATGGAGGAAACTCAGGTTGCTATATAAGGCCTCTGGGCTCCAAATTTGAACTTATGATTCCCCTCCCCACCCCAATAAATACACATAATACTGTACATGTATTTTCCTTATGACTTTCTTAACATTTTCTTTCTATAGCTTACTTTATTGTAAAAATATTGTATATAAGACATATAACATAGAAAATAGGTGCTAATTGACAGTATGTGATTAGTAAGACTTCCAATCAACAATAGGCTGTCAGTAGTTAAGTTTCTGTCAAGTCAAAAGTTCCAGGAGGATTTCGATTTTGTGAAGGTTGTTCAAGGGTTAACTGCAATTTCACAGTACCAAGAGAGATGTTAGATAGATAAGAAAGTATTCTTAGCACAGAGGCCTTGTGTTCCAGTCAACAACAATGTGTGCATCCAGTTTCACTCTTAACTTATTTTTATTGAACTACTAGAGGCCCAGTGCACAAAATTTGTGCACAGGTAGGATCCCTAGGCCTGGCTGGTGATCAGGGCCTATCCGGGCCTTCCTTCTCCTGGCTGCCTGCTGCTGGCTGGGGACTTCCTTTGTTCCATACTGCTTCCTGGTGGTCAGTACATGTCATAGCAAGTGTTTGAATTCCCTGTAGGTTGAACTCCTGAGGTGACAATTTGCATATTACCTTTTTTTATATAGAAAGTTTCAGATTTGTTGGTTTTAGGAACACTAGATAAAGCAGAACTGAATGCTTGAAATGCAGAAGAAACTAATCTTAGTTGTTCTTACTATTCATTTTTCCTTCATTGTCTCTTAACTCCTCATTATCTCTACACCCTGTCCACTTCCCTCCTTCCCCAGGGCCACCACTCCAATCCAGGCTGCCAGGATTTCTCTGAACCTCTCTGCAGGGGTTTCCCAGGTATTCCCCCATTCTCCATCCTGCATCACTCGCATTCTCCACAACTGTAACCAGAGTGCTCTGCAGACAAGAAACCTGTAATTTAAAACATTTTATCTATTGATTGATTTTAGAGAAAAAGAGAAAGAAAGAGAGAAGCACCAATTTTGCCATTTCACTTATTTATGCATTTATTGGTTGCTGTTATGTGTGCCCTGACCTAAAATCAAACCCACAACCTTGGCAAATTGGGATGACATTCTAACCAACTGAGCTAGCTGGCCAGGGCCAATAAACCTGCATCTTTAACACACCTGGTTAGAACCATTCTTTGATGTTTCTGATCTTCCTAAGGACAAAATTTAAAAATCGTCTCAATTTGTACAAGTGCTGCACTTGGTAGTCCCAGTAACTCTCCTGTCTCTGGAAA
Organism: Lasiurus cinereus; assembly: GCA_011751065.1. NCBI lineage: Eukaryota > Metazoa > Chordata > Mammalia > Chiroptera > Vespertilionidae > Lasiurus > Lasiurus cinereus. The sequence continues at coordinate 15,269,407 of JAAGEH010000392.1, forward strand.
CTGGCCTTCCACTCACGTCAGGTCCCTGCTCTGGAATCCTTCCACAACCTTGAGAAAGGAGTATAGCTCATTTATTCCCACTTGCTTGGAGCACGTGTAGTCTAGTCATTTTTCTTGACATGGCTTAAAGGGAACTTCTGCACTCAAGTCTTGCAGGATACCCCTACCCGGACCATGGTAATTCTTGTAGTTACAAGTTTCCACGGAGCTCTGTGTTGGTTGATTGTGAATGAGGACAGGAGCCACACCTGTTCTGTTCCTTGCAAGCACCCATTCATTATGTGTTGGTTCATGGCAAGTGCTCGGTAAAAAGTTATTTATTAGTATGATGTTCAAAGGCCTAGTGACCACAGATTCTTTGTAAATTTGGCATCCTTTATGTTAAAGAAGATTCCGTTCTTCTACCTGAAAAGCAAGTTTACCTCACAGAGATCCAAGGACGATTTGGAATTCCCCTTCCCCAGTGTTTTCATGGTAAAGAATGAGAAATAGACTAATTAGATCAAATAAACAGTTGTCCCTTTGATGTCCCTCCCCATATGCAAATAAGTTTCAGATGGGAGAAAACCAAAAAGCAAATTCCAGTTGGTTTGGCCCTCCCTAATTAGGAGATAATAACAGCATTCTTTATTTTTATTGTTATTATGATTCAAAATGAACAAAACATCAGCATTGATCCTGGCATGTAAAGAATGTGGGCTGGTTTGGGAGACTTAATTATGTGAACACAATAGGTCACCAGTGAGGTGATGGGTAGGTTAACAGAACCCTAAAAAGTTAAGCAACTTGTGAAATAAATGTAGAAAGGTATGCTTAGTCATCATCTCCTTCACAATTACAATGACCTTTCTATCTGGTGATAAATGTAATTGTTCCCAGGGAGTTGCAGAGGGAGAGCTGCAGGTAAATGCACTGAGTCCTCTCTCAGCCCTCACAGTGACGTGGGGGAATCAGGCAAGCGCAGTGGTTGGCAAACTCATTAGTCAACAGAGCCAAATACCAACAGTACAACGATTGAATTTCTTTTGAGAGCCGAAAACTGACCTCTGTGCATGGGCCACGAAGTTTCAATCACACTGTATGTGCGCGCCCGCACGTGGTATTTTCTGGAAGAGCCACACTCAAAGGGCCAAAGAGCTGCATGTGGCTCTCAAGCCACAGTTTGGGGACCACTGGGCAAGCACATTCATGTGTGATGTGTGCTAGGACAGAGGTAGTGCAGAAAAGACATGTCTAACAGTCTCTCAGGGACAAGTGTCACAGGGTGGGCACAAGTGACTGGAGAAGACTTCCCAGGGGAATTGATATCTAGTTACACCTAAAGGACAAGTGGGGTTTGTGAGACAGGCAGATGCGAGTGCTGTGGCCTTTTGAACGGTACCTTACATAAGGAAATGCGCATATCTGATGCTGCCTGTAATATATCTATTATAACAATACACGAATAACATTCATGAATATATGATACCTGCAGAATGAATCAGTATGGAAAATCAGTGGCTAGAAGTTGTCTAACATCTCCGAAGCATCTGATAGAGTCCTGAGGGTTGCAGTGTGATTTTCTTTTGTCACCATGCTGATGCCGCACCAGTGCAGATAGAATGTGATCAAAGGAGATTTTCGAATGAGATTAATCTCACCTTGAAATTCTTCACATGCAGTGCAGGTTACACAGGACAGCCTTGGCCTGCCTCCTCCCCAATAAGCTCTGATCATCTCTATGTGGTGTAGTCACTATCCTGACTCAGACCAGCTATGCTGCTGGCCTTCCTAGCAATCCTGGAGGTTATTTGCACCAGACACCTTTCCAACAGGTCACCAGCTGAAACACTTCCAGGTGCCTTTCAATAAGATAAATTGCATATTAAATAGATATTTCCTGCTGCCTTGTCATTACGGGGATGAGGAAGGATAAAATACAGAAACTGTTTTTTCTTCTGGTGACATTCTTTTGTTGTCATAAAAAGGCACCATTGAAAAGACTGAAGAATATGAAACATGGTATCCAGATCTCCTTTTTGGAAATTCTATAGTCTTGAACAATCTGAGGAGAAAAAAAGAAGAGGGGAAGACAGAAGTGAGGGAGGGAAAGAAGTGAGGGCAACAGTACTCTGAATTTAGAAACCTGGCCTTGCTATCTGGATCTGATTTGGCCCGAGAATGCAAGCATCAGATAAAAATAAGTCACACAGTACAGGACAGATCTCCGGCTTCTCCTCTGCCTGGGGCTGCACATGCGCAGTGTGGCCTCTTTGGTCTAGAAGCGCTGAGCAGCATTCCCCAGCAGAAGGCCAGAGTGAGAAAGGGCCTGTGTTTGATGTATGAGCTTTGGCTTGCCATCGTGAGTCACCCCAGAACTAGCTGCAGGCAAAACAAAAATCTTTTGTGATTAATTAGAAAAACTGGACAATTATGAATTGACTGCACATAGCCAGGATATGGAGTATAAATAGTAATGACTGGCAGAGCATGATGAACACTCGTGTTTATGTGAGATCACTGGAGAAAGGCAAAATTTTAGCATGGAATCTGCCTCAATAGGACGATGTCTGACCTTTGACAATTTGAGGGTCTTGATCAAGATTCCAATTGACACCTTTAAAAGGGATTCTAGTTCAGTTTTATTTAAACCCCTCAAAACACTGGTCTCTGTGCCAAATTGACTGTTCTTTTTTTTTTTTTTTTAATTGACCCCAAACATATCCTTTTCAGCAGCTCTGTGAAATTGCTCACATCTTTGGCTAATTCCCTGCCAGTACACAGAGTTGTTGGCTGGTTATTTTGTCCTTCCAGGGCATTTGCTTCCACAGTTACACCCTCAGAGGACTTGAACACAGATATCATTTTTATTCTGAGGCACTTGTTGGTTTTATCTGCAAGGGAAATGAATGAACTGTTTTATCACAGGAAGGAGAGATCAGAATATTATAGTGAGTGGATTCATGATTTATTCTGCTTGGGGAAGATAAAGTGGGAAGGTCTACACACCACAAAGCAAAGTTGAATAAGACTTTAAAAAAAACGTGTGTGAACATTCTATTTTTTGGCACGTAATCCTGCTTTATTCCTCACAACACACAGAATGAGCACATACTACACTGTGGAGCTAGGAAAGATTCTTTCTTTTAAAGAAAGTTCACATGAAAAATAATTAAACTCTGACAGTGCCTGCAAATGTCAAAATACAAATTTCCTCCAATGATCACTTTTTAACCACCAAGGTAAGCAACTTTCCTTTGTCCTGGGGCAACAGTGTGAAGCACAACAAAATGCCATCTTGCTGCTCTTTACTCAGCACCTACCACATTTTGATAAGACATCTTCCAGACCTTTGAAATTTGGTTTCTGCCAGGCAATTAACTCGTCTTAACGTGCATTCTTTGCATCCAAGTGCCTTGCTGGCGCTCTGCTTGCCCTCGCTGGCATTCACATTGTTTTCTATTATTATTCAAGCAGAGCTGCCTCAGTAGTAAACCCATTGACCATTCAATCAGTGCAGTAGCTGCTGCGGATAATTAAAAGTTCCCAACCTCTTGCCCCAAGGCCAGGCTAGAGCCAGTCAGAGAGGAGCCAGGCCCTGGCTGCTCGGGGACCAATCGATCAGCTGATTAACCCTTCTTACTGATTGGTTAGAGCTGATTGCATCTCCAGTAAAGAAATCTCTCCTGGCCCTCAGGCACAAAAGGCAGCTATACATTCAGGATGGCTGAGAGAGCAGCCTCAGCAGTCAGTGTCCACACACAAAGTAGAGGGAGGAAAACAAACTCCTAATACAACCTTTTCAAGATTTTATCTCCTCACCCCTGTTTCCCCCGGGGACTATCTGATTTTATTTCTAGAGAGAAAAGCTGTTTCAGCCTCAGGAGCGATGGGAAAGAGTCTCAGCATCGGAGTTACTACTACTTATTTAGCTCTCGAAAAGGTGGTTTCTTTTCAACCACAATGTCCCCAAGTGCCCCCTTGCAAAGTGAAGGAGGTCAGAAAACACTGAAGACACAGCCTGAATAAGTGGGACTCTCTCAGAAGATTACTCTGGGGCCGGCTAACCTTGGCAGGGTTTGTATATGCCTACTAGTAAATATTTACCTTTGGAATGGACATACAATCTGTTTTCAATCGTGCTTGCCACTTGGCACTGTGAGAAAAAGATACTGTATGGGAACAGAGGCATTTAAAAAAAATGACTGTCCTGTGTTGTCTTTGAAGGGAGTAGCTGAGATGCTATCAGACAGGTGTGGTGGACAGGGCCCTAATGAGCAGCTCCCCCACTTTTCTTAAAGACTGATATATGCAGATTCAGTTGGAGAGCCCAGCAAGGAGAGTCTCCTGTGAAAGGTAGGCTCTGCAAGTCCCAGACTTATCATCCTATCGGTGGCAGAGGGGAGAAAAGCTGCATTTTGCGACGCACACATGGCAAATACTATCTCTGCCTCCATCTTCAAGAAGGCCAAGCTCTCACTGACGTCAAAGGCAGGTGGTGTATGGGCTGAGGCCACATATCAAATGGAAAATGTGGCAGGCAGGGTGGGAAACAAATGTTTTCCAGAATGCTCGCGATTTGCCCTTATTTGGGGATACTTATTGGTGGAACTGCAAGAACAGAAACTGCTGAGGTATTTCCAGAAACTCAGACATTATTCACCTCACAGCGAAGTTGGTGGTAGCAAATATATCTTGGATTCTAAGAGGGCGAGTTACAAAAGAGGTGGCAGTGCTCCATGAGCCCTTCTCAGAGTGGGACTGAGGGGCTGGGCTCTCTGGGAGTTGTCACAGGCATGGAGCTCTGCACTTTGAGAGCTGAGGGTAAGCAGGTGGAAACAAGATGGAAAAGAGCTTCAAGGTCCTGAAAGGAAGGAAAAATATTGTAGGAACACCAGAAGTGAATTGTATTTCACTCTGAGAAGGACCAAAAGAGTCAATAATGTGACCCTGGATATATTTATTAGCATTTTAATGGCCTCAGTCTTCTTGTCTTAAAGTAAGTTTATTAGCTCTCTCTCTCTCTCATATACACGCCCCATTTTTCTTTAATGGACTCAGCTATTTAATTTATTCTCAAAAATACATTTGTGAAATCAAAGTAGAATTTTTAAAACTTATGTGCAAACCAGAGCTGTATGCCATTAGAGGAGAAGAAAACTGGCAAACCTACGGGGCATGAGGTAATCACGTGAGTCCTGCTAACGCCATCACTGTTAGTTAAGAACCTCATTACACACCACTGCTAAATATAATGTGGAAAATAATATGAATACCTATTTTTGGTCTGTGGGAAGCTTCTAGTCTGATATGTGTAGTTAATGTTACTTATTAAAATGCTCATGATGCAACTGGGAATTTACAGTGTTTTGAATAAAATGTTTCTACTTGAAACTACTTTTCTATGTAAGATTTTTGTGCACAGAGATAAAAGGTATAAAATAGGTATTAGAAGAGAAATAAATAAGGTGATGCTTGTTAATTTTTTGTGATTGGAAAAAATGGACTATTTTTGGGAAACTGGGTCATTTATGATACATAGTGTAATTCAAAATCCATTGACATATTGTACGGTTTTGATATTGTTCAGAAGCTCCCCCATGGCAGTGTTCATTGTGCATCATTTTTGCATTATTCCATAATTTCTCTTTTATCAGAATTTCACTCAGGACAGGCGATACTTAAGTGGAATTAAGAGGTGCCCTCCTATCTTGAGGAAGATAAATGCAGCCTACAGTGGATTCTGAGTTCCCGGCCATGTCCCCAAACAGTGTCCCCGGTGAGTGCGCACCAGGCCCCAGACTAAAAAGAGGTCGGATTCCCAGAAGGGCAGCACTGTAATTGGAAACTCAGATTAGCCATTTTCTCGGTGGTAAAATGGAGACCACAGAACACAACTACTCACTCATCAGACCGCCTCGCAGCGGCAGCTCTTCTTCAGGATATGTTTATTTTTCAAAGAAAGCTAACAGAAATCACTGACTCTATTGAGTGAATTAAGTGAATGTGATTGATTTTCTTTAGTTATGTGTGATTCTGCTTATAAAACATTTTTGAGCTTTGCCTAGTAATGTCCCAAAGGTTAACAACCTGGATATGGAGGTTGGGGGAGTTTTTTAAACACCTGAAAAAAATACCAGTTCAGTGTGCCTCGCCTCACTTTTTTTTTTTTCTTTTTGAAGGATTTCTGGAGCACCCAACAATCAGCACAACTGAATATCAAAGTTTCTGTAGAAGTCAAGGAAACCAAACAAGCTTACTTGCCATTTTTTTTTCAGTGCCAACTTCATGCTCACATTGATTTATTCAGTAGAAAAGAAATGCAAGCAGTCACATGATGGGTGTTAGGAACACTACATGCCAACATTCAACATTTTTCCAAAGCTTCATATATAGGACTTTAAAAAGAAAGAGTGCACCCCATGTACACATTTTTGTTTGTTAATCCTCACTTGAGGATATTTTTTTCCATTGATTTTTAGAGAGAATGGAAGGGAAGGGGAGAGACAGAGAGAAACATTAATGTGAGAGAGACCCATAGATCGGTTGCCTCCTGTATGCTCCCGCATGAGGATTGAACCTGTAACTTGTTATATGCCCTGACTGGGAATAGAACTCACAACCTTTTGGTGCCTGGACAATGCTCCAACTGACTGAGCCACCCATCCAGGGCTGTACACATTTTCTTAAACATAGGCCAAATGCTATGTTTGGTTTTTGCTGTCTCAAGCTGCTTAGGAATTCCTAATGAGTAAACCATAGTGTTTAAGAGTAAAATATGGTTATGGCTCTTAAATGCAGGCTACATTTAACAACCGCATATTGATTTTTCTTGTAATTTTATTTCCATGAGCATTTCTGGTGTCTTAATTAGTAGCCTCTTAAGAGAGAGATTTAACATTCTCTTTATCAGGATTTGGCTTCTATGACACAGCTTCTCAGGGGAGAGAAAGTTCTAGACTTGCAGTTGGGGTGAAGAGGGAGAGAGTCTGCATTCTGTGCATGCATTTACCCATGCACATGATGGACAGTCCTCCCTCCCTCACCCTGCCAACACAATTAAGACAAAATAGTGTTGGTGAACGCAATGACAAAACTCAACAATTTCCAATTGCACACTCACTCTGTAACGGTAAAGAACTGCTTACCCCATGTTCCTTATTAAACTGAAGTATTTTATTTAATGAGCATGACTCATGCAAGGTGTTCCCATAAATCATCGGCTGGTTTACAAACTCAATAACTAGGCTTCCTGCTATAACTATGCTGTGCACACCTTAAATTATTAACACGCCAGGGCCTTAAGGCAGATCTTTGATGATGATGATATAAACACTGTGAAGACAAGGTGCTCTCTCAGCAAAAGATTATTGACTCTAATTACCATTTACCACAGGAAAAAGAAAAGAAAAGACAATAAATATGAGGAAGAATTGAAATCTAAGATTTAATTTTATGAGGAGCTTTAAACGCCTCCCTCCCAGCGTTTCCCCCCTTTTTTCTTTCTGTTTTACTTTTTGTTTGTGGCTGTTGTTCTGACCTTACCACACTGCTGGTGTCTAATGACAGCCCACGGTTGTCATCCTTAAAAGGATGACAGTTGTTAAGAGAAAAGGAAGGAGGGTAGAGAATGAAAGCAAGAGGGACTCTACAGTTGACATTATGTAGATTCTCTGAAATGTGACAGAAAAAGGCCAGAGGGGAGAGAAAATGATACACGCTGGAAAAAATCCCAGTTTTAATTGTTTTCACGTATATACATAATAAAAAGGTTAAAGGACTAATATGCCCAATTCCAGTCATTTTTTGGCTTAGTAAACTAGAACTTCAGGTCAGCTTTTCAGAGGGAATCATTTGCTCTTATTATGTATTTTGGTTTTACTGCATCTTCATTAAGTAGTTGTTGGAAAGATGCAAAGAAGTTAAAAAGATGTTCAATGATAAGACAGCTTATTAAAAAACAAAAATTGAGCAAAAGCACATGTTTTGTAATCCCATGAATAATGTGTGTTTCCATTCTGGGTAAGTGGACATACCAGCTTGGAGAGGAAAAGGGAAGGTCTATGGAGTATCTAGGACAGAAGGATGGATGGAAGAAAGAGAGGCTCAATTTAGCTTCATGCTGTCAGTGGCTTTTTTTGGGGTCTTCTCCTGTGGTTTTGCATATTTCTCATTTCAAAGACTGACTATCTGATGAGGTTGGCCAAATTGTTGCCTCAGATTTCCCCCTTACCGGCTCTCCAAATTGTCATTTAATATTTACTTATGGAATCATCGAATGCTGAAGTTGAAAAGGACTTGGAAATTACCAATGTCTTTTATTTACAGATGTGAAAAGTTTAGCAAAGAAAGGCCAAGTAATTTGGCCGATAATACGCTCTCTCAGTCTGTAGAAGTCTGAATGAAGGTGGGAGTCAAACCAGCTCTTTACTGTGTCATAAGGTGGTGTCCATGGGAACTTATCTGAGAATTGTAGAAATGTAGTCAATGACTGGGAAATTTCCATAAAACAGATGACACTGATTGCTATATCTACCCTGGGGATATCTAAGGCAGGTCTCATAATCCAGTAAAAATGTTGAAATATGACCAGAACATGGCAGGCAAATTCTGTGATAGTTGTTTACAGCTTTTTATTTGAAAAGCTTTCCTAGGAATTTTAGGATTATGTCAGAATATTGGTATAGGCCAGATTCAGGGCCACAAGAATTTGCTCCCAAGCATTATTTTCTCTATTATTTCCAACTTATCCACCCACCAAGTCATTCTTAGATTAAAAAAAAATATTATTTATTAATTTCAGAGAGAAAGGGAGAGATAGAAATGTAAATGATGAGAGAGAAGCATTGATTGGCTGCCTTCTGCACACCACACACTAAGGATCAAGCCCTGCAACCCGGGCATATTCCCTGACCAGGAATCAAATGAGACCTTCTGGTTCATATGTTGATGTTCAACCACTGAGCTGTACAGGCTGGATATCACCTGAGGATATTTTTTTCCATTGCTTTTCAGAGAGAATGAAAGAGAAGGAGGAAAGAGAGAGAGAAACATTGATGTGAGAGAGACACATCAACTGGCTCCCTCTTGCACATGGCCCTGGTTGGGGATCGAATCTGCAGTCCAGCTACATGCTTTTGTTAAGGAATCAAACCCATAACCCTTCGATGTGTGTGTGTATGTGTGTCCATGTGTGCGCACATGCTTCTGAACACCCTAACACCTTAGCCACACAGGCCAGGGCAAGGCTTTCAAAATCTTAATTGTATAGTCTAATTTTCTCATTGTGAGGAGAAATTTCATGTAAATTTTCCCTTCTTCATTAAATAATGGCTTTTCTTCATTGCTCCTCCCCCAGTTGTATTCTATTGCAGAGGTAACCACATAAATATTGACAGAAATGGTTCCTTTGTGTAGTATATGGACAGCCTTACAGAAACCTAGAATTTGGATGACCAACACATTGGTATTTTCTGGGGACTGTGAAATAAGTAAATACCAGAGCAGAAGTCCTAAAACTATGTGTATGTGTGTGTGTGTGTGTGTGTACAATGTTAATGTGCAATATTCATTGTTAAATGTGAAATTTACATATCAAGACTATTTCATGCTCTTTGCCTTGGGCAGATTATAAAGCCAAGAGCCACAATGAAAGTCTCTTCTTGAGCCCCTTTTAAGGGGCCCTGACTGGGGTTGGTGGAGGAGGCTCTTCCCAGCCTGAGCATCTGTGCTCTTTGCTGAGAGATTGCCTGGGGCAGAACCCTCTGATTGCTCTCCCTGGCCTTGCTCCCAGGGGTCGACCTAGGCTTTAGTAGTTTGACTCATCAATCTAACCTAGGGAAGGGGAACTAACAGAGGAGTGTGTGTGTGTGTGTGTGTGTGTGTGTGTGTGTGTGTGTATTACATGTACTTGGGCAGGGTTGCATCTAGAATCCTAGGAGGGCAGGAGCAGAAGTGGCCAAATGAGTTCCAAAGTTCAGGAACCAGGTCTCCCTGCTTCAGTTTAGGACTAGACAGAGCCCAGGCTGCTCCATCTGAAGGTGACAGAATTCTGTGCAATTAAGTGTTATTTCATTATTTATTTAACTCTTCTAAAAACTGTATTACATTTTTGCCCTAGCTAGTTTGGCTCAGTGGCTAGAATGTCCACCCTCTGACAGAAGGGCTGTGGGTTTCCCAATTGGGGTGTGCATGGGAGGCAACCAATATATCTCTCTTATATCAATGTTTCTCTTTCTCTTGGTCTCTCCCCTTCCTTTCCATTCTGTATAAAAATCAATGGAAAAATATACTCAGGTGAGGATTTCAAAAGCAATGTGTGCTTATGTGGTACTGTTCTATGCATATATATGCACATAATTCTTTAAAGAAAACACAATAAAAAACCTTTTAAAATAATGGAACATTTCAAGTATGTACAAAATAAGACAAATACAATCAACCTCATTTATCCACTGCACAATTTTAACAATTGGCAAACCAATGGTGAACTTTATTTTGTGTATATGCAACTCATGCCCCCATCACATTATCACTTTGAGGCAAACCCCAGACATCATATCATCTCATTCTGCACAGTTCCATTGCATTCTGCTTTTTAAAATTATAAAATACACATAACATAAAAATTACTATTTTAGCCACTTTTAAGTGTACAGTTCACTGGCATTAAGTACATTTCACACTGTTGTGCACCATCACCACCATCCATCTACAGAACTTTTCATCTTCCCAAACTGAAGCTCTACCCATTGAACATAACTATCCTGTTTTCTTCCCTCGAGTCCCTGTTCTACTTTCTGTCTCTGAGTCTGACTTCTTTAGGAGCTTCACAGGAGTGGAATTGTACAGTGTTTGTGACTGGCTTATTCCTCTTAGCATATTGTCATGGAAGTTCATCCATATTGTTGCATGAGACAGTTTCCTTCCTTTTTAAAGCCATGAATTCTGTTTAATAAGTCATTTGTTCATTTAATAAGACAGCACAGAGAATATTTTTAACCCTCTGATTTAAATATCTCCTCACTAATAGGTATTATTGCTTGCTTTTGACATGCTTATTTGGAAGGACTGACTCCAGAAGAGAAAGTCTTTTTTTCTCCTGCCAAAACTCTGGGTCACAGAGGGAAATGTCAGTGAGGGCTGTGTCCTCAGTAGCTTAAGATAAAAAGCACAGGATGCTTATCTTAAATGTGCTAATTTGTGGAATTTTGCATCTTCATATACTTCATTATTATTGTTTTCATCTTAATATACTTTAACTTTCCTGTCTGATTTACTAAGTGCATCCAGAGATCAGACATTTAAAAAAAATCATACTTGATGGTATGTTTTCTGGGGATGTCAAAGATAGACGACCTGAGGATTTAAATGCACATGATATAGATAGTAGGATCATACTCCTAATCTAAAAGCATGTTTCTCTCAAGAACCCCAAGTCCTTTTGGAATTAGCTAATTCATCTTCAAAATACCTCAGGAAGGTTGTGAAGCATGAATCACTTTCCCCAGTTGACAAATAAAGAAGGTAGATATTAGCGAAATCAGTCAACACCTAAAAAACACAAAGCAAGGTATGGCAGGACCCTTACTTTGGCTTTGAAGTTGCTATATCTATCACCTTAAGGCCTGTTCTATTCTGAGCATGTTCTCTTTTATCAGAGCTAAGACAGAATGAAAAATGTCCTGTGCCTATCACACAGTAGGCTCTTCCTATTTGTTGAAGAAAAATAAAAGATGAATTAGCCTAAAACATGTGGCAGAGACCTAGAGATCATAGTGTTCTGAGTCTCTCCATCTTGTTCCTTTAATCTCCATGTGCTGATTTCCTTTTCCCTGATGGCTTGGTGTGCGGGTCTGCTGGTCTAACTCCTTGCCTGTGGGGGGCTGCTTCTGGGCGATGGTGAGGAACAAAGGGCAGGGTCAGCTTTCTGAACCTACAATCAACTTTGCTCTAGTTCCCTTCCTGCTTCCAGTAGGAACCTGCCTCAGGCTTGGTCCTTTTACATCGTTCCTGTTCTGGGCTGTAGTCTTAGTCTTCTTCCTTTCTTTTGGGAAAAAGGAAAACAATGATAGAAGATATGGGAGAGCCAGAGTGCTTAATACAGCACAGCTCTCCCCCCTGCCCCCCCTTTTTTTTTGCACATAAGCGGTATGTGGACACACACATATAAAAGTATAATAGTTCATTCTCTTTTCTGCTTGCCCTAGCCCTGCTTACCTCTAAGTCACATCCTCCATAAGAAGTCTTATCTGACTCACTCATCATCATTTAGTCATCTGTTTGTTTGGTTGTCAGTTGTATTGCCATTTGTGGTTTTTTAATCTGTATTATTTTTTAACCACTTGTGATTCATCACTGCTCCCTCAACTTGAGGGTCACTTCCTCTGAAATTGGGACAGACTGAAAGTTACATATTTATGTGACTTAGCATGAGGTTGTGGGGCGGGGGCCGGGGGGGGAGGGCATGCAGCACATTTGTACTAAATGAACAATGGCCGTTCATTAGAGGACAAATGAAGGGACAATGACCTCAATTTAGTCACATAACACCACACAGAGGTGGAGATAAGAAGGTAGATTAGGGTTTTGGCCTTTCCCAGCTAGCACTGAATTGTAACTGCCCTGGAACAAAACAAGTTGGACCTGGCACACAGACTCTACCACATCAATGGTGCTCCATGCTCCTTTTGAGGTTACCATTAGATGGAAAAGCCATAGAGTTGATCGTATCCTCTGAAGTTACTAATCTGGAATACTCAGCTGTTGGCCAGATGAATATTTGGTTTTATGGTTTGGCTGTCTGTATTTAATTTTAGTAGAAGAGCATTATCTCACCTATAGTCCCTTTCTAGACTGCTTAACACTTAATTAGGAGTGCTAATGATTTTATTAAGAAGGCTTGAGAACACTGACATTTTTTTTATTTGAAAGAAGTTGCATGGCATAAGTAGTTATGATATTATTTCAGATAGCTGACAAACTAACCATCTTATTTCCTAATGTCTCCTACTGAAGCAAGCCAAGTATGCCATAAACTGGGCATGACAACTGAGTTTAGTTGATATCACCAGAGAAACTTAATCTGAATGCAGCAGTACATAAAACATTTCTATAATGAGAAATTTGCAACTTAAAACAATGCTTTTGTAACTCTGGACCTCTTGGGGGAAAATATAAAATGAGTCTTTAAGTCGACAAAAGACGATATATGCATTCAGCTTTAAATGTGTTCACTGAACAGGCTCTTTTCCTTTATCAGGAGAGCATAATCATTCCACAGCAGGAGAGATGATTAAATCGGGGCATGGGATTTTTCAGTCCATACCTGTTTCCAACTATTTCTCCAGTAGAAATAATATTTATCTCTTTGCAATATAGTGTCAATGCTTATGCAATCTTTGACATAGGGATATGTAGGCTGTTCAGCTGCAGAGGTAACATTTGCTTTTTCAACTTCAGGCTGATTATTGGCTTATAAAATCAAAGAAAGGCAAGAATACCAACTCCCACCTTCCCTCCACATTTATGGGGATTAACTACATTATTCAATGTATTTCTTAAGAATTAAATTAATTATAATGCATTTGGATTCCCTGAGCATTCTTACAATTAATTTGTGCTATTGAGTTATCAAATATCCCTTTCTTAAGGGATTAGCTCATTTCTGATATTTTGCACTGGTGTCCCGAAAAGTAATTTTGGACTAAAAAAAAAAAAAAAAAAAGGATCTTTTTTCCAAGGATTTGTTTTTAATTTCCAAAGGAATTCTTGAAACACCAGAATAAAAAAGAACAACAGTGGCTAAACTGATCATCTGATAACACAAATTCATGAAAGTAAGGGTAAAGGAAATGCTCTCATCTTATCTGCTTTTTGCATGCTAAGCACTAAGACAGTGCCTAGTTGAAATTCATAGTTTCTGGTTCACTACAGAGCTATTGAATCCAGTTTAAAAAAAATTGTATATTTTAATAACTTGTGTCAGGTGATCAGATATCCCTGAAAATACCCTGAATTTTTTTAATATATCTCAGTTTGAATTAAAAATATTCTTGCCAAGACTGGTTTGGTTCAGTGGATAGAGCGTTGGCCTGCGGACTGAAGGGTCCCAGGTTCGATTCCAGTCAAGGGCATATACCTTGGTTGCAGGCACATCCCCAGTAGGGAGTGTGCAAGAGGCAGCTAATCGATGTTTCTCTCTCATCGATGTTTCTAGCTCTCTGCCCCTCTCTCTTCCTCTCTGTAAAAAAAAAAAATAAATAAATAAAAAATTAAAAATATTCTTTCCACAGTGTCACTTAACTTCCTTTTCCAAATCTAATCAAATCTTTGCAAGGGCAGCATATAGCAAAGAGATTTTTTTTAAGGTAAATAGTGAGATTGTTGATCCTTTGAAAACATTAGGTCCATGTATTAAGGACTAAAATAATGTACAGTGCTAGATAATTGCTTTACACATATTTATTTGAGGTAATCTAGTCAAGGCCTCATTTGCTTGTGAAAGTTAGAAGGTCAGTTATTAGAGCTGTGATGTCATTAATAGGAAACAGTTCACAGATAAGAAAAGGTAGTTATGGAATTACTTTTAAGAGAACAACAAACCTAGAGAGATGTTTATAACATTTGAGCCAGTAAAATTAGAACATATAAAGAACATGTTTTGGATCAGTTCTGAGAAAACTGGATTTATATTTTGAAAATCACAATACTAATCTAAACAGAACTGAAATTATTATAAAATCAAACCAAATTTAAAAGTATCAATAAAACATTATTTTGTACTTCACAATTTTGTATTTATAAAAGAGATGCTTTTTAATGCCAAAAGAAACATGCAAATTAACCATCACTCTGCTACACCCACCAGCCAATCAGGAGGGAATATGCAAATTTGAAGGAGAAAGATGGCAGCTGTCCAGCTGCCCCAGGCTCAGAGTGGCTGGGTGGGGCAGGACACATGCTATGAGAGAGAGGCAGGGGAGGGAGTGAAGGGATCTATAGGAGCTGCACTCTGGCCACAGTGAGGATGAAGACGGAAGATTCCAGAATCTGCAGCAAAGACAAAGATGGCAGACTCTGGTTGGAGTCTGTAGCAAAGGGGAAGATGGCAGACTCTGGTTGGAGTTTGCAGCAAAAACAGCAGTCTCCTGCCAGAGAGAAGTCCCAGGTGCCAGAGGAAAACCAGTGTTGGAAGCCAAGGGAAGGAAGGCCTATTGCACGAATCTCTTCATGCAATGGATCTCTAGTATATATATAATTCTTTATTGTTTAAAGTATTACATAAGTCTTTTTCCCTCACTGACTTTCCCTAGCTGCTCCCATCCCTCAGCACATTCCCTCAACCCCCTACAGTCTGTGTACATTGGTCATGCTCACATGCATGCATACAAGTCATTTGGTTGATCTCTTACTCCTCCCACCTCCCCAGCCTCATCTCCCCTGCCTTCCCTCTTAGGTTGGACCGTCTGTTTGATGCTTCTATGACTCTGGCTCTATTTTTGTTCATCAGTTGATGTTGTTCATTATATTCCATAAATGAGTGAGATCATGTGATATTTATCTTTCTCCAACTAGCTTATTTCATTTAGCATAATGCTCTCCAGGTCCATCCATGCTGTTGCAAATGGTAAGAATTCCTTCTTTTTTACAGCAGTGTATACTCCATTGCATAGATGTACCATAGTATTTTAATCCAGTCATCTGCTGATGGGCACTTAGGCTGTTTCCAAATCTTAGCTATTGTAAATTCTGCTGTTATGAGCATAGGGGTGCATATATCTTTTCTGGTTGGTGTTTCTGGTTTCTTGGGATATATTCCTAGAAGTGGGGTTACTGGATCAAGTGGGAGTTCCATTTTTAATTTTTTGAGGAAACTCCATACTGTTTTCCACAGTGGCTGCATCACAATATATATATATTATTAAAAAAAAAATCTTTATTGTTGAGAATATTATAGATGTCTCCCTTTTCCATCCCCCATGGCCCTCCTTCCGCCATTTCTCACCCTGCCCTAGGCCTTCACCACCCTATTATCTGTATCCATAGGTAATGCATATATGCATATAAATTCTTTGTTAATCTATTCCCTCCCCCCTCCCTGCTCCTTGCCTCTGAGATTCATCAGTCTGTTTCATGTTTTCATGCCTCTGGCTCTGTTTTATTCATCAGTTTATTTTGTTCATTAGATTCCTTGTTCATTTATTTTGATTTTTAGACTCAATTGTCAATAGATATCTAGTCATTGTCATTTTATTGTTCATATTTCTTCCTCTTGTTATTGTTCTTCTTGTTCTTTTTCTTCTTCTTTGTCTTTTTCTTGTTCTTGTTCTTTCTCTTCTTAGAGAATACCCTTCAACATTTCATGTAATACTGAGTTAGTTTTTTCTTATCAGTGAAACCCTTTATCTGACCCTCAATTCTAAATGATAGCTTTGCTGGGTAGAGTAAACTTGGTTGTAGGTCCTTGCTATTCATCACTTTGAATATTTCTTGCTACTCCTTTATTGGCCTGCAAAGTTTCTGTTGAGAAATCAGCTGACAGTCTTATGGGTACTCCCTTGAAAGTAACTAACTTTTTTTCTCTGCTGCTTTTAAGACTCTCTCTTTGTCTTTAACCATTGGCATTTTAATTCTGATGTGTTTTGGTGTGGACCTCTTTGAGTTCTTCTTATTTGGAACTCAATGCTTCCTGTATGTGTAAGTCTATTTCTTTCACCAGTTAGGAGAAGTTTTCTGTCATATTTTCTTCAAATAAGTTTTCAATATCTTGCTTTCTCTCTTCTCCTTCTGGCATCCTCATAATGCAAATGTTGGTACATTTACAGTTGTCCTAGAGGTTCTCTATACTATCTTCATATTTTTGGATCCTTTTTCTTTTTGCTCTTCTGTGTGGGTATTTTATGCTTCCTCATATTCCAAATTGTTAATTTGATTATAAGAATCTTCTACCTACTATTTAATCCTTGTAAATTATTCTTTATTTCAGTTAGTGTATGCTTAATTTCTGACTGGTGGTCCTATTTTATGTCTTTGAAATTCTCACTAAGATCCTCAAAAGTCTCACTAAGTCCCTTGAAGCTTTCATTAAGATCCTTGAACATCCTTATAACCATTGTTTTGAACTCTATATCTAGTAGTTTGTGTGCTTCCATTTCTTTTTCTTTCCCTGGAGATTTCTTCTGTTCTTTCATTTGTGACATGTTTCTTTGTCTCCGAATTTTGGCTGCTTCCTTGTATTTGTTTCCATGTATTAGGTTGAGTTACTATGTCTCCTGAAATTGGCAGAGTGGCCTTGTGTAGAAGGTGTCCTATAGGGCCCAGTGGCTCAGCCTCTTCAGTCACCTGAGCTGGGCACTCTAGGTACATCCCTATGTAGGCTGTGTGCACAGTTTTGTAGTTGAGCCTTGATTGGTATTAGTGTCACTGGGCAGAGTTGACCTCCAATCTAATTAGCTGCAAGGACCAGCTGTGACTACAGTGGGAGAGCCCTGTGCAGGAGACACCCCTCTGGAGCAGGACTTGTTTCAGTGGGGGTTTAGTGTTCACTGAGTCTGTCCCTTGAGTGTGTCATTCATGGATGTATAGAATTGTAATCTGGTATGGTCTGAAGCTGTCCATTGGGTACACTGGCTCTGGTCCTCCCAAGAGGTGCAAAGTCTGCCACTGTCTGAGGTTATCTGGCAGGAGCTACAGTGTGATCTACAGATGGCTGCTACTTGTGTTGGGCTTAGAAGTGTCCAAGTGGGGCCAACCTGTGAAACAAGGCAGGCTGCTTCTAATATGGGGGGTCTTGCTAATGCTAACTGCTGCTTGTTTGAGAGGTTTTAGAAAAGTCTGAAGCCTGAGCCAGGACAGGCCATTCATATGGAAAAGCCACCTAAATCAATTGAGTGGGGCTGCAAATTGAATGCAGAGGGGTCTCAAAGAATTACCAAGTCTGAGTGAACACTGAATCAGGCTGCTGGAAACTCAGATATGGCTACCAGTCATCTCTGAGACAGAAGAGGTCTTAGCTGTCTGGAAAAAAACTGCCCCTGAGTTCTTGCTCTGGTGCCAGACAACCCAGTTCCTTGCTATATATCCTTGGACTCCCCTAAACTACTACCCCAGCAATGGAGCTCAGAGGAAAGAGGAAAGAGGACCATGTAAGTTCATGAAGTTCCCCTTAAAGAGGAACTGCATGTGTCTCTAGCAACCTCTATGTCACTTAGCCATAATCTCTGCTGGTTTTTACAGCCTGAAGTTATGGGAGCTTCTCTTCCCAGCTCTGGAACCCTGGGCTGTGGGTCTGGGACCACTTGCTCTTCATGGGAGCCTCCACAGCAGAGATATCCCTCCCAATTAAAAAAACACCACCTCTGGGTATTGGACCAGCCTGTTTTGTGCCTCTGCTCTTCCTACCAGTCTCTGTGTGCTTTATTCTTTACTTCTCTAGTTGTAGGACTTCCATTCAGCTAGATTTTAGGTGGTTCTGAATGATGATTGCTTTGTATTTTAGTTGTAATTTTGATGTGGTTGTGGGAGGTGGTGAGTATCGACATTTACCTATGCTATCTTTGTTCTCTTCAATATATTTCTTTATAGTAAAAATACTTGAGGTAAGGAAGAGTCTTTTCTTACTATCTTGAAAGGTCATTTAACTGCATAAAATAAAAACCAAAAAAGGAAAATTTCTTGTTTTTAGTCTTTTTAATCTTATTTTTGAATTCTAGTTAATACAGAATATTATATTAGTTTTAGGTGTACAACATAGTGAGTAGACATTTATATAACTTATGAAGTGATCTAGTAACCATCTATTACCATACACAGTTATTACAATATTATTGATTATATTCCCTATACCATATTTTATTTATTATTATTATTTTTTAAATAAATCTTTATTGTTCAGATTATTACAATTGTTCCTCTTTCCCCCCCATAGCTCCCCTCTACCTAGTTCCTACCCAACCCTCTGCCCTTACACCTCCCCCTCAACTGTCCTCATCCGTAGGTGTACAATTTTTGTCCAGTCTCTTCCCCCATCCCTCACACCCATTCCCTTCTGAGAATTGTCAGTCCACTCCCTTTCTATGCCCGATTCTATTATATTCACCAGTTTATTCTGTTCATCAGATTTTTTATTCACTTGATTTTTAGATTCACTTGTTGATAGATATGTATTTGTTGTTCATAATTTTTATCTTTATCTTTTTCTTCTTCTTCCTCTTCTTAAAGAAAACCTTTCAGCATTTCATATAATACTGGTTTGGTATTGATGAACCCCTTTAGCTTTTTGTTATCTGTGAAGCTCTTTATCTGCCCTAAAATTCTGAATGATAGCTTTGTTGAGTAGAGTAATCTTGGTTGTAGGTTCTGGCTATTCATCACTTTGAATATGTTTGCCATTCCCATCTGGCCTGAATAATTTCTGTTGAGAAATCAGCTGACAGTCTTATGGGTACTCCCTTGTAGGTAACTAACTGTTTTTCTCTTGCAGCTTTTAATATTCTCTCTTTGTCCTTTGCTATTGGCATTTTAATTATGATGTGTCTTGGTGTGGTCCTCTTTGGATTCTTTTTGTTTGGGGTTCTCTGTTTTTCCTGGACTTGTAAGTCTATTTCTTTCACCAGGTGGGGAAAGTTTTCAGTCATTATTTCTTCAAATAGGTTTTCAGTATCTTGTTCTCCCTCTTCTTCTGGCACCCCCATAATTTGAATGTTGGTATGCATGAAGTTGTCCCAGAGGCTCCTTACACTATCTTCATATTTTTGGACTCTTTTTTCTCTTTGCTTTTCTGGTTGGATGTTTTTTGTTTCTTTGTATTTCAAATCTTTGACTTGATTCTTGTATTCCTCTAGTCTGCTTTTGGATCTCTGTATATTATTTTTTATTCCAGTAAGTGTATATTCAATATCTAGTTAGTCCTTTTTCATATCTTCGAGGTTCTTGCTAAATTTATCCATTTTTTTCTAGGAAATTCTTGAAAACCTTATAACTGGTTTTGAACTCTATATCCAGTCATTTGCTTTCCTCCATTTCTTTCATTTGTGACCTGTTTCTTTGTCTCTGCATTTTGGTTGCATCCCTGAGTTGATAGAGTAGCTTTGTGTGGTAGGTGTCCAATAGGTCCCAGTGGCTCAGCCTCCCCCGTTACCTGAGGTGGACACTCTTAGTGCACTCCTTTGTGGGCTGTGTGCACAGTCTTGTTGTATTTAAGCCTTGATTTTTGTTGGTATCACTGGGAGGAATTGACCTCCAGGCCAATTGGCTGTGAAGATTAGCTGTGTCTATGCTGGGACAACTTCTGTGCTGGAGACATCCTTATGAGACAAGATTTGTGAAAGCCTCTGTGCTTAGCTTGGATGCGTGGAGTCTCAGAGTGGAACCAACAGTGATGGCTTTTCATCAGCCCTGCCCTAAGAGGACCCCATTTCTCAGTGTCTCTTGCTTATTGCTGAAAGCACCTCTAAGAGAAAGCTGCCCTTGAGTTTTGCCCACTGCCAGATAGTAGTTTCTCCCCAAATGAGTCGGGGTTTCCAGAGTGTCATCCAGAATTGGAGTTCAGAGCCATCAGGAGCTTTTGTCTGCCTCCCGATTGAGAAAGCTAGCTGCGTACTCAGTAGTTGCCAGCCCTCTCTGGATGTATGCCTCCGTACCTCTGCCTTCTGCAGCTCCTGTGAGTCTCAGTGTGCTTTTCTCTTTTTTCTAGTTGTAGAATTTCCACTCAGCCAGTCTTCCTGTGGTTTTGGATGATGTCCGTTTTGTCTTTTAGTTGTAGTTTTTTTTTTTAATATATTTTATTGATTTTTCACAGAGAGGAAGGGAGAGGGATATAAAGTCAGAAACATCGATGAGAGAGAGACATCGATCAGCCGCCTCCTGCACACTCCACACTGGAGATGTGCCCGCAAGCAAGGCACATGCCCCTGACCGGAATCGAACCCGGGACCTTTCAGTCCGCAGGCCGACGCTCTATCCACTGAGCCAAACCGGTCTTGGCATTAGTTGTAGTTTTGATATTGTTGTGCAAGGCAGCAGATTAGGTGTTTACTTATGCTGATATCTAGGTTTCTCCATGCCGTAGTTTAACATTCCATGTAGAGAGCACACTCACTGAATATCACAAACCCTAGCAGAGATTACACCCACTGAATAGTGTCCTGATTATTTTTATAATTAGTGATTTTTTTAAATTAAAATTTTTTCCCAATTATAGTTTACATTCTGTATTTGTATTAGTTTCAGGTATACAGCATAATAGGTATATAGCCATATTCTTTACAAAATGATTCTCCTGACATTTCCAGTACCCAACTGGCATTGAAAAGAGGGCCACCAGGTATGGGTCTAGGTTGCAATTTTTAAAGAGAATGATAGTGGAAGGCTTCAAAGAGGGAATGATGTTTGGGCAAAGACATTATGGAGCTAAGGGATGTCTAGGAAGAGATTTTCCTGGGTAAGGGTAGCAGATAATGTGAAGACTCTAATGCCTGATGTTTGGGGACCAGCAAGGCACTTAGTCACCTCCTGTGTTGATTCCATTTCTGATGTCATATCTCACAATTAGAGGTGGGTGAGCAAGGAGAAGAGCTGTAGGAAATGAAGTCTAATGGTAAGGAAGCCAGATCATATAGGGCCCTGTGATCCACTGTCAGGACTGTGATATTCACTTTGCAGGGTCTAAAAATTTCAGGATTTAAATTTCATTTTAAAAAGATTCCTCTGACTGCAGTGTTGAGATTAGACTAAGGGTTATTATTGCTTATTGTTGCAGCCTCTGATACTAAGAAAATGGCTTTCTGGGGATAGGAAGTGCATGAGTATTAAATGAATTGGGTCGTTTATTTAGAGTAGGTTGTTTATTCAGTCCATATACTGATATTGTTTTGCCTTTGTACATATAGGTATTCTCCCTTTGTTCACATTTTCTTCTTTGTGTTTACTAGGGTCTTCCAGATGACAAGGAAAAGTCAATTACCTTGAGTGAAAGGAGAAAACCTCAAAGGCCTTCAATCAAAGCAGCTGACATAAACTTGCAAATCATTTGGGTGAAACAATGGAGAAGGCTGGGCCTGTGATTATGGGAGATGCTTGCTCTGCCTAAAAGCATACACAGTGAAATTTTAAAAATGCTTAAATCAAGACACACTTGTGGTGGAACAGGATCAAGCTACCTATTCCTGAGGACCGTTTAATGGTGGTTTACCATAGAGGTGCCAGGGAACAAAAGCAGAATGTGAGATAATCTCAACTCTGCATAGCAGGCATCATAGAAAGCTGCCCTGTCTTCTACTGAATATTTGTGCCACTTAGAACAGGCCACTCCCTCTGTAAGGTTGCTGCCCTGAGCCGGTGTGTGCTTGGCCTGGGTGGACAGCAAGCTATATTTCTATCTTCGCTTGCCCGCTCAGCCAGAAGTTCTTGTGCAGTGCGTAAGCTGCACACCCATCTTTCAGGTCACAACAACGCCCTGGCAAAATTGCCAACTTTGTTTTCCTCTTGGTAGCAGGCAGGTCTTCCTTTTTGCTTGGGCAGCTCTCTACTTTGATGTACTTTGCTGCTTTTCCTCTCTGCTTTTTCTCTCCTGTCATCATGGATGTAGGAATTCTATCTCTCTGTGTTTAGTTCAAACTCCTTGGAAAAGAATCTGTGGAGTTGGCTAGTCACCTACTGTAAAGATCGTGTTTAGGGGCTGGTTGTTAGCTCTTATAACTCAGGAACCCATTCAGCCCTGTCCAGAGCATGAATATCACAAACCCTAGTAGAGACAACACCCACTGAATAGTGTCCTGAATAATATAATCTTCAAGAACAGTACTTTGTTCTGGATTACATCTTGAGTAAAGTGACTCAATTTATAGGAAAAAACATAATAATGTTATAGTAACATTTTCCTTTTGGATACCCCAGGAAAGAAACTAAAATGCATAATAATCTAATATATACAGTGCTTGCGTTTACCAAAGAGAAGTCATTAAGTGTACAGTTTAATACTGAATATTTGCAACCAAAGGACTCCTTGTATCATGCCTATAACTAATGTTCTTAGTCACCTTATTCCATTTCAGGTCCATATCAACTTTGTAAATGTATGTTTCTGCATTTCTCTTTTTGCTGCCATTCACATGCTTTATCATCTTTTATTATAATTATCATCATGACTTTCTTTCTGGTATCTTGGTTTGAACCTTCTGCCTTTTTAAAAGCATCTTTATATCACCACTAGAATAATCTTTCCAGAATACACATCTGATAACATGTCACATCACCCTGACTTAAATTATTTTATTTTTTAAAATATATATGTTTTTTATTGATTGTAGAAAGGAAGGGAGAGAGATAGACACATCAGAGATGAGAGATAATCACTGATCAGCTGCCTCCTGCACGCCTCCTGCATATCCAGGGATATGCCTTTGCCTATGCTCTACCAACTGAGCCAAACCGGCCACAGCAAATTTTTTTATTTTTCTTTCTATTTTTTTTTATTGTTTAAAGTATTACATATAGTAGTACATATATCTCCTTTCCCCCACCCCACAATTGGCCTTCCCCCAGCCTCCCCTAATCCCTGTGGCATGCCTTCATCCTCCCCCCCCACCCTCACCAGTGTCTTGTGTCGATTGGTTGTGCTTAGATGCATGCATACATCTTTGGTTGATCTCTTTCCCCATTGACCTACCCAACACTCCACAGCCTTCCCACTGTAATTTGACAGTCCTGTTCAGTGCTTTACTGCCTCTGTTTCTATCTTTTTGTTCATCAGATTATCATGTTCTTTATTTTCCATAAATGAATAAGATCATATAGTATTTTTCTTTCATTGCCTGCTTATTTCACTTAACATAATGCTCTCCATATCCATCCATGCTGCTGCAAATGGTAAGATTTCCTTCTTTTTTTTCCTTTATTTTATTTTATTTTAAATTAAATCTTTATTATTCAGATTATTACATTTGTTTCTCTTTTTTCCCCTCCATAGCACCCCTCCACCCAGCTCCCACTCCTCCCTCTGCCCTTAGCTCCCTCCCATTGATCTCATCCATAGGTGTATGATTTTAGTCCAGTCTCTCCCTGTACACCCCTCACCCCTTCCCCCCTGAGAATTATCAGTCCACTCCCTTTCTGTGCTCCTGATTCTATTATATTCACCAGTTTATTCTGTTGATCAAATTTTTAATTCACTTAATTTTTAGATTCACTTGTTGATAGATATGTATTTGTTGTTCATAATTTTTTGTCTTTTACCTTTTTCTTCTTCCTCTTCTAAAAGAGTACCTTTCAGCATTTCATATAATACTGGTTTCGAGTTGATGAACTCCTTTAGCTTTTTCTTCTCTGTGAAGCTCTTTATCTGCCCTTCAATTCTGAATGTTAGCTTTGCTGGATAGATTATTCTTGGTTGTAGGTTCTTGCTATTCATCACGTTGAATATTTCTTGCCACTCCCGTCTGGCCTGCATCGTTTCTGTTGAGAAATCAGCTGACAGTCGTATGGGTGCTCCCTTGTAGGTAATAAACTGTTTTTCTCTTGCTGCTTTTAATATTCTCTCTTTCTCTTTTGCTCTTGGCATTTTAATTATGATGTGTCTTGGTGTAGTCCTCTTTGGATTCCTTTTCTTTGGGGTTCTGTGTGCTTCCTGGACTTGTAAGTCTATTTCTTTTACCAGATGTGGGAAGTTTTCAGTCATTATTTCTTTAAACAGGTTTTCAGCATCTTGCTCTCTCTCTTCTTCTGGCACCCCCACAATTCTGATGTTGGTACGCTGAAAGCTGTCCCAGAGTCTCCTTACATTATGTTCACATTTTTGGATTCTTTTCTCTTCTTGCTTTTCCAGTTGAATGTTGTCTGCTTCTTTATATTTCAAATTTTTTACTTGATTCTTGCCTTTCTCTAGTCTGCTGTTAGGACTCTGTATGATATATTTTATTTCAGTCAGTGTATGTTTAATTTCTATTTGGTCCTTTATCATCTTTAGTAGGACCTTTTCCATCTCTAGTTGGCTCTTTTGTATCGCTAGTTGGTCCTTTTTCATCTCCTCTTGGGTCTCACTAAATTTATCGAATTTTTCTAGCATATTCTTGAAAAACCTTATAAGCGTGGTTTTGAACTCTATATCCAGTCGTTTTTTTTTCTCCATTTCTTTTGTTTGTGATCCCTTCCCTTGTTTCGGCATTTTCCCTATGCCAGGGAAACTTCTGTGTTGGATTCAGCCTTATGATACCAGATGCAAAACCTATGAAGCCTCTGTTGAGCTTGGGAGGGGTGGAGTCTCAGGGCTTAAGGGACCGCCTTGCCTTCCAGTCGGCCCCGCCCTCCACAGCCCCTGAGTCTCACGTGACTGGGTAATCCCTGGAGCGGTCCTTGTGCGAGCGCACCCGCAGTGCCTCTAACCGCTGCCTTTCCAGCTCCCCTGAGCACTAGGACCACACGAGTCTAGGTCCCCAGGGTTTCGCCCGAAACAGGGGCTTAGTGGAGTCAGAAGTGGCACAGTTCGGAGGGTCTGTCTCCTGCCGACTCACGAAAGCCAGCGGCACAATCAGCAATCTGTCCTGCGCGCACCACTGTGCATGTGCGAGACCAGACCTGATCTTCTGCGACTCTCCTAAATTTCCGTGCACCTCTCCCTTTTCACAGTCCAAACTCCCCCCGTATGAGTTTCGCTGGATCTGGGGTTTAGTGTCATAAAATAAGGGGTTCAATGCCATTGGGAGTCTCCATTTCCCTCCCGCCAGAGAAAGCCAGCCAGGTACTCTGGCACCCGCTCTCTCAGCGCACGCGTCTCAGTACCTCGGCTTTTTGCAGCTCCTCTGGGTCTCTGTGAGCCCCTCTCTTTCCTTCTAGCTGTAGAACTTACACTCCGCCAGCTTTCCTGTGGTTCTGGATGATGTCCGTTCTGTCTTTTAGTTGTAGTTTTGAAATTGTTGTGCGAGGCAGCAGTGTAGGTGTTTACCTATGCCGCCATCTTGGATTCCCCCATGGGAGACCAGATTTCCTTCTTTTTTATAGCAGCGTAGTATTCCATTGTGTGGATGTACCATAGTTTTCTAATCCACTCATCTGCTGATGGGCATTTAGGCTGCTTCCAAATCTTAGCTATGGTGAATTGGGCTGCTATGAACATAGGGGTGTATATATCCTTTCTGATTGGTGTTTATAATTCCTGGGGATATATTCCTAGAAGTGGGTCAAATGGGAGTTCCATTTTTAATTTTTTGAGAAAACTCCATACTGTTCTCCACAGTGGCTGCATATTTTTATTGAGAGAGAGGAAGGGAGAGGAATAGAAAGATAGAAACTGCAATGAAAATGGAACACCATTGATAGGCTGCCTCCTGCAGGCCTCCCTGCTGGGGATTGAGCCTGCAATTTGGGCATGTGCTCAGACTGGGAATTGAACATTATTAGTGACCTCTTGGTTCATAGGTCAATGCTCAACAGCTGGGCCACACCAGCTGGGTGATTCTTTAGTGACTATTCCTTCAAGAGGAAACTTCAGCCCTAAGGTCTGTTGTAGCAGAAGCTCTACATAATTTAGTCCTCTTGTTGACATTCAAGGGCTATTCCTGCTACACTCTCAAATGTTGGTTAATAACACACATTTTCTTAAACCTCTAAGCCTTTTGATATGATGGCAAGCCCTTTCTTCTTTTCTTCATTTGGCCAACTCCTACCTGTCATAAAGGGTGCAGCCTTTGGGAAGTAGTCCTTACTCCATCTATAGATATAGGGTCTCTTTCTTTGGGTTCTTTCAGTGTTTTGTGCTTCCCTGCATTAAAACATAATGTGACTGTGTGATAATTTTTGTTTCCATGCTTGTTTCACTCTACTGTGGGTTCCTCCCACCCATATTTGTGTTTTTTCTTATAAGTAGAGTGGTACCTCGAGATACGAGTGCCCTAACATATGAGATTTTTGAGATACGAGCCATCGAGCGAGCGATTTTTTGCTTTGAAATACGGGCAACATTTGAGATACAAGTAATCGCACGGATCGGCCAGCTGCACACGACCCATCAGTTTACCGCGACTCGAGCGTCTCATAGTTTCCCACGCCTCAGTCAGTGTGCTTGTTTACCTTGTTGTCGAAGCATCTTTCGTACATTTACATACTTTATCACATTTCTTTTTATAACCATGGGTCTGAAGAAAGCGAGTGGAAAGGTCAGTGCTCAGAAGAGGATGATGTCTATTGAATTAAAGCGTGAAATCATAGAAAAATATGAGCAAGGTGTGCGAGTGTCTGACTTGGCGGGGCAATACAGGCGTAGTACTTCAATGATATGCACTGTGCTTAAACAGAAGGAGTCGATAAAGGGTATAACGCCAGCTAAGGACATTACAATAATTTCTAAGCTCCGTAGCTCTCTCCATGAAAATATGGAGAATCTACTGATAGTGGGGGTGATGGAGAAGCAGCTTAAAGGAGATATATTAACACAGGGCATCATATGCGAGAAGGCACGAGTGATTTACGATGATTTGCTGGAGCAGACCCCGCGCACTTCCACAGACGAAGCATCGAAAGACTCATTTAAAGCCATAAGAGGCTGGTTTGATAACTTCAAGAAAAGGTCCAGCATTCACTCCATCATCAGGCATGGTGAGGCAGCAAGTTCGGATGTGAAGGCAGCTGAGGATTACCTCAAAACTTTTTCCGAACTGATAGAAGCCAAAGGATATATCCCCCAGCAAGTCTTCAACTGTGACGAGACAGGGCTTTTCTGGAAGAAGATGCCGAATAGGACTTATATAATGGCAGAGGAGAAGGCGATGCCAGGCCACAAACCCATGAAGGACAGGCTAACTCTCGTACTGTTCACCAATGCGAGTGGTGACTGCAAGATCAAGCCTCTGCTCATATACCATTCAGAAAACCCCAGATTCTTTAAGTCACCTAAGATTTTAAAAGATAAACTGCAAGTTATGTGGAGGGCAAACCTGAAGGCATGGGTCATCAGGCAGTTCTTTGTGGAGTGGGTAAACCTGGTTTTCAGCCCTTCTGTTAAGAAATATCTACAGGAAAACAACCTAACCATGCAAGCCCTCCTCGATTTCGACAATGCTCCTGCTCACCCACTGAACCTCAAAGATGAACTCCTCGAAGAGTTCAAGTTTATAAAGGTTGTCTACCTACCTCCCAGCACCACTCCTATCCTGCAGCCCGTGGATCAGGAGGTGATTTCTAATTTTAAAAAGCTGTACATCAAGCACCTGTTCCAGCGCTGCTTTGAGGTGACAGAGAACACAAACCTCACCCTTTGAGAGTTCTAGAAGAACCACTTTAACAGATATGCCTCAGAATTATTGATCAGGCCTGGCTGGGTGTTACAACGAGGACTTTGACCTCTGCATGGAAGTAGCTGTGGCTTGAGGCCGTAGCCAAAAGGACCTTCGAAGGATTCAAACCCGAGGTGCCAGTGGAGGAGGAGATAGTGTCTCTGGGAAAATCCATGGGCCTGGAGGTGAATGAGCTCGTCGAGGAGCACTCTCTGGAACTCACCACGGAGGAGTTACAAGAGTTGCAGTCTCAGCAACATGCAGAGGTTCTCCAAGAAATTGGTTTCGAGGAGGAGCCAGAGGTGGAGGAGATCTCTACAAGTGAGATAAAGGAGATCTTAGGAATGTGGGAGAGGGTGTCACACTTCGTGGAAAAGAAACATCCCGAAAAAGTTGCTACTGGTTGTGCATCGGAGCTGTTCAATGAAACTTGCCTCACCCATTTCAAAAACATTCTGAAAGGGAGGAAGAGGCAAACCTCGTTGGACACGTTTTTTTTGAAATTGGCCAAAAATGCAAAGACCAGTAGCAATTAAGTTCAGTGAAGATTAGTTAAGTTACATTCAATTTAGGGATAAAGTGTAGCATTAAGAGTGTAACGAGTAGGGAAATACACTTGATAAAACCAGTTTATTCCTTTACATTCTCTTTTATTATGTTTTTAATACAATATTTGTCATTTATAAATACATTTTTCTTATTCAAAAACATTTAACAAGAACAACTGGGGTGGCATTTTGGGGGCTGGAACGGATTAACGGCATTTCAATTGATTTCAATGGGGAAATTTGCTTTGAGATATGAGTAACTTGATATACGAGCAAGGTTACGGAACGAATTAAACTCGTATCTCGAGGTACCACTGTACTTTAAGATTTTCTTAATTTTCAATTACAGTTTACATTCAATATTCTCTTATATTAGTTTCAGATGTACACATAGTGATTAGAGAGTCATATACTTATATAGTTGACAAAGTGATCCCCAGATATTTCAAATATCCACCTGGCACTGTACATAGTTATTACAATACTAGAGGCCAGGTGCATGAAAATTCATGCACTGGAATGTGTGTGTGGAGGTTTCCCTCAGCCTGACCTGCTCACTCTCACAGTTCAAGAACCCTCAGGGATAGGAAGTGACCTGGCCATCAGGGGAAGGCCATGACCCCATCACACCTCTGCTGCTGCCACTGCTGGCAGTGCAAGCCTTGGCTGGCCCTGATTACCTAAGCCTCGAGCGATCCTGGGCAGCTGGGCAGCCATCATCCAAAGCTTGCCTATGCCTCAGGCCTGGGCTGGGCAGCCAACATCTGAGGCTTACGCCTTGGGTTGGTCATTGGTGGTTGGGGGGCTGAGGGGACTGGGGGACTTCAGAGCAGGCACACCTGCCACCCTGGCAGGGCTGAGGGGACTGAGCGCCACCATCTTTGAGGGTGTGACAGTCAATTAGCATATTCCTTCCTTATTGGCTGTGGGTGCTGCCATCTTTGTCATGGAATGATGGTCAATTTGCATATTTCCTCTTTGTTAGATAGGATTATTGACCATCTCCCCTATGCTGTACTTTACATCACTGGGACTATTTGTGACTACCAATTTGTAGTTATTAATTCCTTCATCTTTTTCACTCAGTCCCTCAACTCCCCTCCTCTCTGCCAACCATCAGTCTGTTCTCTGTGTCTGTGAGTCGGTTTTTATTTTGTTTGTTTATTTTGCACTTTAGATTCCACATATAAGTGAAATTATATGATATTTGTCTTTCTCTGTCTGACTTATTTCACTTAGCATAATACCCTCAAGATCCATTCATGTTGTTACAGATGGTACACTTCCATTCTTTTTTATGACCATGGAATATTTCATATATATATAACAGAATTTTTTATTCACTCATCTATTTTTTAAATTTAATAAATCTTTATTGTTCAGATTATTTCAATTGTTCCTCTTTTCCCCCCATAGCTCCCCTCCACCCATTTCCCACCCCACCTTCTACTCTTACCTCCCCCACACTCTCCTCATCCATAGGTGTATGATTTTTGTCCAGTCTCTTCCCCCACCTCCCACACCCGTTTCCCCCACTGAGAATTGTCAGTCCATGCCCTTTCTATGCCCCTGATCCTATTATATTCACCAGTTTATTCTGTTCATCAGATTTTTTATTCACTTGATTTTTACATTCACTTGATGATAGACATGTATTTGTTATTCATAATTTTTATCTTTACCTTTTTCTTCTTTCTCTTCTTAAAGAATACCTTTTAGCATTTCAATATAATACTGGTTTGGTGATGATGAACTCCTTTAGCTTTTTCTTATCTGTGAAGCTCTTTATCTGCTCTTCAATTCTGAATGATAGCCTTGTTGAGTAGAGTAATCTTGGTTGTAGGTTCTTGCTATTCATCACTTTGAATATTTTCTGCTACTCCCGTCTGGCCTGAATAGTTTCTGTTGAGAAATCAGCTGACAGTCTTACAGGTGCTCTCTTGTAGGTAATTATTTTTCTCTTGCTGCTTTTAATATTCTCTCTTTGTCTTTTGTTCTTGTCATTTTAATTATGATGTGTCTTGGTGTGGTCCTCTTTGGATTCCTTTTGTTTAGGGTTCTGTGCACTTCTTGGACTTGTAAGACTATTTCTTTCACCAGGTGTGGGAAGTTTTCAGTCATTATTTCTTCAAATAGGTTTTCAGTATGTTGTTCTCTCTCTTCTTCTGGCAACCCCATAATTCTGGCTTGAGATTGTCCCAGAAGCTCCTTACACTATCTTCATGTTTTTGGATTCTTTTTTCTTTTTGCTTTATTAGCTGAGTGTTTTCTGCTTCTTTGTATTTCAAATCTTTGACTTGTTTCTTGCATTCCTCTAGTTTGCTGTTAGGTCTCTGTATAATATTTTTTTATTTCAGTCAGTGTATATTCAGTTTCTAGTTGGTCCTTTTTCATCTCATCTTGGGTCTCTCTAAATTTATCCATCTTTTCTAGGAAATTCTTGAAAACCTTGTAACTGTGGTTTTGAACTCTATATCCAGTCATTTATTTTCCTCCATTTCTTTCATTTGTGATCTGTTTCTTTTTCCTGCCTTTTCACTGTTTCCCTGAATTGATAGAGTAGCTTTGTGTGGTAGGCATCCTATAGGTCCCAGTGGCTCAGCCTCCCCGGTTAACTGAGGTGGACATTCTTGGTGCACCCTTTTGTGGGCTGTGTGCACAGTCTTGTAGTTAAGCCTTGATTGTTGTTGGTATCACTGCGGGGAATTGACCTCCAGGCTAATTGGCTGTGAGGATCAGCTGTGTCTATGCTGAGAGAACCTCAGTGCTGGAGACACCCTTATCAGACAAGAATTACAAAATTGCAAAAGCCTCTGTGCTTCACTTGGATGGGGCGCAGTCTCAAGTTGGAGCAGGTAGCCTTGGCTTCCCATCAGCCCTACCTCATGAAGCCCCTGGGTCTCATTGTCCCTTGGTAATTTCTGCAAGCACCTCTGAGAGAAAGCTGTTCTTGAGTTTCGCCTGCTGCCGGACAGTCCAGTTTCTCCCCGAATGAGTCCGGGTTCCCAGAAACTCGCCCCGAACTGGAATTCAGTGCAGTCAGGAGCTTCCATCTCTCTCCCATTTTAGAAAGCCAGCCACACACTCAGCTGTCCAGGCACTCAGCAGTCAGTCCTCTCTGTGTGCATGTGCCTCCAGACCTCTGCCTCCACAACTCTCCAGAGTCTCAGTATGCTTTCTCTTTTCCTGACAGTCCAGATTTCCTCCGAATGAGTCTGGTTTCTCAGAGTCTTGCCTGGGACTGGAGTTCAGGAGGGTCAGGAGCTTCTGTCTCCATCCTGCTTTAGAAAGCCAGCTGCGCACTCAGCTGCCTGTGCACTTAGCCGCTTGTCCTCTCCACGTGTGCATCTCCGTATCTCAGCCTTTTGCAGCACCTCTGAGTCTCAATATGCTTTCCTCTTTCCTTCTTGTTGTAGAATTTCCACTCAGCCAGCTTTCCTTTCGTCCTGGTTGGTGTCCATTTTGTCTTTTATTTTATTTTTTTGTTATCTTATTATTTATTTATTTGTAATAAATCTTTATTGCTCAGTTTATTACAGATGTTCCTCTTCCCCCCCCACATAGCTCCCCTCTACCAGATTCCCCCTACTCCCACCCCATGCCCTTACCCCTGCCACTGTCCTCATCCATAGGTGTAAGATTTTTGTCCAATCTCTTCTTGCACCCCTCACTCCTCCTTTCCCCCGAGAATTGTTTTTTTTTTTTATTAATTTTTATTAATTTTTTATACATATCTCCCCATTGCCCCCCCTCCCTCCCAGGCGTACCCTGACCCCCCAGTGTCTGTGATCATTGGTTATGTTTATAAGCATGCATACAAGTCCTTTGATTGATCACTTATTTACCTCACCTAACTTTAATCTTTCTGCTATAATTTCACAGTCTGTTTGATGCTTTATGATTTTTGTCCTCCTGAGAATTATCAATCAGTCTACTCCCTTTCTGTGCTCCTGATTCTATTATATTCACCAGTTTATTCTGTTGATCAAATTTTTAATTCACTTAATTTTTAGATTCACTTGTTGACAGATGTGTATTTGTTGTTCATAATTTTTTGTCTTTTACCTTTTTCTTCTTCCTCTTCTAAAAGGGTACCTTTCAGCATTTCATATAATACTGGTTTGGAGTTGATGAACTCCTTTAGCTTTTTCTTCTCTGTGAAGGTCTTTATCTGCCCTTCAATTCTGAATGATAGCTTTGCTGGATAGATTATTCTTGGTTGTAGGTTCTTGTTGTTCATCACGTTGAATATTTCTTGCCACTCCCGTCTGGCCTGCATCGTTTCTGTTGAGAAATCAGCTGACAGTCGTATGGGTGCTCCCTTGTAGGTAATAAACTGTTTTTCTCTTGCTGCTTTTAATATTCTTTCTTTCTCTTTTGCTCTTGGCATTTTAATTATGATGTGTCTTGGTGTAGTCCTCTTTGGGTTCCTTTTCTTTGGGGTTCTGTGTGCTTCCTCGACTTGTAAGTCTATTTCTTTGACCAGATGTGGGAAGTTTTCAGTCATTATTTCTTTAAACAGGTTTTCAGTATCTTGCTCTCTCTCTTCTTCTGGCACCCCCACAATTCTGATGTTGGTACGCTTGAAGCTGTCCCAGAGGCTCCTTACATTATCTTCACATTTTTGGATTCTTTTCTCTTCTTGCTTTTCCAGTTGAATGTTGTCTGCTTCTTTATATTTCAAATTTTTGACTTGATCCTTGCCTTTCTCTAGTCTGCTGTTAGTACTCTGCATAATAGTTTTTATTTCAGTCAGTGTATCACTAAATTTATCCATCTTTTCTAGCATATTCTTGCAAAACCTTATAAGCGTGGTTTTGAACTCTATATCCAGTCGTTTTTTTTCCTCCATTTCTTTTGCTTGTAATCCCTTCCCTTGTCTCGGCATTTTCACTGTGCCGGGGAAACTTCTGTGCTGGATTCAGCCGAAGAAGCCTCTGCTGAGCTTGGGAGGGGTGGAGTCTCAGGGCTTAAGGGACAGCATTGCCTTCCAGTCGGCCCCGCCCTCCACGGCCCCTGAGTCTCACGTGACTGGGTAATGGCTGGAGCGGTCCTTGTGCGCTCGCGCATCCGCAGCGCGTCTAACCGCTGCCTTTCCGGCTCCCCTGCGAACAAGGACCACACGAGTCTAGGTCCCTAGGGTTTCGCCCAAAACAGGGGCCCAGTGGACTCAGAAACGGCGCAGTTGGGAGGGTCTGTCTCCCGCCCACTCTCGAAAGCCAGCGGCACAATCAGCAATCCGTCCTCTGCGTGGTGCCGTGCGAGACCAGACCTCCGATCCTTTGCAACTCCCCTAAATTTCCGTGCACTTCTCCCTTTTCACAGTCCAAACTCCCCCCGTATGAGTTTCGGCTGGATCTGGGGTTTAGTGTCGTAAGATAAGGGGTTCAATGCCGTTGGGAGTCTCCGTTTCCCTCCCACCAGAGAAAGCCAGCCAGGTACTCCGGCACCCGCTCTCTCAGCGCGCGTCTCCGTACCTCAGCTTTTTGCAGCTTCTCTGGGCCTCTGTGAGCCCCTTTCTTTCCCTCTAGTTGTAGAACTTCCACTCAGCCAGCTTTCCTGTGGTTCTGGATGATGTCTGTTCTGTCTTTTAGTTGTAGTTTTGAAATTGTTGTGCGAGGCAGCAGTGTAGGTGTTTACCTATGCCGCCATCTTGGATTTCCTCTTCGAGAATTGTTTATCCATTCCCTTTCTATGCCCCTAATTCTATTATATTCACCAGATAATTCTGTTCATCGGATTTTTTTATCCATTTGATTTTTAGATTCACTTGTTGATAGGTATGTATTTGTTATCACTTTTTTGTTCATAATTGTTATCTTTAGCTTTTTATTCTTCTTCCTCTTCTTAAAGAAAACCCTTCAGCATTTCATATAATCCTGGTTTGGTGGTGATGGACTCCTTTAGCTTTTTGTTATCTGTGAAGCTCTTTATCTGCCCTTCAATTCTGAATGATAGCTTTGCTGAGTAGAGCAGCACTCTTGGTTGTAGGTTCTTGTTATTCACCACATTAAATATTTCCTGCCACTCCCTTCTGGCCTGTATAACTTCTGTTGAGAAATCAGCTGACAGTCGTATGGGCACTCCCTTGTA
Organism: Lasiurus cinereus; assembly: GCA_011751065.1. Classification (NCBI taxonomy): domain Eukaryota; kingdom Metazoa; phylum Chordata; class Mammalia; order Chiroptera; family Vespertilionidae; genus Lasiurus; species Lasiurus cinereus. The sequence goes on from JAAGEH010000392.1 coordinate 15,304,292, forward strand.
GGTAACTAACTGTTTTTGTCTTGCTGCTTTTAATATTCTCTCTTTGTCTTTTGTTCTTGGCATTTTAATTATGATGTGTCTTGGTGTGGTCCTCTTTGGATTCTCTTTGTTTGGGGTTCTGTGCACTTCCTGGACTTTTGAGTCCATTTCTTTCACCAGGTAGGGAAAGTTTTCAGTCATTATTTCTTCACATACGTTTTCAGTATCTTGCTCTCTCTCTTCTTCTGGCACTCCCATAATTTTGATGTTGGTACAATTGAAGATGTCCCAGAGGCTTCTCACACTATCTTCACATTTTTGGACTCTTTTTTTCTTTTTGTTTTTCTGTTAGGGTGTTTATTGCTTCTTCATATTTCAGATCTTTGATTTGATTCTTGGGGTCCTCTAGTCTGCTTTTGGATTTCTGTATATAATTCTTTATTTCAGACAGTGCATGCTTAATTTCTGACTGGTCCTTTTTCTTTTTTTTTTGCATTTTCATTAAGATCTTTGAAGGTCTCACTAAGTTTCTTAAGAGGTTTCAATAAGTTTGTTGGTGGTTTGTAGAAGATTCTTGAATAACCTTATAAATGAGGTTTTGAACTCTATGTCCAGTAGTTTGCTTTCCTCCATTTCTTTCATTCATGAGATGTTTCTTCTCCACATTTTGGCTGCTTTTCTGTGTTGATGGAGTGGCTTTGTAGTGCTAGTTGTCCTTAGGGCCCAGTAGCTCCGCCTTCCCTATCACCTGAGGTGGACACTCTTGGTGCACCCTTTGTGGGCTGGGTTCACAGTCTTGTAGTTTAGCCTTGATTGCTATTGGTATACTGGGAGGAATTGACTTCCAGGCCAACTGACTGTGAGGATTAGCTGTGTCTATTAATGGAAGAACTGCTATGCTGGAGCATCCCTATGGGGCAGAACTTGCTTCAGTGGAGCTTTGGTGCTCAGCAAATCTGCCTCTTGAGTGTGTCATTTATGGATGTGAGGAGTTGAAATTTGGTGTTGTCTCACACAGACCTCTAGGTACACTGGTTCCTGGATCTCCAAGGAAGTACAAGTCAGCTGGTGTCTGAGGTCACCCAGCAGGAGCTACAGGGAGCTCCTCTTTGCTTGGAGTTTAGAAATTTTGGGATTGATTTCTCCTCTTTGCTTGGAGTTTGGAAGTTTTGGAGTTGTCTGACCCAGTTGCAATTTGTTAGGTTAAGCTGCCAGGAGGCAGGCCATTCATATGCAAAAGTCAAAGCACAGCTGGGTGGGTTTGTAAATTATGTGGGGCAGGGCTTCAGAGAGTCTCTAGGCTAGGGGTTGGCAAACAGCAATGGCTGCCAGTCAGCCCTCTCCGCTGAGTTCTGTTCAGTGTTCTGTGTCTTGAGCCCCAGCCCAGTAAACAATGATTCCAGTGCGCAACTCTGCGAGAGAGCCTCCCTTTTTTACCCGATGGCAGACAGTCCAGTTTCTCCCTGTATGAGTCTGGGTCCCTAGAATCTTGCCAGAAACTGGAGTTCAGAGATTTGGCAACTTGTAACTCCCTCCCAATTGAAAAACAACAGCGCACGCCAGCCTGGTTCGCATGCGTCTCTGTACCTCTGCTTTTTTGAGCGTCTGCACGTCCTACCAGGTCTGGGTGCACTTTTTTCTTTCCTTCTAGTTGTAGAACTTTTACTCGGCCAGCTTTCCCATGGTTCTGGGGGATCGTTGTTTTGTCTTTTAGTCGTAGTTTTGGTATTGTTGTGTGAGGCAGCAGTTTAGGTGTTTACCTATGCTGCCATCTTGGTTTCTCCTATTCACTCATCTATTGATGAGCACTTGTATTGCTTCCATATCTTGGCTATTGTAAATAATGCTGCAATATCCAATGGATGCATATATTCTTTTGAATTAGTGTTTTGAGCATTGTGGGCTTCAGAATACCCATCTATATAAGTCCAGCATCTTTCATCATCACTGCTCAAAAATAACTTCAATTAAAAAATATTTTTATTGATTTCAGAGAGGAAGAGAGATTGAGAGAAAAGTAGAAACAACAATTATGAAAGAGAATCATTGATTGGCTGCCTCCTGCATACCCCAGATGGGGCATTGAGCCTGCAACCCAGGCATGTGCCCCAAATTGGGAATTGAACCAGCAACCTCTTGGTGCATTGGTTGATTTTCAACCTCTGACCCACACCAGCAGGATTCAAAAAGAACCTTAAATGGAAGTGGTTGGAGTAGCCCTTGTTCCTAAAAGTTCCTCTCAAAAATACACTGAATATTTTGAGTAAAGTTTATTTTCTTTCCATTTCACCTTCAAACCTCTATTTTAGAAAAAAGAGAATACTGTTCCTTCTTTTCTTCTTCCTGTGCTTTAATCTATGAGTTCTATTCTCTATAGTTTATTTTTAATTAAACCTTTATTATTCAGATTATTACATTTGTTTCTCTTTTTTCCCCTCCATAGCTCCCCTCCACCCGGCTTCCCCCAACACCCCCATTTGATGAGTCCAGAGGTGTATGATTTTTGTCCAGTCTCTCCCTGCACCCCCCTCACCCCTTTCCCCCTGAGAATTCTCAGTCCACTCCCTTTCTGTGCTCCTGATTCTATTATATTTGCCAGTTTTTCTGTTGATCAAATTTTTAATTCACTTAATTTTTAGATTCATTTGTTGATAGATATGTATTTGTTGTTCATAATTTTTTATCTTTTACTTTTTTCTTCTTTCTCTCCTTAAAGAATACCTTTCAGCATTTCATATAATACTGGTTTGGAGTTGATGAACTCCTTTAGCTTTTTCTTATCTGTGAAGCTCTATCTGCCCTTCAATTCTGAATGATAGCTTTGCTGGATGGAGTATTCTTGGTTGTAGGTTCTTGCTATTCATCACGTTAAATATTTCTTGCCACTCCCATCTAGCCTGCATTGTTTCTGTTGAGAAATCAGCTGACAATCGGATGGGTACTCCCTTGTAGGTAATTAACTGTTTTTATCTTGCAGCTTTTAATATTCTCTCTTTGTCTTTTGCTCTTGGTATTTTAATTATGATGTGCCTTGGTGTAGTCCTCTTTGGATTCCTTTTATATGGGGTTCTGTGTGCTTCCTGGACTTGTAAGTCTATTTCTTTCACCAGATGTGGGAAGTTTTCAGTCATTATTTCTTCAAATAGGTTTTCAGTATCTTGTTCTCTCTCTTTTTCTGGCACTCCCACAATTCTGATGTTGGTACGCTTGAAGCTGTCCCAGAGGCTCCTTACATTATCTTCACATTTTGGATTCTTTTTTCTTCTTGCTTTCCCAGTTGAGTGTTTTCTGATTCTTTATATTTCAAATTTTTGACTTGATTCTTGCCTTCCTCTAGTCTGCTGTTAGGTCTCTGTATAATATTTTTTATTTCAGTCAGTGTATGTTTAATTTCTAGTTGGTCCTTTTCCGTCTCCTCTTGGGTCTCACTCAATTTATCCAACTTTTCTAGGATATTCTTGAAAACCTTATAACCGTTGTTTTGAACACTATATCCAGTCTTTAGTTTTCATCCATTTCTTTTGTTTGTGATCTCTTCCTTTGTCTTGGCATTTTCACTATGGTGGGAGAAGTTTTGTGTTGGATTCAGCCTTTTGATACAAGACTTGTAAAGCTGCAAAAGCCTCTCTGTTGAGCTTGGGATGGGTGGAGTCTCAGGGCTCAAGGTACTGCCTTGCCTTCCATTCGACCCCACCCTCCACGGCCCTGGTCTCACATGACTCTGGGAAATTGCTGGAGCGGTTCCTGTGCACGTGCCCAGTGCCTCTAGACTGCTGCCCCTCTGGCTCCCCAGTGCTCTGGGACCATATGAGTCTGGGTCCCCAGGGTTTCGCCCAAAACTGGGGTTTAGTGGAATTAGAAGTCACGCAGATGGGAGGCTCTGTCTCCTGCCCACTCGTGAAAGCCAGTGGCACAATCAGCAGTCAGTCTTCTGTGCACAGTGCTATGTGCGCCACCAGACTTCTGTCCTTGTATGTCTCCCCTAAATTTTCATGCCCTTCTCCCTTTTCACAGTCCAAACTTTCCTCGTATGAGTCTTGCCTGGACCTGGGTTTCAGTGCAGTAGGATAAGGGGTTCAATGTTGGGAGTCTCCATCTCTCTCCTGCCAGAAAAAGCCAGCCAGGTACTCTGGCACCCGCTCTTTCCACATGCACGACTCCGTATCTCAGCTGTTTGCAGCTCCTCTGGGTCTCCCTGAGCCCCTCTCTTTCCTTCTAGTTGTAGAATTTCCACTCAGCCAGCTTTCCTGTGGTTCTGGATGCTGTCCGTTCTGTCTTTTAGTTGTAGTTTTGAAATTATTGTGTGAGGCAGCAGTGTAGGTGTTTACCTATGCTGCCATCTTGGATTCTCTCCCTCTATTCTCTACCGTTTTTAAAATTTTGATTCTAAAACCTGATCTGTTGATTGAGAACCATTGAAATCTAAGATAGTCTAATCATCTAATCTAAGGATGATTTTTCTTTTGAGTGCTTTAGTCTTTCAAATTTGACTGATCTCAGATCTTAGATATTGAACTTGCTTTAACTTTTTAAAGGAGCTTATGTGTGTGAAGTGCAGGCTGTTTGAGAGTGAGGAAAACCTTAACAGCTTTCAGACAAGAGTGGGAGTCTCTGGTTGTGGCCTGCAAGCAGGGGTCTCACCCAGGTGGTATTTATGCTTTGATCAGGCGTCCAGTTCTGGCAAATCACCTGAATGGAAGAGAGTTATTTTTTTCCCCTTTCAATTGTGTTTTTTCATTATATCTCACATACTAACAGAACCCCAATTCTTTACATGGTTGATTATCCAAACCTTCCCTGAGGTCCTATTTCCTTTCTCTCCTTTCAATGAGCAAATCCCCTTTTATATTAACACTTTAAAGTGTCTACAAGGCTTCCTCTATAATTCAGTTCAATGGCCACCTACTATAAGGAGTTGATGAGCTGTTTGGTCTGATTAGCAGTGTTTCTTTCTTTTCCATACCTCTTAAGAAAGTATTCTACTGATGCGTCACCAATCTAAGAGGCTCGTTTGTTATTTTATTTTAAGCAGGCTCTACATTATCATTTAATGGCATAATGGGATCCCTACTCTAGTTGACAAATACTGTGGTGCAAATGATTTAATTTACTAGCTCAAGCATTAGTCTACATATTATGGTACTGATCAGTCATCGCATACTAAAATCACTCATCCTTAATGTGATGATTTGGTATCCCTACAGAGAATTCCAGTCATCAGAATGTCATTAGATACAGTAAAAAAATGAAAATTACTATTACACAGCAGTAAACACTATTAACTGTTAGTTAAAATAGCATTTAATTTAGTTGTGCAAGAGTTTACAAATTTCCGCCGTTTACTTGGTCCTCAAGTAATTGTCACTTCAAAGTTAATGACACTGCTGCCAATGAAATGGTAGAATGAGGAGGGAGCAATGATGAACTGGTGTTTTTATACTCAGATGCCATGATGTGACAATATATAGAGTGCTTGGCTATCTGGGATATTTCCTTGATAAGAAAAAGAAGTCTGTTGGTGTCCTAAAAATATGAGGCAGGATAGAAGAATTTGTATGCCTTCAAAGTGGAGGGGCCATTAAGCATAGTTGGGAGAAGGAAGAAGTGATTTCTCCCAGGCTGCTTTTGTCTTCCTCCATCAGCTCTGGCATTGCAGAGGTCTGCAGCAATGCTGATAAACCAGCACTGCCATAAAACTCCTGCAAGTGTCCCCGACTGGGGATCTGTTCTTGTAAGGAATTATGGGCAGGTTGAATAGTATATATTTTTGCACAAGGCTCACCAACCCTAGGCTTGCAAACAGCACCAGTTTAAGTTGCAAAACATGAATTTGCCTTGAAATGGCCTTTCCCGGTTGCAGCCTGAGTCCAGCATTCCCTAGCTTTAAATAAAATCAGCAGCAACATTGACCATGCCTATAAATGTGGGCACTCTGTGGGTTACTTGGCTCCAGAGCTCTGTCTTCATCCAAGCTGCTGTGATTCATTTCCTTGTTTATTCTATAACTGCATTTGAGTTCTGTGCTTAAAATATTGACCTTAGTTGTGGAAAGGGACACCTATATATGTGGGAGGCAGTAAAAACAGAATAATAGACACCACCACTTCCTGCTTTGCTTATGCTTCTTATGCCAACTGAATAGAAAAATGATAGTTGAAAACAACTAGTCCTGGTATGACAATGGGTGAGGGAAACAGTGCTCAGTTTATAGGATCTTGAAGGAGAGCTCTAGTGAATGCTCATCCTAAATCAATGAAGTGGTAGTAATCTGGCAGGATGTGTATCTGTGGCAGTGTTTGCAGTCTTTATGTAATATGGTGCTGAGGGCCACCTTTCATGAAGAATATGCCAAGGAGGATTGGCTGGAAATGGATTCTTTGTCACCAGTGGTATGGCAGAATGAAGACATTCGGCAGCCAACAGTGTACAGAGAATAAGGAGCCCTGAATGCTTTTACCGAGGGGAAAATCCTGGGGCTTATGTGGTCCATGCTTGGTCCCACTACAGTTATCATTTGTAGATTACATAGTCCCATTGGGGCAGACCCTGAAATGATATCATTCAGAATAATTGCATCTTTTACCTTGAATAGAACCTTGCAGAGATGTGAAAATTCATAAACTCTTGTACTCTGTGACAAAAAGGACACACATCTGCCACTCCTATCTGACTTAGGAATTACCTGTATTAATTTTTCAAGATGCATGTGACTAGACCTTGGGGTGACAGGATCCTGTTCTGCTACCAGGGTGAGACCCCAAGTGCAGATGATTCATCTGTGAAATGGATAGTTCTGGGTGATCTTTGTGGTCAAAAGTCTCTGAAACCATCCTCCTGAAGTGTCACAGTATGGAGAGCCCCTAATTTCTTTCCCATTATAACTGCCCTTATACAACTGTTGAGAAAATTAACAAAATAGGAATGTGTGGAAATCACATTAATTGAGCATATCACCCTGCTAATAATGTTGGGTAGGTCCCTGCAAGAGTCAGCCTTCGCCCTGTGCCCTTCTCCTTCCTGAGGCAGCTTGCCTGGGACGCAGGGGCCAGTAGTATGGTTAGGCCACAGTCAACCTCTCTGTACTTTTAAGGGCCAGTTAGTCTTGCCTGGCAGACACTGTGTGTGTGTGTGTGTGTGTGTGTGTGTGTGTGTGTGTGTATGTGTGTATGTATGTGTGTGTGTATATCTACAGAGTTATGGCACTCACATTTGCTGTTTGTGAGCTGGTGGTATAATTCAGCTTGAGTCTGAAAGCCTGAGAACCAGGGGAGCTGATGGTGGAAGTCCCAGTCCAAATCTGAAGACCCTGGGACCAGGAACATCGATGTATGAGCGCAGGAGAAGATAGATATCCTAGCTCAATCAGAGGGCAAGTTCTCCCTTTCCCCAGCTTTGGTGCTATTCCACCTTCAGTGGGTTGGATGAGGCCCACCACACTGGGGAGAGTGATCTGCTTTGTTCAGCCTACAGACTACATACTGGACTATTTTCTTTCAGAGACACCCTTACAGACACGCCTAGAAATAGTGTTTTGCCAGTTATCTAGGCATCCCTTAGCTCAACTAAATTGACACATAAAATTAACCATCATGACCTGTAAATCAATCAACCAGTTAATTCTTAGTAATTGGTTTTCTTCATTGTAAGGTATAGTGACTTATGAGATACTTTCTTAGCTTTCAGTGTTGATTTACATGGAAAACAATGTTCAGAAAATAAAACATTTACATATATCATATAATATGTATTATATAATACTATCATTTCCTTATGTATCTTGTAAGATAGGTATCTAATATATATATATTTCTCCTATCTAATAAAAGAGTAATATGCAAATTGACCATCACTCCAAGACACAAGATGGCCATTCCCATGTGGTCAAAAATGCCTGCCCCCATGTGGACACAAGATGGACACCACAAGATGGCCAGGAGGGAATGGCAGTTGTGGCCAGTTAGAGGTGACTAGGCCAGTAGAGAAGGGCAGTTGTGAGTGACCAGGCTTGCAAGGGAGGGCAGTTGGGGGACCCAGACCTGCAAGGGAGGGCAGTTGTGGGGGAAGCAGGCCTGCAGGGGAGGGAAGTTATGGGCCATGAAACAAGCAGGAAGGGCAGTTAGGGGTGACCAGGCCACCAGAGGAGGGAAGTTAGGGGAGACCAGGTCAGCAGGGGAGGGTAGTTGTGGGAGACCAGGTCTTCAGGGAAGGGCAGCTGTGGGTGATCAGGTGAGCAGGAGGAACAGTTAGGAGTGACTGGGCTGGCAGAGGATGGCAGTTGGGGAAGACCAGGTCAGCAGGAGAGGGCAGTTGGCGAGGACCCAGGCCTATAGGGGAGGACAGTTGAGGGACCCAGGCCTGTAAGGAAGGGCAGTTGGGGGGGACCCAGGCCTTCAGAGAAGGGAACTTATGGGCCATCAGGCAAGCAGAGAGGGCAGTTAGGGGTGACCAGGCCAGCAGAGGAGGACAGTTGGGGGAGACCAGGTCAGCAGGAGAGGGCAGTTGTGGGGGATCAGGCCAGCAGGAGGGGCAGTTAGAGGTGACTGGGCTGGCAGAGGAGGGCAGTTGGGGGAATCAGGACAGCAGGGGAAGACAGTTGGGGGAAGAGACCAGGCCTGCAGGGGAGGACAGTTGGGAGGGACCCAGGCCGGCAGGGGAGGGCAATTGGGGGTGACGAGGTCAGCAGAGGAGGGAAGTTAGGGGAGACCATGCTAGCAAGGGAGGGTAGTTTTTTGGGGGGTTCCAGGCCTGCAGGAGAGGGCAGTTGGGGGACCAGGCCTGCAGTGGAGGGAAGTTGTGGACGATCAGGCAAGCAGGGAGAGCAGTTAGGGTTGACCGGGCTGGCAGAGGAGGGCAGTTGGGGGAGACCAAATCAGCAGGGGAGGACAATTGTGGGGGAGGGAGGGCCAGGCCTGCAGTAGCAGACAGTTGGGAGGACCCAGGCCTGCAGGGGAGGGCAGTTGTAGGTGATTAGGTCAGCAGGTCAGTTAGGAGTGACCAGGCCAGCAGAGAAAGGCAGTTGGGACAGACCAGGCCAGCAGGGGAAAGCATTTGGGGGGACCAGGCATGCAGGGAAGGGCAGTTGTGGGTGATCAGGCCAGCAGGGAGGGCAGTTAGGGATGACCGGGCTGGCCAAGGAGGGCAGTTGGGGGAGACCAGGCCAGCAGGGAAAGGCAGTTAGGGGTGACGGGGCCAATAGGGGAGGGCAGTTGGGGGCGACCAGGCCTTCAGGGGAGGACAATTAGGGGTGCCCAGGCCAGCAGGAAAGGGCAGTTAGGGGTGACCAGGATGGCAGAGGAGAGCAGTTAGGGGCAATTGGGCTAGCCAGGCAGCAGTTAGGCATCAGTCAGGCTGGCAAGGGAGTGGTCAGGGGGTGATCAGGTTGGCTGGCAGAATATGTTAGGGGCAATCAGGCAGAGGCAGGTGAATGGTTGGGAACCAGCAGTCCTGGATTGTGAGAGGGATGCCCGACCGCCTGATTAGGGATCAGGCCTAAATGGGCAGATGGACATCCCTCAAGGGGTCCCAGGTTGGAGAGGGTGCAGGCTGGGCTGAGGGACAACCCCCCACCCCCGTGCACAAATTTTGTGCACCAGGCCTCTAGTATGTGTATATATATATGAATAGAGTTTCTTTAGGATATATAATGAAAAGCTTAAAGCTACTATCATTCTATCTTTTGTTTGTTAAAGAACACTGCTTTACAATATCAATGAGAGAGGCTAAGCAGGGCATCTACAAAGATTCTTAACCTCATAGGAGAGCACAGACTTGAGATTTGTACAGACTTGGGGTAACCTGGGCAATTCCACCTTTTGCTATCACCCTGCTTTTCCTTGTTATTTTTAAAAATATATTTTTATTAATTTCAGATAAGAAGGGAGAGAGATAGAAACATTAATGATGAGAGAGAATCATTGATTAGCTGCCTCTACATGCCCCCTACTGGGGATCGAGCCCGCAACCAGGGCATATGTCCTAGACTGGAATAGAACCTGGGATCCATCAATCCACAGGCTTACACTCTATCCACTGAGCCAAACCTGCTAGGGTTTCCTTGTTATTTTCCATTACTGTCCAGCTGGAATCCTCTACTCTGGCCAGCTTTGTCTCCTTATAGTCCCACTAGCCTACTTGGCTTTTCCTGTTCCAGCTGCTATAATCAATTCCCGTATCTTACAGTAAATGCTCTTCTCCCTCTCTGTTTATCCAAATCTCATTCATCACAGGAGGTCTACCTTAAGAGTCTGCCCCTTCATAAAAACTTGCGTGTTCATTAATTCAATCCATCAATATATACTGACATCCATTGTATGCTCATCTGTGTGGGGGACACAGGAATGAATCAAATGTTGGACATCTATCCAGGAAGAATAATAATAGTTATCACTGTTATTAACCTTAGCACTATCACTAATAATAGGGCATCTACCATAAGGGAAGCATAATTTAAAATGCTACAAAGATATTAACTCATAAGATATTGAAATAAACATTTGTTTATCTTCATTTTGTTTATTTTGTATTCATACTTTTAAAATATGTTTTTATTGATTTTAGAGAAGAATGGAGAGAGTGAGAGAGACAGAAATATCATTGATGAGAGAAAATATTTGATTGGTTGTCCCCTGCATGATCCCTACTGGGGCTCGAGCTTGAAATTGAGCATGTGCCTTAAATGGGAATTGAACCCGGGACCCTTCAGTCCACAGGCGATGCTTTATCCACTGAGCCAAACTGGCTAGGGCTGTTTATCTTCATTTTATAAATTAGGAAACTGAGGGTATAGAAGTAAGGCGATTTTCCTTTGGTTACCCAGCTATTAAGTTGAAGAGTTGGCACTTGAAAGTTGGCAATCTGCAGAAGGAGCAAGACAAATGTAGACAAAATTGTCTAAGTTTCAGAATCAAAGTGCCAAGTAGTTAAAAGGTTCTTATAGGGTCTGTTTTTTTTTCCTGCCACTAGGGGAAAATGGCCTATACATACATGGGCTTGCTGGGCCTTGAAGAGTTAGAAGGTGGAACAATGAGTGCAGTGGTTTAGCTCACAGTTGGTAGGAGACCCAAATTTGAATCTCAGCTCCATACTCATTAGCTATGTAAATTTGGGCTAATTAATTACTATTTTTCTGCCTCAGTTTCCAACCCGTTAAATGATGATGATGCTAATGATTTCATTGTAAGAATTAAACAAGAGAGTATATATAATAAAAATGTAGGATGAAAAGTGCTATTTAGCGGAGACCGATTTGGCTCAGTGGATAGAGTGTCGGCCTGTGGACTGAAGGGTCCCAGGTTCGATTCCGGTTGGGGGAATGTACCTTGGTTGCGGGCACATCTCCAGTGTGAGGCGTGCAGGAGGCAGCTGATCGATGTCTCTCTCTCATCGATGTTTCTAACTATCTCTCTCCCTTCCTCTCTGTAAAAAATCAATAAAATATATTAAAAAAAAGAAAAAAAAAAGAAAAGTGCTATGTAAGTGTAACTAATAGGGTAGAGATGGAATTATGTAAAATATTTCTGCATGTGATGTATGTGTGTGTGTGTGTGTGTGTGTGTGTGTGTGTGTATGTGTATGTGTGTGCCTTAAGGAATCTGAATGTCCTGCACTGGAATCATCATTGGACAGATCTATTACATATGCCATGGCAAAGCTCTAAAGTTATCATCCAGCATGATACTATTTTTAACTGCAATGTAACCTCACTGGACTGTCTTTTCAGATTTGATGCTCCATCAATTGAATATTTGACACAATTATTACATAAACATGATTTATCTGAGGATATCCAGGAATAATTTGTTCCCAGCACTTTCAGTATTTAACTCTAAGATTATTATTTAGAGATTGTGCCTGAGATAAGGGGGAGGTCTGAAAGCTGTGGCTGACAGAGGCACCCACAGAACAGCCGGGGACCCAGAGCACGGCTTCCCAGGCGGCACGGACGCACAGGCAGCGGATTTGGAGATCCACGCGGAAGGGTCAGATTTCGCCTGGGTCAGGGTGAGGTCTCCTACACCCGCACAACAGAGACGCGCACACTGTGGGAGCCGGGCTGTGGGAAAGCTGCCTCTGGAGAGGTCCACAGAGGTGGTCAGGGCATGATCCCTGAGTGTGAAGGCAAACCCTCTGAGCTGTTGACAGAGGGGAGCTCTGGAAAACGACTCGTTTTTTGTTTTTTTTTCCTGGGCAGAGGGACAGCCTGGGAGTTACTACAGTGTCCCGACTGCAAAACCCCCACAAACTGGCTTCGAGAACCACAGAGTAGCAGGATCTGAGCACAGCCTAGAGAGGTCCTGAGCTTTGTCTCTGAGATCAATTCCAAAACACTGCCACCCAGTGGATGACATACAAATTGACTCTCCCATAACCACAAAAGAATAAAGAGATTAAAACACCAAGAGGGGAACACAGGGAGCTGCAGTGCCTTCCCTGCTGGGAAACAGGAGTGCCAAGCAGAATAATAGTGGAAGTGAAGGTCCATTCCATTTTTCTTCGTTTTTTTTATTTTTCCTTTTTTCTTTTTTTTTTAATTTTTAATTTTTAATTTTTCACTTTCACATATTTTAATTAAAAGAATATTTTTTCTTTCTACCTCAATTGATTTTACCTTTATAATTATTAAATTTTTGTTTTAAACTAGTATATCTAATTTCAAATCCCCTACCACAAGTCCACACAAACCTCTCTCTTCTTGTCTTCACTAGCCAAAAAGCTGTTTTTTCTCTATGTCCTTTTGTTGCTATTTGCCTGAAAAGTGATTATATTGATTTTTTGAAATTTTTTTTGTGAGATTGTTTTAGTTCATTCTACTTGTTTTATTTTGGTTTTTGCTTGCTTTGTTTTCTACCTCTCTTTTCCCTCACCTCCCTTGATACCAGTTGCTATTTGCAATTTGCATTAATCTCTAGGTACTGGTTGCTGGCCTTTATTGGGATTAGTGACTATTCTATTGGAGTTGTCTCCTGACATCTATATTTTGTTCCTCTTTTCTCTCTTATACACTTTCCTTTCTCTCTGACTTTTTTCTCTTTCTCTTTCCTACTCCTTCTTCTCCTTTTTATTTTCTTATTTTATTTTATTTTTCATTTATTTATCTTTTGTTTTCTTCTTTCTCACTCTCCCAATTTGATTTTGGCATTTCTTTCTTTTCTTTCTTCCTTATTTTCCTCTTCTTCTTTCTCTATTTACCCCTAATTTGTCCTTCATTGGTGGTCACCTTATTTGTGATTATTAACATCTTGAATACATTTCTACTCAGTGCCTTGTGTGCTGTACCTGGTC
>JAAGEH010000392.1:15337551-15350051 GCA_011751065.1 Lasiurus cinereus
AACTGTGGTACATCTACACAATGGAATTCTATGCTGCCATTAAAAAGAAGGAATTCTTACCGTTTGCAGCAACCTGGTTGGAACTGGAGAGCCTTATGCTTAGTGAAATAAGCCAGTCAATGAAGGAGAAGCATCACATGATCGCACTCATTGGGGGATAATAAAGAACATTATAAACTGATGAACAAAAGGATAAATCCAGAGACAGTAAAGCTTCAAACAGACTGTGAAATTACAGCAGGAAGATTAAAGTTAGGTGAGGTAGATAAGAGATCAATCAAAGAACTTGTATCTATGCATATAATCATAACCAATGAACATAGACACTGGGGGGTTGGGGTATGCCTGGGAGGGAAGGGGGGGCAATGGGGAGATATGTATAAAAAATTAATAAAAAAAAAAGTACACACTGGGAGGCTCAAACAACAGATACTTACTTTCTCACAGTCCTGGAGTCCAGAAGGTATAGATCAAGATATCAGCAGAGTTGGTTTCTTCTGAGGACTCTCTTCCTACCTTACTGATGCTATCTTCTCGCTGTGTCCTCACATGGCCTTCCCTTTGTACATGTCTGTGTCCTAGTCCCCTCTTCTTAAAAGATCACCTTTCTGTTGGATTTAGGGTTTACTCTAAGACCTCTCACTTTAACTTAATTAGCTATTTAAAGATTCTTCCTTCAAAAATAGTCACATAGGAATTTTGGAGAGACATAATTCAGCCCATAACAACCATGGATGACTGGAGACGTTAAGCTGTCTATTTAAGCTTTCGTTCTTCAACCTGCCCCAATAGCCAGAATAGTTGCTTTATGCAAAGCTCACTTGTTTGACTGGGGCATTTGGAGTTAAGAACAAGTTGGTTAGTTCTGGCTAGTTCACTGCTCTGGCTACGTCTCTGGTAGGAAACTGGTATATCTGCTGCTCTTCCAAGTGAGAGGAATCAATTCTTCCCTGGGGGCTGAGGGCCCACTTAATCTATCTTCTTGGCGTGTACTCAGCAGCACCCTGGTACTTAGCAAAGGTTCATCCTTCACAACAGGAAGTGCCAGTTCTCAGCCATTTACTTATAAGATCAGACTGACCAACTTGCTTGTTTCTAGCATGCAAAGGATTTTTCAGGGAAACATCATCTCCCTCATTACCTTCCCTCTCCCTCCTGCATGGTTCAGCAGGGATGGCAGAGGCTAACCCTCAGCACCTGTCTCAGATGTGGCCTCACTGTCAGGGTGCCATAGTCAGCAACCCAGAGTGACTAGCAGCGCAGAGCAAGATAGCATGCAAACCTTTCTCAGCAAGGCATCTACAGAAGGATTTGCATTGGTGGGAAGGGGTGGAGTGAGCAGGAAGAAAATAAGGCATATTTTCTTAGTGAAAATTGGGCTATGTCTTCCATCTTTAGTAGGCAGTTTCCTTTTTGAATCTGCATATCTTATTTATTTCTGAAACATATTTGAGTCCCTACTTTATTACTTCAAAAATGTATAGTAATCCTAATTCCTGCTTGTGTTTTATTTAACCCAATCTACAAATGTAGCTCATAAACCTTAGTGGAAATGAGTTTACATTTTAGAATCTATTAATCTAACCCTGCTCATTATATAAGTGAATTGATAAATAGCAAATAAATCAAACTATGTGCAACAATAAAACAAATTAACCAGTATCATTTAAATAATTGGCAACACTAACAGTCATAGCAAAGCCTAACAAATGAACACTTCAAGGGGGTTCTCATTTTAATTCTGTCCTTATGTAAAATAGCACCAGACTTCAAATGGATTTTGGAAACCATTGGAAATCAAGAGTGGAGTTTTCCCCACTCCAGTGGATGTTTAAATTTGGACCACCCTTAAAGAAAGGCTGAGTTCCTTGGTTCCATCCCTGATATCCCTGAATTCCTCTCCTTTTCCAGTTTTGAAGGAACAGAGCACCTTAAACTCAATGCCTTGCATCATCTCCAAAGTCATTTTCTGCTCTCAGGACAGTGTGGGTAGGTGGGTGGGTGTAGAGACATCAAGCTTTGTGGACATCAAGCTTTGTTAACTCATTTGACTATTTCCCAGTAGTACAACTTTAATTATGAAGGCCTCAGTTTCTTCATCTGTAAGATTGAGATATTGATAGAGATGATCTGAAAGCGACCAAATGTGATAATACATGTGAAGCACTCTCAGCTGGTTATTGTGTTGAGTAAATGGTCAGTACCCCTTCCATTACTACTATTACTACTGCCACTCCCCCGAAGCGTATATGTCCTTCCCTTCCCCACTGCATTCAATTTCTTTTTAGTTTTTTTTACATTTTACTTTGCTCTTGAGATATAGAATTTATACCTCTAAATTCTGAGTGTGACATACTATAAATACAGAAGGAGTGGATGTCAAATGTTTTTTAAACCACATGTGCTATGCAAAGTGGAGTTATTAATATTGGGAATAATAACCCATCTAAAGACCTCATAATCAAAAGTTTAAATCTGCCTCTGCTGTTAGTGAGGAACATTTCTGAAACACCCAAAGGTGCAGTGCAGGTTGTGTATGCTCAGATCTTTGAGGATTGTGTTCATGCAGTCACTCAACCATGTAATCCATTACCTGTGTCTGTAAACAGCTTCAAAAAAATCTTCAGGCCAACAGAGTTCTCTCTGGCCCTCCATATTTTTTACCACTTCCCCTTGTCAACCTACCACTTCTCTTGATACTGTTAGGTTAATAGTAGATTTCATCTGGGGCTAAGACAAACAGAATGCTCATTTCCTCTCTTAAAGAAAAACTGTGAAAACAAACAAAAAATATTTCAAGAGAAACTGAATATAGATAATTATGTATACACATTTTGATATTTTGATGCATTTCTATGGTTAATATGGAAATAGAGAGAGAAGCAATTCTAAATAATCTCTGACTTCCTGTCAAAAAGAAATATAGCACCTATTCAAAGGTTTTCTACTGCCACCTCCTCCTGGTACCTTCCCCTATTTTATTTTTTAGTTTAGTAATTAATTCTACTTAACAAATACTTATATACACCATTGTGTACCAGCCACAGTTATATTTATTTTTAAAGTTAAACTTTATTTTTAAATGATTATAAATTAATATGTAGTTGTAAGAATGAGTACAGATAATTCATGTATCCTTTCCTGCACAGCTGTGATGCATGCTCACAACCAGACTATTGACAGAGCCAGGATGCAGAATCTCTCTCTCTCTCTCCAAGGTCCTCTCATTTGCCCTTTTGTAGCCATACCTACTTCCTTCCCATGCCTCCCCCTCTGCATTCACCAAACTGTCCTCCATTTGCACAATTCTAACAGAATTATAATAAATCAGATCATACAGTGTATAACCTTTGCGATTTTTCCTTCCACTTGGCATAATTTTTTGAAGGTTGCTGTGTGTATTAGCACACAGGTTCATATTTACATATATGTGCATGTATGGTTAATCTTCTATAGTATGAATTTACCACCATTTATTTAACCATTTATCTGTTAAAGGACATCATTCCCCCCCCCCCCTTTTTGCCCATTATGAGTAAAACTGCTATAAACATTTGTGCATAATTTTTATCTTCATTTCTCTAGGATAAATGTCCAGAGTTTAATCATTAAAGTCATGTATTTGCATGTTTTAATTTGTAAGAAATTGCTAAACTGGATTTGCAGAGTGGCAATACCATTTCCTCCAGCAGTGTATGAGCAACTGAGTTGCTCTGCATCCCTGCCAGCACTTGCTGTTGTCACTATTTTTTAAGCCATTCAAATAGGTATGTAGTGATGTTTCATTACAGTGTTAAATTGCATCTCTCTAATTGCCAATGATGGTGGACATCTTTTCATGTGCTTGTTTGCTGTCTGTGTATTACCTTTGCTATGTCTCAGTGTGTTTTTTTGTCAATTGGATTGTTAGTTTTTTTAATATTGAGTTTTGAGAGTTTTTTATTATTCTAGATACTAGGTTTTGTCAGACATGTGGTTTACAAATATTCTGTTCCTTGTCTTTTCATCCTCCCAGTCTTTGCTTGTCTTTCACAGAACAAAGTTTTAAATTTTGATTAAATCCAATTTATTATTTTTGCCTTCTATGGGTTGTGCTTTTGGGATCAAGTCTAAGAACTCTTTGCCTAACCCTATCTCCTGAAGATTTTCTCCTGTGTTTTTTTCCTAAAAGGTTGGTAGCTGGACATTTTATATATAAGCCTGTATTCATTTTGAGTTAATTTTGATATAAGATGTGATTTGATTAGATTCATTTTTTTTTCCTTTGGGTGGATAGGCACTTGCTCCAGGACTATTGAAAGGCTATCATGCCTCCAAAGAGTTGCTTTTACACCCTTGTCAAGAATCACTTGGGCATATATTTCTGGGTTCTTTATTATGTCCCATTGATCCATGTGTCTATCCCTCCACCAATACAACACAGTGTTGATTACTATAACTGTACAATATGTATTGAAGTCAGGTAGAATGATTTCTCTGACTTTATTGTTCTTTGTAAAATTTATTTTAATTATTTTAGTTGCTTTGCCTTTCCATATACATTTTAGTATAATCTTGTCTGCACCAACAAAGAAATCTTTCTGTGATTCTGATAGGAATTGGGTTAAATTTTGTTGCGTGTTGAATAATGTTTTTCCAAAATTCATGTGATCTTATTTGGAAACTAGAGACCTGGTGCAGGAAATTTGTGCATGGGTAGGAAATTCATGTGCAGGTATGGTCCCTAGGCCTGGCCTGAGATCAGATCCATCTTCCCCAGCTGCCTGCAGCCGGCCCTTCCCATCAGCACCACCGAACCCCTGTTCCCTGTTTGCTATCGGGTGATCAAAGCCTAATGGCCAGGGAATGGGACTGAGAGGTTGGCCATTCCCACCTGCTTGCCAGCCCCGCCCCCGCCCCTGCTGCTGGTTTTCCTCTGTATATGGGATGACTGGTGGGGTAGGGGCCTTGGCCTGGCACTACACCGCCCCCCCCCATTCCTTGTTCACTACTGGGCGACCAGAGCCTGCCAGCTGGGGAAAGGGACCAAGAGGTAGTCAGTGTGCCTCATAGTGACTGGTCAAGTGCTCATTCTGGTCGTTCTGCTGTTATGGTCATTTTGCATATTATCCTTTTATTTTATAGGAATAGAGGCCCAATGAACAGGTGGGGGCTGGCCGACTTGCCCTGATGGGGGTAGGGGTCCCCATTGGGTGACAGGGCCATCTGGGGAGAGAAGCCATGGGGTTTGCAGGCTGGCCATGACCCTGATCAGGGTGGGGGGTCCCTGCTAGGGGGCAGGACCAGCCGGGGCTAGGGGCCATGGTCATTCTAGTCTCTAGTCATTCTGCTGTTTTTGTTGCTAGGCTTTTATTATATAGGATAGGATCTTTGCAGATGTAGTTAGTTAAGATAAGGTCATAAGGTCATACTGGATTAGGAGGGGCCCTAATCCAATGACCGGTGACCTTATAAGCAGAGGAGAAACACAGAGACACATAGCGAAGAAGACCATGTGAAGATGAAGTAAGACATTTCAGTTATGTTATCACAAGCTAAGAAATGCAAAGGATTGGTGATAATCACTAGAAACTAAGAGAGAGGCCTCAGGGAACCAATCAGAAGGAACCAACCCTGCCAACCCAACACAAACTTGTATACCAGTTTGGGGAGAATTGACATCTTTATTATGTTGAGATTTCCAATCCACGGACACTATATGTCTCTCCAATTATTTGTACCTTCTTTGATTTCTTTAATTAACATTTTGTAGTTTTTAGCATACTACAAGTATTTTATTTATAAAATGGTATAAATGATCTTAAAATGTTTAATTTTGATGTTCACATGTTCAATGCTTGTATTTAAAAACACAACTGATATTTGTAAGTATTATGTGAACCATTGAACTCACTTATTAACTTAAATTTGTGCACGAGTGGGATCTGGCCATCATGTCCTGTTTGGGGCTGATCTGGGGTGGGGCTGGCAGGGTGGAGGGAGGTTGGGGAGGGGGGGTGATTGGGGCTCTAATCAGGTCGGTTACCTGCCACAGTGCACATCATAGTGACCAGTAGTCTGGCATTCCTGTCACTTGGCTTTTTGTATATATAGATGTATTCTTTAGGTTCTTTAGGATTTAATACATAGACAATCACGTTGTCTGCAAGTTTTAGTCTGTGGTTTCATTTCTTCAAGTGGACATCACTGCTCTATTCCAGCTTTTAGGAGAAAAGTATTATCTTTTATTATAAAGTATTAGTGACCTGGTGCACAAAATTCGTGCATGGGAGTGGGGGTGTTCCTCAGCCTGGCCAGCACCCTCTCCAATCTGAGACTCCTCAAAGGATGTTCTACTGCCGGTTTACAGGGATCGGGCTTAAACCTGCAGTCAGACATCCCTGTCACAATCCAGGACTGCTGGCTCCAGCTGCTCACCTGCCTGCCTGCCTGTTTGATTGCCCCTAACCACTCTGTCTGCTGGTCTGCTCACTCCCAACTACCCCCCACCACCGACCTGTTTGCCCCCAACACTTTTTAGTTTTCAGCATACTACAAGTATTTTATTTATAAAATGGTATAAATGATCTTATAATGTTTAATTTTAAGGCCCACATATGTAGTAATGTTTGAAGATTGTTCAAGAGGAAGGGAAAAGAAAGAGGAAGAGAGAGAGAAACATCCCCTGTGCCAGCCTGCTCATCCCCAACTGTCCCCCTGCTGGCCTGCTCACTCCAAACAGCGCCCCCCCACTGTCCTAATCACCTCCAACTTACCCTCTCTGATGGCCTGCTCACTCCCAAATGGTCCCCCTTTTGGTCTGCTTACCCCCAATGGTCCCTGCCATCCCATCCTGGCCTGATCACCTCCTGGCAATCCAGGCTCCCAGCTCCTCCTTTTTTTCTTTTTCTTTTTCAAGTGCCTCCTTGAGGGTAGGCCAAGGCCAGCTGGAAGCAAGTCATCTAGGATTTATTTATCTTCTATAATTGAAACTTTCTAACCTTGAGCAGAGGCCAGGGCAAGCTAGGACAATGGGAAGCTTGGCTTTCTCCATTGCTGGGGACAACCCATGTCTCCTTCTTGCTCTAGCTTTGTGGCGGCCACCATTTTTGTTGGGATATTTATCTTTTCTAATTGAAACTTTGTAGCCTTGAGCAGAGGTCAGGGCTGGCTGGGAAGCTTGGCTTCCTTCGTTGCTGGGGCAACCCAAGCCTCCTGCTTGTTCCAGCTCCCAGGCAGAGTGCCATGTTGTTTGGGTTAATTTGCATACTTACTCCTGATTGGCTGGTGGGTGTGGCTTGTGGGTATAGTGAAGTGATGGTTAATTTGCATGTTTCTCTTTTATTAGTGTAGATAATGTTAGCTATAGGATTTTTGTACATGTTCTTTGTCAATATGAGGAAATTCTATTCCTATTTTTTTGAGAATTTAAAAAAATCACAAATGGGTGTTTAATTTTGTCAAAGGCTTTTTATGTAAAAGTTTTATATAATAATGCAATTTTTCTTCTGTAGCTGTTAATATGGTGAATAACACTGGTTGAATTTCTTTAATTTTTAATATATTTTAACTAGAGGCCTGGTGCATGAGTTTGTGCAGATGGGGTCTATTGAGGTGGCCTGTGGGATTGGGCCCCAGCTTGTGCCCTCAGCCTCACAGCCTCGCAGTCCCACCTGGCACCCCACTGTGGCCTGGTGCCACCTCCTCACCTGCTCAACCATCCCACTTGTTGAATGATCGATTAGGGCCAGGTCCCCCTGCCTGGCTCCCTCAGTGCTGGGAACCAGGTGGTGGCCCCATTCCTGCTAGTCGCCATCTGCAGGGCATTGGTGGGGCAATTGGGCCCCCGCTTGCATCCGCCTTGGCCTGGTGCCTCCTGCTCACCTGTTTCACCATCCTGCCATGGTTCAGCTCTTGTCAGGGCCCATTGGGGCTGGCAGTGCTTCCACTGCCTCATGTTGCCAGTGCCGCATCACCAACATCTGCCATGTTCCACGCTTCCCCCTGGTGGTCAATGCACATTATGGCGAGCTGTCGAACTCCTGGTCTCCTGATGGAACTCTCAGTTGAATGACCGCCCAAAGGGGACAAGTTGCATATTAGGCTTTTATTATATAGGATTGATTTCAGAGAGGAAGGGAGAGGGAGATAGAAACATCAATGATGAAAGAAAATAATTGATTGGCTGCCTCCTGCATGTCCTTTTCTGAGGATCAAGCCCACAACTTGGGAATATGCCCTTGATTGAAACTGAACTTGGGACTCTTCAGTCTGCAGGCTAATGCTCTCTCCACTGAGCCAAACCAGGTAGGGTTATAATTTTTTTTTTTAAATATCTTTTTATTGATTTTTAGAGAGGAAGAAGGAAGAGGAAGAGAGAGAAAAACATTGACTGGTTGTCTCCTGTAAGTCCCCCATTGAAGATTGAGCACAAAAACCTGGTACATGCCCTGACTAGGAATTGAATCTGTGACCTTTTGGTGCACGAGATGACGCTCAACCAACTGAGCCATACAGGTCAGGATTATAGTGTTTCTGAGGGGATCTCTTTGTTTTTTAGTGGTTGCTCTAGGTATTGCATTTATATATACATTAGAGGCCCAATGCATGAAATTTGTGCAAGGGTAGGCCTTCTCCCCCCGGGCTGTTGGTACTAGCTTCCCTCTTGCACCCAGGTCCCAGGCTGGCTTCCCTCCAACCCCAGCTTTGTCTGGAAGGATGTCTGGGATGATGTCTGGTCTAATTAGCATATTACTCTTTTATTTTTATAGATAAGTTATTGTAGTCTACTGATGTAATTTTCTTGTTTTGAGTAAAGTATAGAAAACTTGCCTCTCTTTACATTTCAACACTCCCTTTTCATATTATAATTCTTAAATATTTTCTTCCCACAATTTAGTACCATATCACACAGTGTTTGTATCATCAGTCAATCATAATTTAGAAGGTTCAAGAGGAGAAGGAAAGCATATTATATTTATCCATAACATTGCTTACTGTGTTATTTTTAAAAAAGTATTTTTATTGACTTCATAGAGAGGAAGGAAGAAGGAGAGAGAAATAGAAAAATCAATGATGAGAGAGAATCATTGATCGTCTGTCTCCTACACTCTCCCCTCTGGGTATTGAGCCCAAAACCCAGGCATGTGCCCTAACTGGGAATGTAACTGTGACCTCCTGGCTCATAGGCTGATGCTCAACCACTGAGCTATACTGGCATGTGTTCTTTGTTTGTTTGTTTTCTTTCTGCTTAGAGAACTTCCTGTAGCCATTTTTAAAAAATATTTTATTGATTTTTCACAGAGAGGAAGGGAGAAGGATAGAGAGTCAGAAACATTGATTAGAGAGAGACATTGATCAGCCGCCTCCTGCACACCCCACACTGGAGATGTGCCCGCAAGCAAGGTACATGCCCCTGACCGGAATCAAACCTGGGACCTCTCAGTCTGCAGGCTGACGCTCTATCCATTGAGCCAAACCGGTCTTGGCCCTGTAGCCATTTTTTTGAGTAGATTTGCTGGTGAGGTTTTCTTTAACTGAATATTCCTTTATTTCTTAATTTCTGAAGAACAGTTTTGCTAGATATGAAATTTGATTGAATGTTGTTTTCTTTCAGTATTTGTAAAGTATTATGTTTTTGGCCTCTATGATTTTGCTGAAAAATCTGCTGTAATTTGATTTGTTCCCTCACAGGCAAGGTGGTATTTTTTTCTTGCTGTTTTCAATATTTGTATTTGTTGTTGATTTCTGAGGTTTGAATTTAGTGTTTCATGGTGTGAATTTCTTTAAGTTTATCCTATTTGGAGAATTTATTGAACTTTTAAAATCTTTATGTCTTTTGCATAATTTAAAACATTTGTATTTTTAAGTTCAAAAATTTCTATTTGTTTTTTTATATCTTCTATTTGTTTGCTGAGAATTTCTGTTTTTATTTTATCTGAGGTTTTCTGTTTTCTTTTGTTCCAAGAGTGTTTTTTGATTGCTTTTTAGAACATATTTATGATGATTGTTTCTTTAAAATCTTTGTTAGATAATTCTAACATTGGTTACCTCATTGTTGGTATATATTGATTGTCTTTTTAAATTCAAATTGAGATCTTCCTGGTTCTTGGTCTGATGAGTGATTTTCAGTTGAAATCTAGACATTTGTGGTCTGATGTTATGAGATTCTTGATTTTATTTAAATCTTCTGTTTTAGATGGCTTCTTTTGACACTATGGAAGTAGAAGAGAGGTGGCACATCCTCATTATTGCAGTGTGAGAGTAGAAGTCCAAGGCACTCCTCATTAGTGCTGAAAGGGACTGGGACTGTTAACATAAGGAACATTCAAAAGTGTAAATAATTTTTGTGAGTTTATTTGAGCCAAAATATAGATAATTATTGGGAAGCAGAATCTCAATGGCCTAAGGCATGACTTCCTACTATAAACTGCTTTTTAATTAAAATGTTTTAATTTCAGACCATCCTTTGTGGTTACTTTATTTTTATTTTTTTGCCATGCAACATTTTTTTATTGTTTAAAATATTACATATATTAGTACATATATCTCCTTTTTTCCCCATTGATCTTCCCCCAGCCACCACCTGTTGCATGCCCCCATCCCACCCCCCAGTGTCTTGTGTCCATTGGTATGCTTATATGCATGCATACAAGTCCTTTGGTTGATTTATTTCCCTCACTCCCCAACACTCCCCTGCTTTCCCACTGTAATTTGACAGTCTGTTGTGTGCTTTACTGCCTCAGTATCTATTTTTTTTATTCATCAGGTTATAATGTTT
Organism: Lasiurus cinereus; assembly: GCA_011751065.1. NCBI lineage: Eukaryota > Metazoa > Chordata > Mammalia > Chiroptera > Vespertilionidae > Lasiurus > Lasiurus cinereus. Next base: position 15,348,311 of record JAAGEH010000392.1, read on the forward strand.
TTTATTTTCCACAAATGAGTGAGATCATGTGGTATTGTTCTTTCATTGACTGGCTTATTTCACTTAACATAATGCTCTCAAGGTCCATCCTGTTGCAAATGGTAAGAATTCCTTCTTTTTTATAGCAGCATAGTATTCTATTGTGTAGATATACCATAGTTTTCTAATCCACTCATCTGCTGATTTAGGCATTTAGGCTGTATCCAAACTTTAGCTATGGTGAATGGTGCTGCTATGAACATAGGGGTGCATATATCCTTTCTGATTGGTGTTTCTAGTTTCTTAGGATATATTCCTAGAAGTGGGATTACTCCATTATTAGTTTTTTGAGGAAATTCCATACTGTTCTCCACAGTAGCTGCACCAGTCTGCATTCCCACCAGCAATGCATGAGGGTTTCCTTTCCTCTGCATCCTCTCCAGCACTTGTTGTTTGTTGATTTGTTATTGATTGCCATTCTGACAGATATGAGATGGTACTGCATTATCATTTTGATTTGTATTTTTCAGATAATTAATGACTTTGAGCATATTTCATGTGTTTCTTGGCCTTCCTTTTACCTTCCTTCAAAAAGATTTTATTTAGGTCTGTTGCCCATTTTTTTATTGGATCATTTATCTTCCTTTTATTAAGCTGTATTAGTTCCTTGTAGATGATGGAGATTAAACCTTTATCAGTGATAACATTTGCAAATATGTTCTCCCATAAAGGGGGCTTTCTTGTTGTTTTGCTGATGGTTTCTTTTGCTGTGCAAAAGCTTTTTATTTTGATGTAGTCCCATTTGTTTATTTTTTCTTTAGCTTCCATTGCCCTTGGAGCAGAATCAGTAAAGAAGTTCCTTCGGCATATGTCTGAGATTTTGCTGCCTGTGGATTCCTCTAGTATTTTTAGGGTTTCCCGTCTTATGTTTGAGTTCTGTATTCATTTTGAGTTTTTTGTGTATGGTGTAAGTTGATGGTCTAGTTTCACTTTTTTGCATGTATCTGTCCAATTTTCCCAACACCATTTATTGAAGAGACTGTCTTGACTTCATTGTATGTTCATGCCTCCTTTGTCAAATATTAATTGTGCATAGTGGTTTGGGTTGATATCTAGATTCTCTATTCTATTCCATTGGTCTATATGTCTGTTTTTGTGCCAGTACCAGGCTGCTTTGAGAACCATGGCTTTGTAATACAGCTTGAAATCTGGTATTGTGATCCCACCTACTTTGTTCTTCTTTCACATGATTGCTGCAGCTATTTGGGGTCTTTTTTTTATTCCAGATGAATTTTTGGAGAGTTTTTTCTAGGTCTGTGAAATATGCTGTTGGTATTTTAATGCGGAGTGCTTTGAATCTATAGATTGCTTTGGGTAGTATGGACCTTTTAATGATGTTGATTCTCCCAGTCCATCTGTTTACATCTTCTTCTATGTCTTTTTTCAGTGTCCTGTAGTTTTCTGCTTATAGGTCTTTTACCTCCTTATTTAAGTTTATTCCTAGGTATCTTAATTTTTTTTTGTGCGAGGGTAACTGGGATTGCTTTTATAGTCTCTCTTTCTGTAAGTTCATTATTGGTATAAAGATATTTTGGTGTTAATTTTGTATACTGCTACATTGCCAAATTTATTTATTAAGTCTATTAGTTTTTTGATGGAGTCTTTAGTGTATTTTATGTACAGTATCATGTCATCTGCGATTAAGGACAGTTTTACTTCTTCTTTTCCAATTTAGATGCCTTTTATTTCTTCTTCTTGTCTG
>JAAGEH010000392.1:15373566-15394845 GCA_011751065.1 Lasiurus cinereus
AGCTGACAGTCGTATGGGTGCTCCCTTGTAGGTAATGAACTGTTTTTCTCTTGCTGCTTTTAATATTCTCTCTTTGTCTTTTGCTCTTGGTATTTTAATTATGATGTGTCTTGGTGTGGTCCTCTTTGGATTCCTTTTATTTGGGGTTCTGTGTGCTTCCTGGACTTGTAAGTCTATTTCTTTTACCAGATGTGGGAAGTTTTCAGTCATTATTTCCTTAAATAGGTTTTCAGTATCTTGCTCTCTCTCTTCTTCTGGCACTCCCACAATTCTGATGTTGGTACGCTTGAAGCTGTCCCAGAGGCTCCTTACATTATCTTCACATTTTTTGATTCTTTTCTCTTCTTGCTTTTCCAGTTGAATGTTTTCTGCTTCTTTATATTCCAAATTTTTGACTTGATCCTTGCCTTTCTCTAGTCTGCTGTTAGGACTCTGTATAATAGTTTTTATTTCAGTCAGTGTATTTTTCATCTCCTCTTGGGTCTCACTAAATTTATCCATCTTTTCTAGCATATTCTTGAAAAACCTTATAAGCGTGGTTTTGAACTCTATATCCAGTCGTTTTTTTCCTCCATTTCATTTGCTTGTAATCCCTTCCCTTGTCTCGGCATTTTCACGATGCCGGGGAAACTTCTGTGCTGGATTCAGCCGCAGAAGCCTCTGTTGAGCTTGGGAGGGGTGGAGTTTCAGGGCTTAAGGGACCGCCTTGCCTTCCAGTCGGCCCTGCCCTCCACGGCCCCTGATTCTCACGTGACTGGGTAATGGCTGGAGAGGTCCTTGTGTGTGCGCCCGCAGTGCCTCTAACCGCTGCCTTTCCAGCTCCCCTTCGAACCAGGACCACACGAGTCTAGGTCACCAGGGTTTCGCCCAAAACAGGGGCTTAGTGGAGTCAGAAGTGGCACAGTTGGGAGGGTCTGTCTCCCGCCCACTCGCGAAAGTCAGCGGCACAATCAGCAATCTGTCCTCCGCGTGGTGCCGTGCGCGACCAGACCTCCGATCCTTTGCAACTCCCCTAAATTTCCGTGCACTTCTCCCTTTTCACAGTCCAAACTCTCCCCGTATGAGTCTCGGCTGGATCTGGGGTTTAGTGTCGCAGGACAAGGGGTTCAATGCCTTTGAGAGTCTCCGTCTCCCTCCTGCCAGAGAAAGCCAGCCAGGTACTCCGGCACCCACTCTCTCCTCGCGCCCGTTTCCGTACCTCAGCTTTTTGCAGCTCCTCTGGGTCTCCGTGAGCCCCTCTCTTTCCCTCTAGTTGTAGAACTTCCACTCAGCCAGCTTTCCTGTGGTTCTGGATAATGTCCGTTCTGTCTTTTAGTTGTAGTTTTGAAATTGTTGTACGAGGCAGCAGTGTAGGTGTTTACCTGTGCCGCCATCTTGGATTTTCTCTTTGTTGTTTGTTTTTATATCACAAGAATGCCTAGTCCTAGATTAATATCTGGCATATCTAGTACATACTCCTTATTAAATACATGAATGAACTAGCAAGTGTGTAGGAGATTACTAAAGTTGCATAATGACTTTGTTTTTAAACTTTCTGGCACTTAACCATTTCTGATAAAAAAGAAAATAAAAATTGCACAGCAGAGGAAAAATTTATTAGAAATAAATGCAAATGCAGGAATATATCATCCAAGTCTTTGGATTAACGCTACGATATGGCAGACATTTTCCACCAGTTTTACAAATGATAGCAGTATTTAAAGAACATCTGTCTCAAAAAATGTATTTTTGTAAGAATGAATAAAAACTGACTCAGGGAACTGTCTACTCCAACTAGCTCTCCATATTTAATTTGAGCCTTCTTAGCATAATAAGACATTTGTCCTCTTTGTATTTGAAACAGGGGTTTCATTTTACATCCTACTGAGCTTTCCAGTGTGAATTTTCTGTTGCAATTGCCCCACTTAAAAAGTGTCTTCTATCTGGCTGAGGTTTCTTTTCTCAGCTCTCTGGGAGTTTAAACAAAAGAATTGCTGGGAAAATGAAATAGCAAGCCAATAAAGTGAGAAACCCTGTGAATGCCTGCACTTTAATAGAGAATTTGCAGAATATTTGTATGTTAGCCATCTTATTCTTGCTTTTCACTCCTCATATCTTTACAATGTTGCTACAAAGTGAACTGCAGAAATGTGAGGCTTAGGCAACTGCTTTTCTCTTCCCCAAACATCACACTCCAAATATTTCCTCTGCTCCTTGGAGCACATGCATTATCAATGGCGAACAAGAATAAAACAAATTTACTCTAAATACTTCATTTCCTTTTTCCTCATGCTATTCATTTAATTCTTAAATCCCTGGATGTTTCATTAGCTTTTAAAAAATACTCTTATAAAACTCCTTTCAAACACATTTAAAGTTTTAGAGTCACTAGCTAGGTCCCATTCTCATAGTCACATCTAAACTGTGCCAAAGACTTGGGGCTTTGGATAATTTCCAAAAAGTGACATTTCAGACCATACACTTTGCCACACATTTATCTGTTTGGGGTACAGACATGAGATAAACTGGAAAGTTAAAGAAATTTCAACTCTCTTTGTCCAATGGGGATTGAAGACTGCTTGTTCTATTTTCCTAGCTGCTTCTCCTAAAAGTCTCTATTGAGATAAACACAGGGGTTCCTGTGAATCAGGTTAGCAGGCAGTGCCACACTGATCTTGTGTCATGTTCTTAGATTTGGGCTTGATATGGGGTGGTACATAGGAGCGAGAGTTCACCTTCCTTCCCTCCCCCTTCCTCAAAAAATGGTCTCTTCACCCTTAACCAGACCAGTGGCCAGGTTTGGTACCCAGAGTCCTCTGAAGTGATAGAGTGAATACCATTCGTACAATTCTGATAACAGGCTGAGGATGACAATTTTGGGTGGGGTATGGAGCACCATTTAGCATGCAGATTTGGTCCCTATACTGATTTATTAATATTTTAATCTTTTAGGAAAAGGGAAGGCGATGCTAAAAAGAACCTTAGAGAACGCACAAAAGTGGGGAAGTTGGTTCGTTACACCACATAGCAGCGCAACTTTTGCACAAAACCAAAATGGCAGCTGGTTCTGAGATTTCACGAACATACAACAACCCACATGCCCAAATCCCCAAAATTCTATTTCAGCAAGTTTTTCCTTCTCTATAGGAACTGAGCCTGTCAGCAGCATAAACACTTGCAATCCTGCACTTCCTAGGATGCATGTGCTATCGAAAAGGGAGGTGTTAATTGCTGTGCTAATTACAACATGATTGCTTTGCACTTGTTTTGCACTTGTAGGTGATTAAATTTTTAACGAAGCATATTACTTGGCACTGTTAGCACAGTTAACACATTTCTCTCTCTCTCTTTTTTATGCCTTGGGAGAAGTCCCACACCGCAGACCCTTCCCTGGCTGTGATGTGCTGTTGTGTTGGAAGCAGCCTCTGTTTAGGCCGTTGGTAACAGGACTCCAGCTTCCTGCTTGGGAAAGAGCAGCAGCCTATTATAATCATACCCAGCATGATAGCACTGGCCAGATGCGAACGCAGAACCCACAAAGGTATTAGCTAAAAATTAGGCAGTGCTGCCAATGCCAGTCTCCAGCCTTCATTGAAAAACTCCAGCGACCCCAGCCAGTCAAGAGGCAGTGTTGGAGGGTTTAGCAGGAAGGCAGAGAGATGACAGCAAGTTCCACGTGATTTATTTCTGCTTTACAGCCAGTGTTCCCAGCTGAACTGGAGCACGGGAAACTTGCATCTGTTACATGGGCAGCCCTGTATCTCTTGGTTCCCACTGTGCAGCAGGCTGCATCCTCAGTGGAAGCTGATTTTGCATTTGTGCGCTTGTGCACGTATACTCCCACCTCTTTAGGCTTCCGTATTCACAAGGGCCTGGGAAAACAAGTCTGGTTCTGGGAGGAGGGCTGGACAAATCTAGAGGTTTACAACCTGGGTTGGACGTCAGATAAATGTCATACAGCTAAACTGGCATTAATGCTGCATGTCAGCAAACAAACAACATACCTATGAAACTAGAAAAGACAAACATTCAACTTTTTATGACTCAACTCTCATGACTGGGCTGTTTTTTTGCAGCAAGAATCCTGGGAGGATGGTCTTAGGAGAACTGAGTGAACAGAGGAAATAAATGAACCAGGTTACAGGTGAAGTGCCTGCTTATCCGAGGGGTTTTCTTGTGTGCTCGCTGGCCTGGCCAGGAGCTTCGAAGGCCAAAGTGGCAAAACAAATTCTCAAAGGAATAAAATTCCTCCAAGCCTGAACTAAGATTTGGTTTCTAAGCCTGATTAAACGTCTACAGACAATTTTATAAACTTTATTAGTCCAGAGCAAAAGAGTTGTCCTTATTCTATGCAGTTAATTTATAGATACCCTTCAGGGCTTAGCGTGGTGAAGAAATGCGCAAACAAGTGTAACAGATAAAAGGATCTACTGAAAATATTTGGAATTTTATATCTTGCTACATGAGCAAAGCTTTGAAAGTGACTTTTGTAGTGATGCTCCTTAGTCACTGAATATAGCTGTCACATAAAAATTAATTCAATTTTAACTGTCAGTTTCATACAGTCCTTTTATTAAGAAAAAACTTTTCACCATGGCTGGGCTCAAGGATTGGAGTGTCCATCTGAGCATTAAAGGGTTGAGGGTTCAATTCCTGGTCAAGAGCATGTACCTGGGTTACAGGATCGATCCCTGTCCTCTCACATTGATGTTTCTTTCTCCCTCTCTCTAAAACAAACAAACAAACAAATCCTATCTAATAAAAGAGTAATATGCAAATTAACACTACACTATAATCACAAGCCATGCCCACCAGCCAATCAGGAGCTAGTATGCAAATAAACCCCAACCGAGATGATTACTGCCACGAAGTGAGCAGGAGGGAGGCTTGGGTTTTCCTGGCGATAGAGGAGGCCAAACTTTCTACACACCCTGGCGGGACCCGGCCTCCACTCAAGGCTACAAAGTTTCAATTATAGAAGATAAATAAATTCCAGATACCAAGGCTTCCACTTGGGTCACCAGGGGATGTGGCCAGCCTGCAAACCACCACAGGCCCCTTGCCCCAGCCACCCTCCACCCCAAGGAAACCCTCATCCTGATCTGGAGCACCCTTCAGGGCAAACCAGCTGGCCCCCACCTATGCACCAGGCTTCTATCCTATCTAATAAAAGAGTAATATGCAGATTGACCATCACTCCAACACACGAGATGGCTGCCCCCATGTGGTCAAAGATCCTGCCCCCATGTAGACACAAGATGGCTACCACAAGATGGCCAACAGGCGAGGGCAGTTGGGAGAGACCAGGCCTGCAAGGGAGGGCAGTTGGGGGTGATCAAGCCTGCAGGGTAGGGCAATTTGGAGTGACCAGGCTGGCAGAGGAAGGAAGTTGGAGCTGACTGGGCCTGCAGGGAAGGGCAGTTGGGGGGGACCCAGGCCTGCAGGGGAGAGCAGTTGTGGGGGACTAGGCCTGCAGGGGAGGACAGTTATGAGTGACCAGGCCTGTAGGGGAGGGCAGTGAGGGGTAACCAGGTTGGCAGGGGAGTGGTTAGGAAGTGATCAGGCTGGCAGTCAGAAATGGTTAGGGGCAATCAGGAAGGCAGGTGAGCAGTTGGGAGACAGCAGTCCTGGATTGTGAGAGAGATGTCTAAATGGTAGGATCTGGCCTAAACAGGCAGTGGGATGTCCCTCAAGGGGTTCCAGATTGAAGAGGGTGCAGGCTGGGCTGAGGGACACCCTCCCTCCCCCCCCCATGCACAAATTTCGTGCACTGGGCCTCTAGTAAATAAATAAATGGAGAAAGTATCTTCCAGTGAGAATTCACAAGAAAAAAAAAAAGAAAAAGAAAAAAGAAAGAAAAAAAGAAAAGAAAAAAAGAAAAGAAAAACCTTTTTTATTCTAATGAACTATTGGCTGGGTTTTCTTTTTTTCTGCTTTTAACTAATGAGTTTAACAAACTTCTTTTGCAAACTGCACTCTTCTTATCAACTTTGTTGTTGTTGTTTTTTGTTAATCCTCGTCTGAGGATATTTTCTCCATTTTTTTTTTTTTTTTTTTTTTTAGAAAGAGTGGAAAGGCAGGGGACCCTTTACCCCAGGCCAACCCTCCATCCACTGAGCTAAACCAGGTAAGGGACAACTTTGTATTTTTAATGAATCTATTGACTGCCTGGCTTCACCCTGCTATCACTGTGATAATCAAACTATGTGAATAGATGATATTCCAATGTAAATATTCCCGGGTATCTAATCCACATGCCAACTGGAAAAAGAAGTGTTTCAGGCTAATAATTTTTATATATTACTATAGATTTTTATTTCTCATGTGGGGTAAAAATGTGATTTTCGAGATTGAAAATTATGAATTTGTGTGAAATAAAGCCAAATATCTTGAAAATAACACAATTCATTCAAGAGTATTTCAATGTAATACTTGAAAGTATTTTGAGGGAGCCAGTATGTTCAGGGACTTACAGACTGAGCTTTCATTCTTTCAGTGTCAATCTTTCAGCAACTTTGCTCCTGAAAGCCCCAGCCATCACAAGGGATTGCTAATCTGTCAACTTTTCAGTGAGTATTTTCTTTCCCAAGTCCACTTTCACTGTACTCATTCTCCTTTCTCTTTTCTTCCCCACCCCCATTCTCTCCTGTCTCTCCCTCTGCACACTTAGCTGCGCCTCTGCTTCCGCTGCTCTTCTCAGGGCAGCCACACAGGAGGCCCCACAGGCCTCAGCATGGGACTCCAGGAGAGTCAGCCCAACTGCTATAGAAATGGCAAGAATCTGCTGCTTAATCAAGCTTTCTTTTCTTCTCTTTTTATAATAAACACTATTATGTTTATTTTCAAACATACTTTTATAAAGAGAGAATGTTATTGATCCCCCTTAACCCAGCCCAGTTTCAACAAAAAGTTACTGAGGGTTTGTGATACTTGTTTAATCTTTTTGTTTCTCTCTTATTTTTTTTAAAGACAAATTAGTTTAAAACTTTTAACCCTTTATGCAAACACTAACTCCCCAAACCTTTTTGGTTTTTGTCTTTGCTTTTGATGGACCTTGTTCTCTCTAATTGTTGAGAAGAAGAGAAATTTTACGCGGCCAGATGCCTTTGTTCTCTGAGTGCATGCACACACACTAGATTTCTGAGCACTCTGTGTCAGCAGGATAAGGCACTCATTTCCTATGTGGATACAAATGAACCAATTATATTTTATCTCAAGAGAACTGCTTGAAAATACCTATTGCCACACTGAGTTCATGGGTTAACTGGTCGTGTTCAGAAAAACCGGCCATCTGTCATGAATGTAGTGTGTGTGGAACACTGCTTAGGAACTGCCACTTGTGGTTTCCTAGTCTTTCTCTAAAAGTACTCTTCCATCCTTTTGTCTAGACCCAAACAGTTCTCATCTCATTCTCATACTCAACACTAATTCTCCTTCAAGACTTTGATTAAATAGTTTCTTCATTGAATCCTCAGAAAGGGTAAGCAACCCTCTCCTCTGTATGCCCTATGTCCTGTAGCTATATTTTAGGGCTGAGCTCAGCCCCACCATTTATTAGGTATGTGATCTTAAGATTAATGCTATGAATCAATAAATCTGATACATCACATAAACACATTGAGAGACAAAAATCACATAATCATATCAATTGATGCAGAAAAAGCATTTGACAAAATCCAACACCCTTTCTTGATAAAAACTCTCAGCAGAGTGGGAATAGAGGGATCATACCTCAACATAATAAAAGCCTTATATGATAAACCCACAGCCAGCGTCACATTCAATGGGTAAAAAGTAAAACCATTTCACCTAAGAACAGAACAAGACAGGGATGCCCACTTTCACCTGTTCAACATAGTACTGGAAGTGCTAGCAATAGTGATCAGATACAAGAAGAAATAAAAGGCATCCAAATTGGCAAAGAAGAAGTAAAACTGTTATTATTCGAAGATGACATGATTTTGTACATAGAAAACCCTAAAGACTCCATCAAAAAACTACTAGACTGAATAAATGAATTTGGCAATGTAGCAGGATACAAAATTAATACTCAGAAATCTATGACTTTATTATACACCAATAATGAACTCACAGAAAGAGAAACAAAATAAATAAAAAAACTTAATCCCATTTACCATTGCACCAAAAAAAATTAAGATACCTAGGAATAAACTTAACTAAGGAGGTAAAAGACCTGTACTTGGAAAATTACAGGACATTGAAAAAGAGATAGAGGAAGACATAAACAAGTGGAAGACCATACCATATTCATGGATTGGTAGAATCAACATAATTAAAATGTCCATACTACCCAAAGCAATTTATAGATTCAATGTAATCCCCATTAAAATATCAATGGCATATTTTACAGACCTATAACAAACTTTCCACAAATTCATCTGAAATAAAAAGGACCCTGAATAGCAACAGCAATTCTGAGAACGAAGTTGGAGGATCATAATTACCATATATCAAGCTGTATTACAAAGCCACGGTTCTCAAAACTGCCTGGTATTGGCACAAGAACAGACATATAGACCAATGCAACAGAGCAGAGAGCCCAGAAATCAACCGAAGCCATTACACTCAATTAATATTTGACCAAGGAGGCAAGAGCATACAATGGAATCAAGACAGTCTCTTCAATACACGGTGTTGGGAAAATTGGTTGGTTACATATAAAAAGAGTGAAACTAGATCACCAACTTATACTATACACAAAAATAAACACAAAATGATTAAAGGACTTAAATGTAAGAAGGGAAACCATAAGAATCTTAAGAGACTCCATAGGTAGCAAAATATCAGACATTTGTTGTAGCAATATCTTCACTGATACAGCTCCTAGGGCAATGGAAACTAGGGAAAAATTAAACAAATGGGACTACATTAAAATAAATGTACAGCTTCTATACTGCAAAAGAAGCCATCAACAAAACAATAAGAAAGCTCACTGCATGGGAGAACATATCTGCCAGTGCTATCTCAGATAAAAGTTTAATCTCCAAAATTGCAGGGAACTCATACAACTTAACAAAGGGAGATAAACAATCCAACCAAAAAATGGGCAAAAGACCTAAATAGATACTTTTTGAAAGAGAACATAAAGAAGGCCAAGAGATATGAAAACATGCTCAAAGTCACTAATTATCCGAGAGATGCAAATCAAAACGACAATGCGATACCATCTCACACCTGTCAGAACGGCTATCATCAACAAATCAACAAACAAAAAGTGCTGGCAAGGATGTGGAGCAAAAGGAACCCTCGTGCACTGCTTGTAGAAATGCAGACTGGTGCAACCTCCGTGGAAAGCAGTATGGAGTTTCCTCAAAAAGTTAAAAATGGAACTCCCATTTGACCCAGTCATCCCACTTCTAGGAAGATATGCCAAGAAACACCAATTAGAGAGGACATATGCACCCCTATGTTCATAGCAGCACAATTTATAATAGCTAAGATTTGGAAACAGCCTCAGTGCCCATCAGCAGATGAGTGGATTAAAAAACGGTGGTACATCTACACAATGGAATACTACACTGCTATAAAAAAGAAGGAACATTTACCATTTGCAACAGCATGGATGGACCTGGAGAACATTATGCAAGGTGAAATAAGCCAGTCAGAGAAAGATAAATATCACACAATCTCACTTATATATGAAATATAATGAACGATATAAACTGATGAACAAAAATAGATCCAGAGACAAGGTAACACTGATTGGACTGTCCAGCCTCAGAGAGAAGGCAGGGGAGAGGGGACAGGTTAGAGATAAACCAAAGGACTTGTACGCATGCATATTAGCATAACCAAGGGACACAGACACTGGGGTGATGGGGACTTGTTCTGGGGGGTCGGAGTGGCAGGGACGGGGGTCAGTAGGGAAAAAAGAGGCATATGTAATACTTTAAACAATAACAAAAAAGATTAGTGTATGATAAATAGTAAAGTTTTAGTACATGTTGACTATTATCATTATAACAATGTATCCTGATTGAAAAAAAGTTTTATTAGCTCTTCCTATCTCCGGCGTGGCACAGTGAGCAGCTGCCGAATATCTATCCACCTGCAATGGAGGGTCGTTCGGAACTGCTCTAGCTTCCTGATCAGGAGGAACAAGCAGACGTAGAGCATCAAACCCAATAACCCGAAGGCCCACAACTCCTTTCTTTACAAGGGGCTGATTCATTGCAAGACAGTGGGCGTGTGATGATCTTCACGAAGTGGAGATCTCTGAGGGCCACCCTGAGCAGCATCCCATTCATGATCCGCAAGAACAAGTACGGCCCAGGTCTGTGCATGGGGCCAGTGCCATCCGCGGGTCCAGCGCTGTCCTGCGCAGCCAGAAGCCCGTGATGGTGAAAAGGAGAGGGCCAGCCGCACCAAGAGCTCTGAGCATTTCCTCCCCCAAAGCACTAAAGGTATCAGTCAACTTTCCTCAAAACACAAAACAAACAAAAAACACTTTTGTTATAAAAATTCTAAACACAACAAAGTAGAATAAATAGAATGACAATTCCCTAAATTCCAGAAAAACAGACTAGTTCTCAGAATAATATATATATATATTTTAAGACGAAGGCAGCAGGTTAATGTTTAATTGAGCTTCCATACTCTGGGAAATGCTTGTATATATAGGGCACAAGCAAAGGGATATGCATTCTTGCATATTATATATGATGGTGAAAAGAGGTCATTGCATTTTTGTTGTTTGTAATGCAAAACACAGGTGTGAGAGGTAAGAACTAATTTGTTAGAGATCTACTTGATTCTATCCCATAGTCCCTTTTCTATTCTATTCTAAGGTACAGGCAGACATGGATTTCTCATAGATAAGAAACTTAAACCTTTATATCCTCATCTGAAAAATGGCCCAAGTGATAATACGGGAAGTTTATTTTGAGAATTAAATAAAATTTGAATACTTGCTACATACTATTTTTCATTGATTCCGAGATTCACACTTTTTCAGATCTCTGAAATTTTCTTTCTTGGTGCTTGATAAATTAATAGAATCTGATGATTTATAGAATGTTAGATTCCATGAAATGTTGTAGACAAGTGCTTAATGATATTAGCAATCAAGATAATGATAATTCACCCACATCATAACTTATATCATAGTAGCTTTGCTTTATGCAAAAGAAAGGTGTTAAATTACTCAAGTATAATAGTGGATTCATCTATTTCTTCCTGCAGTTTTATCATTTTTTGTTGTTTGCTTTGTGTGTATGTGATGTTACTTTGATACTCTGCTGTTAGGTGGATACACATTAAGGATTATTAGTCTTTTTGAAATATTGATCCCTTTATCATTTTGTAATGTCCCTCTTTATCCTGATAACTTTTCTAGCTTTGAATGTTATGTAGCTCTCTGAAATTAATATAGTTTCTCGCACTTTCTTTTGATTAGTGTTAGCATGATATATCTTTTCCCATTCTTTTACATTTAAACTATGTGTGTATTTGTATTTAAGGTGGATTTCTTGCAGACATAATATAGTTTAAGCCTTGTTTTTTGATTCATTCTAACAATCTCTGTCTTTTTATTTGTGTATATTGATAATTGGTGTTTAAGATAATTATTGAACTCTAACTGGTTTGACTCAGTGGATGAATGTTGGCCTGTGGACTGAACGATCTCAATTTTGGTCAAGGGCACATGCCTGGGTTGCAGGCTCAATCCCCAGTAGAGGGTGTGCAGGAGGCAGCCAATCAATGATTCTCTCTTATCATTGATGTTTCTATCTCTCCCTCTCCCTTCCTCTTTGAAATCAATAAAAAATATATTAGAAAAGAAAAGATGATTATTGATATAGTTGGATTAATATCTATCATAGTTGTTACTGTTTTCTGTTTGTTGCTCTTATTCTTCGTTTTTATTTTTGTCTTCCACTCTTTTTCTGCCTTTTATGATATTAATTGAGCATTTTAATTCTATTTTCTTTTTTTTCTTAGCATATCAACTTTACTTCTCTTTTTACTGTTTTTAATGATGGCCCCAGAGTTTGTAATATACTTTTTTTAAAATTACATTTTATTTGTCTTTCACAGAGAGGAAGGGAGAGGGATAGAAAGCTAGAAATATCGATGAGAGAGACATTGATCAGCCACCTCCTGCACGCCCCCTACTGGGGATGTGCCCGCAACCACGGCACATGCCCTTGACCGGAATCGAACCTGGGACCCTTCAGTCCGCAGGCTGATGCTCTATCCACTGAGTCAAACCGGTTTTGGCTATAATATACTTTTACAACTAATCCAAGTCCACTTTCAAATAACACTATATCACTTTACTGGTAGTGCAAGTACCTTATAATATCAAAACATTCCTAATTGCTCCCTCCCATCTCTTATGTCATTACTATCATTCATTGCAAATGTACAGAAGTATATATGTATATACATAAGCATATACTTATACATAGCATATACATAAGTATACAGAATTGAATGTATTGTTGATATGATTATTTTGAGCAAATTGTTATGTTACATCAATTAAGAATAAGAAAAATGCTTTATTTTACTTTCATGTTTTAATTCTGATTCTCTTCTTTTATGTAGATCTGATTTTTGAATTATATCATTTTTATTATCTCTTAAGAACTTATTTTAACATTTAATGTAAGGCAGGTCTCTTGGCAACAAACACCTTCAATTTTTGTTTGAGAAAATCTTTAATTTTCTTTCATTTCTGAGGGTAATTTTGCAGATTTCAGAATTCTAGGTTTGTCGGTTTTTTTCTTTCAGCACCATAAATATTTCACCCCTTTCTCTTCTTGTTTCCGTATTTCTGAGAAGTTTGATATAATTCTTATTTTTGCTTCTCTATAGAAAAAGTGTTTTTTTTCTGTGTTTTTTCCCCCCAATATGTTTTCTACATATTTGATTTTTGTAGTTTAGATATGATATACTAAGGCATAGTTTTTTATTATTTAATAAATCTTTATTGTTGAGATTATTACATTTGTTTATCTTTTTCCCCATAGCTCACCTTCACCCGGCTCCCACCCCTCCCTCTACCCTTACTTCCCCCCACATTATCCTCATCAATGGGTGTATGATTTTTGTCCAGTCTCTCTCTGCACCCCCCTCACCCCTTTACCCCTGAGAATTGTCAGTTCACTCCCTTTCTATGCTCCTGATTCTATTATATTCACCAGTTTATTCTGTTCATCAGATTTTTAATTCACTTAATTTTTAGATTCACTTATTGATAGATATGTATTTGTTATTCATAATTATTATCTTTACCTTTTTCTTCTTCTCCTTAAAGAGTAACTTTCAGCATTTCAATATAATACTGGTTTGATGCAGATGAATTCCTTTTTTTAAAAATTAAATCATTATTATTCAGATTATTACATTTGTCTCTCTTTTTTCCCCTCGATAATTCCCCTCCACCCCGCTCCCACCCCTCCCTCTACCCTTACCTTTCCCCCCAATTGATGAGTCCATAGGTGTATGATTTTTGTCCAGTCACTTCCTGTACCTTCCTCCCCCCTTTCTCCCTGAGAATTATCAGTCCACTCCCTTTCTGTGCTCCTGATTCTAGTATATTCACCAGTTTATTCTGTTGATCAAATTTTTAATTCACTTAATTTTTAGATTAACTTGTTGATAGATATGTATATGTTGTTCATAATTTTTTTTCTTTTACTTTTTTCTTCTTCCTCTTCTAAAAGAGTACCTTTCAGCATTTCATATAATACTGGTTTGGAGTTGATGAACTCTTTTAGCTTTTTCTTATCTGTGAAGCTCTTTATCTGCCCTTCAATTCTGAATGTTAGCTTTGCTGGATAGAGTATTCTTGATTTTGGTTCTTGCTATTCATCACTTTGAATAATTTTTGCCACTCCCGTCTGGCCTGCATCGTTTCTGTTGAGAAATCAGCTGACAGTCGTATGGGTGCTCCCTTGTAGGTAATTAATTGTTTTTCTCTTGCTGCTTTTAATATTTTCTCTTTGTTTTTTGCTCTTGGTATTTTAATGATGATTTGTCTTGGTATAGTCTTCTTTGGATTCCTTTTATATGGGGTTCTGTGGGCTTCCTGGACTTGTAAGTCTATTTATTTTACCAGATGTGGGAAGTTTTCAGTCATTATTTCTTGACATAGGTTTTCAGTATCTTGCTCTCTTTCTTCTGGCACCCCCACAATTCTGATGTTGGTACGCTTGAAGCTGTCCCAGAGGCTCCTTACATTATCTTCACATTTTTGGATTCTTTTCTCTTCTTGCTTTTCCAGTTGAGTGTTTTCTGATTCTTTATATTTCAAATTTTTGACTTGATTCTTGCCTTCCTCTAGTCTGCTGTTAGGACTCTGTATAATATTTTTTTTTTCAGTCAGTGTATGTTTAATTTCTATTTGGTCCTTTATCATCTCTAGTTGGATCTTTTGCATCTCTACTTGGTCCTTTTGCATCTCCTCTTGGGACTTGCTAAATTTATCCATCTTTTCTAGCATATTCTTGAAAAAACTTATAAGCATGGTTTTGAACTCTATATCCAGTCATTTTTTTCCCTCCATTTCTTTTGTTTGTGATCCCTTCCCTTGTCTTGGCTTTTCACTATGCCGAGGAAACTTCTGTGTTGAATTCAGCCTTATGATACCAGACTTGCAAAACCAAAGAAGCCTCTGTTGAGCTTGGGATGGGTGGATTCTCAGGACTTAAGGGACCGCCTTGCCTTCCAGTCGGGCCCACCCTCCATGGCACCTGAGTATCACGTGACTGGGTAGTCGCTGGAGCAGTCCCTGTGCACACACGCTCTTTCTCTTGCAGTGCCTCTACTCTGCTGCCTTTCCGCCTCCCCTGTGCTACAGGACCACACGAGTCTGGGTCCCCAGGGTTTAGTGAAGTCAGAAGTGGCACTGTTGGGAGGGTCTGTCTCCCACCCACTCGTGAAAGCCAGCGGCACAATCAGCAGTCTGTCCTCTCTGTGCGCAGTGCAGTGTGCACCACCAGACCTCTGATCTTTTGCCACTGTCCTAAATTTCCGTCCACTTGTCTCCCTTCACAGTCCAAACTCCCCCCCGAATGAATTTCGGCTGGATCAGAGGTTTAGTGTCGTAGAATAAGGAGTTCAATGCCTTTGAGAGTCTCCAACTCCTTCCCGCCAGAGAAGGCCAGTCAGGTTTGCCGTCACTTGCTCTCTCCACGGGCACGTGTCTTAGTACCTCAGCTTTTTGCAGCTCCTCTGGGTCTCTGTGAGCCCCTCTCTTTCCCTCCAGTTGTAGAATTTTCACTTCGCCACCTTTCCTGTGGTTCTGGACCATGTCTGTTCTGTCTTTTAGTTGTAGTTTTGAAATTGTTGTGCGAGGCAGCAGTGTAGGTGTTTACCTATGCCACCATCTTGGATCCTCTGATGAATTGCTTTAGCTTTTTCTTATCTGTGAAGTTCTTTTTTTTTTTCTGATAACTTTCTCTCTCTCTCTTTTTTTTAAAATCCTTTTTTAATTAATTTTTTACACATATCTCCCCATTGCCCTCCCTCCCTCCCCGGCATACCCGAACCCCCCAGTGTCAATGTTCATTGGTTATGCTTATATGCATGCATAGAAGCCCTTTGATTGATCTCTTATCTACCTCACCTAACTTTAATATTCCTGCTGTAATTTCACAGTCTGATGATTTACTACCTCTGTATCTATCCTTTTGTTCATCAGTTTATAATGTTCTTTATTATTCACCAATGAGTGAGATCATGTGATGCTTCTCCTTCATTGACTGGCTTATTTCACTAAGCATAAGGTTCTCCAGTTCCAACCAGGTTGCTGCAAATGGTAAGAATTCCTTCTTTTTAATGGCAGCATAGAATTCCATTGTGTAGATGTACCACGGTTTTCTGATCCACTCATCTGCTGACCGGCACCTAGGCTGTTTCCAAATTGTGGCTATTGTAAATTGTGCTGCTATGAACATAGGGGTACATAAATCCTTTCTGATTGGTGTTTGTGATTTCTTATGATAAATTCCTAAGAGTGGGATTACAGGGTCACATGGGAGATCCATTTTTAGTTTTTTAAGAAAACTCTATACCACAGTGGCTGCATCAGTCTGCATTCTCACCAACAGTGCACAAGGGTTCCTTTTTCTCTGCATCCTCAACAACGCTTGTTGTTTGTTGATTTGTTGATGATTGCCATTCTGATAGGTGTAAGATGGTATCGCATTGTCGTTTTATTTGCATCTCTTGGATGGTTAGTGACTTTGAACATGTTTTCATGTGTCTCCTGGCCTTCCTTCTGTCATCTTTCGAAAAGGTTCTATTTAGGTCCGTTGTCCATTTTTTTTATTGGATTGTTTATCTTCCTTTTATTAAGTTGTATAAGTTGGCTGTAGATTTTGGAGATTAAACCTTTATCAGTGATATCATTTGCAAAATGTTTTCCCATATAGTGATCTCTTTGTTTTGTTGATCTTTTGAATTGTTTCTGTGTTCTCCAAGTTGTTTATCTCTGCCCTGATCTTCACTGTTTCCTTCCTTCTGAGTACACCGGGCTTTTCTTCTTGCTTTCGTTCTAGCTCTTTGAGTTGTAGGTTTAGGTAATTTATTACCATTGTTTTCTGTTTTTTGCAGTAGGCTTGTAGGGCTATGAACTTCCCTCTCAAGACTGCTTTCACTGTGTTCCATAAATTTTGTAATGTTGTGTTGTCATTGTCATTTGTTGCCATGATGTTTTTGATTTCTTTCTTGATCTCTCTGGTTACCCAGTCGTTGTTTAATAGCATGCTGTTTAGTCTCCATGTGTTTGATTTCTTTCTATTGTTTTTATTATAGTTGATTTCCAGTTTTATGCCACTGTGGTCTGAGAAAATGATTGATATGACTTCTATCTTCTTGAATTTGAAGAGACTTTTTTTATGACCCAACATATGATCTATCTTTGAAAATGACCCATGTGCACTGGATAAGAATGTATATTCTGTGGCTTTGGGGTAAAATGTTCTGAAGATGTCAATTAATTCCATCTGGTCTAGTGTGTCATTTAGGATTGATGTTCTTTGCTGATTTTTTGTTTAGAGGATTTGTCCAATGGTGACAGTGGGGTATTAAAGTCTCCTAATATGATTGTATTGCTGTCAATCTCTCCCTTAATATCCTCCAAGAGTTTTTTTTATGTATTTAGGTGCTCCTAATTGGGTGCATATATGTTTACCAGAGTTATTTCTTCTTGTTGGATTGTGCCGTTTGCTATTATGAAGTGTCCTTCTTTATCTCTTGTTATGTCCTTCATTTTGAGATCTAATTTGTCAGATATAAGTATTGCAACCCCAGCTTTTTTTTCATTTCCATTTGCCTGAAATACCATGTTCCATCCTTTCACCCTCAATCTGTGTGCATCTCTTTTCCTAAGGTGGGTTTCTTGCAGACAGCAGATATATGGATCATGTTTTCTTATCCAATCGGGTATCCTATGTCCTTTGGTTGGAGCATTTAATCCATTTACATTTAAAGTTATTATTGGTAAGTGCTTATCTGTTGCCATTTTTAGTCCTTACCCCCGTGTTCCTTTTTCACTTCCTCTTTCTTTTTATTACAGCAGACCCTTTAACATTTCTTGCATTGCTGGTTTGGTGGAAATATATTCCCTTAGTCCTTTTTTGTCTGTGAAGCTTCTGATTTAACCTTCAATTTTGATTGAAAGCCTTGCACTGTACAGTATTCTTGGATTCAGACCCTTCCTTTGCATGACTTGGTATACTTCATTTCATTCTCTTCTGGCCTGATGAGTTTCTGTTGAAAAATCAGTAGCTAGTCTTATGGGGTTTCCTTTGTAGGTAACTTTCTGTTTCTCTCTGCCGCATTTAAGATTCTTGCTTTGTCATTGCTGTTTGCCGATTTAATTATAATGTGCCTTGGTGTCGGTTTTGTGGGGTTCATTTTGCTTGTGACTCTGTAAGTTTCTTGGATTTGTGTGGGTTTTTCCTTTCCTATATTGGGGAAATTTTCTGTCATTATTTCTTCAAACAGGTTCTCTAATCCTTGTTCAGTTTCCACTCTTTCTGGAACCCCAATTATGCGGATGTTATTTTGTTTCATGTTATCCCAAAGTTCCCTTAGACTCTCCTCTTGCTTTTTAACTTTTTTTTCTAGAAGCTGCTGTACTTGGGTATTTTTTCCTACCATGTCTTCTAGCTCACTGATGTAGTCCTCTACTTCTTCTAGTCTGCTTTTGATGCTTTCTATTGAGTTCTTTAAAGCAGTGATGTCATTTTTTATTTCTTTGTGCATTTCTTCATGCTTCTTCTTTATTTCCTCTTGGCTCTTACTCAGATTGTCGATTTTGTCTTCCATTCTTCATCCACCTTATGATCATTTCTCTGAACTCTTTCTCTGGCAGGCTTATTTTGGCTTCTATTTCATTTACTTCCTTTTCTGGTGATACCTGCCTATCTGTCGTATGCGGGCTGTTTCTTCTTCTGCCCATGGTTTTTCTTCTCCAGGTGTTTGGTTATGTTATTCTCTCTCTTACGTTGGTTCAAAGGCACAAACTACAACACGACCCAGTACAGCACACAAGGCACTGAACAGAAATGTATTCACTATGTTAATAATCACCAATAAGGTGACCAGCAATGAAAGACAAATTAGGGGTAAGTAGAGAAAGAAGAAGAGAAAAATGAGGGAAAAAGAAAGGAAAGAAGTGCCCAAATCTGATTGGGAGAAGAAGAAAAAAAACAAAAAACTAAATGAACAATAAAATAAAATAAAGGAGAAGAAGAAAAAGAAAAGAGAAAGAGAAACAAAGTCAGAGAGAAAAGAAAGTGGATAAGAGAGAAAAGGGGGAGACAGAAAATGGCGGCAGAGTAGACGGACGCGTCTGGATCTTTGTCGCTGGGCAGAGGGCGAGAGAGCGGCCGACAGTTTCATTGGGAGTGTTTGTTGGCAAGCTAGGAGTCAGTTTTCCTCCAGGGGAAGGCGGGGAACTGCTGGAAGGGGCTCTCCCGGCCAGGCGGCCCCACTGCCACGGGGATTTTGTCGGCCAGAGCCACCAGCGCGAACGCGGAGCCCGAGCCATCTTGCAGTGGGAGGTGGATGTCTGCGGCGGTCTGCGGCCGGTGGCTGAGCACCCATCGAGCAGCCAGGGACCCGGGGACCCAGAACTCTGCTCTCCAATTGGCGCAGATACGCGGCGGAATCAGAGATCCACAGAGCACACGGAAAGGTCAGATTGCGCCTGCTTAAGGGGGAGGTGGATGTCTGTCGAGGTCTGAAAGCTGCGGCTGAGGGAGGCACCCACAGAGCAGCCAGGACCAAGAGCTCGGCTTCCCAGGAGGCACAGACATGAAGGCGGAGGATTCAGAGATCCACACGGTGCTCGGAAGGGTCAGATTTCGCCTGGGCCAGGGTGAGGTCTCCTACCCCCGCAGGGCAGAGACGCGCACCGTGGGAGCTGGGCTGCAGGAAAGCTGCCTCTGGAGAGGTCTGCAGAGGTGGTCAGGGCGTGATCCCTGAGTGTGAAGGCAAACCCTCTGAGCTGTTGACAGAGGGGAGCTCTGGAAAATGACTCTTTTTTTTTTTTTCTGGGGCAGAGGGACAGCCTGGGAGTTATTACAGTGTCCCAGCTGCAAAACCCCCACAAACTGGTTTTGGGAACCACAGAGTAGCAGGATCTGAACACAGCCTAGAGAGGTCCTGTGCTTTGTCTCAGAGATCAATTCCGAAACACTGCCACCCAATGGATGACACACAAATTGACTCTCGCATAACCACAAAAGAATAAAGAGATTAAAACACCAAGAGTGGAACACAGGGAACTGCAATACTTCCCTACTGGGAAACAGGAGTGCCAAGCAGAATAATAGTGGAAGTGAAGGACCATTCTATTTTTCTTCTTTTTTTTTATTTTTCCTTTTTCCTTTTTTCTTTCTTTTAATTTTTAATTTCTTATTTTTCATTTTTACATATTTTAATTAAAAGAATATTTTTTTCTTTCTGCCTCAATTGATTTTACCTTTATAATTATTACATTTTTGTTTTAAGCTAGTATTATTAATTACCACTAGTACTTTACCGTTTTTGGAAAAAAAATTGTCATTTTGTTTTCTCTTTATTTTATTTCGGGATTAGTTCTACATTCTATTTTCATCTTCCCTTTAGCATAATTTTATTCCAACTCAACTCTACCTTTATGCCAACACTTTCCTCCTAACTTTTCCCATTATGTTATCTTGTTTCTCTTTCCCTTTTCCAACTTTAGATTCTCCCTATTTTTCTCTTTACCTGGTTAAAATTTCACCCCATTTATATATCTAATTTCAAATCCCCTACTACAAGTCCATACAAACCTCTCTCCTCTTGTCTTCACTAGCCAAAAAGTTGTTTTTTCTCTATGTCCTTTTGTTGCTATTTGCCAGAAAAGTGCTTATATCGATTTTTTGAAAATTTTTTGTGAGATTGTTTTAGTTTATTCTACTTGTTTTATTTTGCTTTTTGCTTGCTCTGTTTTCTACCTGTCTTTCCCCTCACCTCCCTCGATACCAGTTGCTATTTGCAATTTGCCTTAATCTCTAGGTACTGGTTGCTGGCCTTTCTTGGGATTAGTGACTGTTCTATTGGAGTTGTCTCCTGACATCTATATTTTGTTCCTATTTTCTCTCTTATACACTTTCTTATCTCTCTGACTTTTTTCTCTTCCTCTTTCCTTCTCTTTTTCTCCTTTTTATTTTCTTATTTTATTTTATTTTTTTGTTTATTTATTTATCTTTTTTTTTCTCACTCTCCCAATTTGATTTTGGCACTTCTTTCTTTTCTTTTTTCCACATTTTCCTCTTCTTCTTTCTCTATTTACCCCTAATTTGTCCTTCATTGGTGGTCACCTTACTTGTGATTATTAACATCTTGAATACATTTCTACTCAGTGCCTTGTGCGCTGTACCTGGTCGTGTTTTAGTTTGTGCCTTTCAATCAACATAGGAGAAAGAACTACATAGCCAGACACCCGGAGAAGAAAGACCATGGGCAGAAAAAGAAACAGCCCACATAAGACAGAAAGGCAGGTTTCACCAGAAAAGGAAGTAAACGAAATAGAACCACAAATAAGCCTACCAGAGAAAGAGTTCAGAGAAATTATCATAATATGGTTGAAAAGAATGGAAGACAAATTTGACAATATGAGTAAGAGCCAAGAGGAAATGAAGAAGAACCTAGAGGAGGTGAAGAAGCAGCAAGAAGAAATGCAGAAAAACCTAGAGGAGGTGCAGAATAAACAAGAAGAAATGAAAAATGACATCACTGCTATAAAGAATTCAATAGAAAGCATCAAAAGTAGACTAGAAGAAGCAGAGGACC
>JAAGEH010000392.1:15399845-15455915 GCA_011751065.1 Lasiurus cinereus
GCATAACCAATGAACATAGACACTGGGGGGTTGGGGTATGCCTGGGAAGGAGGGGGGGCAATGGGGAGATATGTTTAAAAATTAATAAAAAATTAAAAAAAATAAATTAAAAAAAAGAGAGAAAAGGGGAACAAAATATAGATGTCAGGAGAAAACTCCAATAGAACAGTCACTAATCCCAATAAAGGCCAGCAATCAGTACCTAGAGATTAATACAAACTGCAAATAACAACTAGTATTGAGGAAGGCGAGTGAAAAGAGAGGTAGAATATAAAGCATCGAAAAAGCAAAATAAAACAAGTAGAATAAGTAAAACAATCTCACAAAAAAAGTTAAAGAAACCTATATAATCACTGCTCAGGCAAATAGGAAAAAAAGGACATAGAGTAAAAACAACTTTTTGGCTAGTGAAGACAAGAAGGGAGAGGTTTGTATGGACTTGTAGTAGGGAATTTGAATTTAGATATCTAAGTGGGGTGAAATTTTAACCAGGTAAAGAGAAAGAATAGGGAGAATCTAAAGTTGGAAATAGGAAAGAGAAACAAGACAACAAATTGGTGAAAGTTAGGAGGAAAGTGTTGGCATAAAGGTAGAGTTGAGTTGGAGTAAAATTATACTAAAGGAAAGATGAAAATAGAATATAAAACTCTAATCCTGAAGTAAAATAAAGAGAAAACAAAATGACAGTTGTTTTTTTTCCAAAAAGGTAAAAAACTAGTAGTACAAATACTAGTTGAAAACAAAAATGTAATAATTAAAAAGGTAAAATCAATTGAGGTGGAAAGAAAAAAAAGTCTTTTAATTAAAATATGTTAAAATAAAAAATAAAAAAAATTAAAAATAAAAAGAAAAAGAAAAAAAATAGAATTGTCATTCACTTCCACTATTATTCTGCTTGGCACTCCTGTTTCCCAGTAGGGAAGGTATTGCAATTCCCTGTGTTGCACTGTTGACGTTTTAATCTCTTTATTCTTTTGTGGTTATGCGAGAGTCAATTTGTGTGTCATCCATTGGGTGGCAGTGTTTTGGAATTGATCTCTGAGGCAAAGCACAGGACCTCTCTAGGCTGTGCTCAGATCCTGCTACTCTGTGGTTCTCAAAACCAGTTTGTGGGGGTTTTGCAGCCGGATGACTGCAATAACTCCCAAGCTATCCCTCACCTCAGATAAAAACGAGTCGTTTTACAGAGCTCTCCTCTGTCAACAGCTCGGAGAGTTTGCCTCCACACTTAGGGATCACGCCCTGCCCAACTCCACAGACCTCTCCAGAGGCAACTTTCCCGCAGCCCGGCTCCCACAGTGTGTTCGTCTCTGTTCTGAGGGGCAGGAGACCTCACTTTATCTCAGGCGAAATCTGACCTTTCTGTGTGCTGTGTGGATCTCTGAATCTGCCGCCCGCGTGTCTGCGCCGATTGGAGAGTGGTGTTCTGGGTCCCCCGTTGTTCGGTGAGTAATTCAGCCTCAGTGTTCAGAGCGCCGCAGACATCCACCTCCCTTGGCAAGAGGACGTGGTCTCCGCGTTGGCGCTGGTGGCTCCGGCCGACAAAAACACCACGGCAGTGGGGCTGCCTGGCCAGGAGAGCTCCTTGCAGCAGTTCTCCGCCTTCTCCTGGAGGATAACTGACTCTTAACTTGCCAACAAACACTCCCCGTGCGACTCTCAGCTGCTCTCTCTCCCTCTGCCCAGTGACAAAGCTCCAGACACGTCTGTCTATTCCGCCACCATTTTTTTTTTCTCTGACTGTGAAGTTCTTTATCTGCCCTAAAATTCTGAATGATAGCTTTCCTGGGTAGAGTATTCTTGGTTGTAGGTTCTTGCTATTCATCACTTCAAATATTTCTTGCCACTCCCTTCTGACCTGCATAGTTTCTGTTGAGAAATCAGCTGACAATCATATGGATGCTCCCTTGGAGGTAATGAACTGTTTTTCTCTTGCTGCTTTTAATATTCTCTCTTTGTCTTTTGCTCTTGGTATTTTAATTATGATGTGTCTTGCTGTGGTCATCTTTAGATTCCTTTTATTTGGGGTTCTGTGTGCTTCCTGGACTTGTAAGTCTATTTCTTACACCAGGTGGAGGAAATTTTCATTCATTATTTCTTCAAATAGGTTCTCAGTATCTTACTCTCTCTCTCTTCTTCTGGCACCCCCACAATTCTGATGTTGGTACGCTTGAAGGTGTCGCAGAGGCTCCTTACTTTATCTTCACATTTTTGGTTTCTTTTTTCTTCTTGCTTTTCTAATTGAGTATTTTCTGTTTCTTTAAATTTCAAATTTTTGACTTGATTCTTGCCTTCTTCTAGTCTGCTGTTAGGTCTTTATAATATTTTTTATTTCAGTCAGTATATGTTTTATTCCTGGTTGGTTCTTTTTCATCTCCTCTTGGGTCTCGCTAACTTTATCCATCTTTTCTAGGAAATTTTTGAAAACCTTATAACTGTGTGTTTTGAACTCTATATTCAGTTGTTTGTTTTCCTCCATTTCTTTTGTTTGTGATCTGTTCCTTTGTTTCTGCATTTTCACTATGCTGGGAGAACTTTTGTGTTGAAATCAGCCTTATGATACAAGACTTGCAAAACTGCAAAAGCCTCTCCGTTGAGCATGGATGGGGTGGAGTCTCAGAGCACCTTGGCTTCCAGTCAGCCTTTCCTATGTGGCCCCTGGGTCTCAAGTGTCTCTCAGTAATCGCTGGAGCCATCTGTGCACATGTGTGCAGGTGCCTCTAGACTGCTGCCTTTCAGGCTCCTCTGTGCTCTGGGACCATATGAGTCTGGGTCCCCAGGGTCTCGCCTGAAACTGGGGTTTAGTGGAGTTAGAAGTGGTGCAGTTGGGAGGCTCTGTCTCCCACCCACTAAAGAAAGCCAGTGGCACAATCAGCAGTCCATCTTCTGTGCACAGTGCCGTGCGCGCCACCAGACTTCTGATCTTTTGCAGCTCCCCTAAATTTCCATTCACTCCTCCCTTTTCAAAGTCCAGTCTCCCTCTGTATGAGTCTCGCCCAGAACTGGGGTTCAGTGCCATAGGATAAGGGGTTCAGTGCAGTTGGGTGTCTCTGTCTTCCTCCCACCTGAGGAAGCCGGCCAGGCACTCCAGCAGCCACTCTCTCCATGTACGTGTCTCCGTACCTCAGTTTCTTGCAGCTCCTCTGAGTCTAGGGTGAGCCCCTTTCTTTCCTTTTAGTTGTAGAAGGAAACTTTTTTGTGGTTCTGGATGATGTCTATTCTGTCTTTTAGTTGTAATTTTGAAATTGTTGTGTGAGACAGCAGTTTAGGTGTTCACGTATGCTGCCATCTTGTGTTTTTTTCCCCCTAAGGCATAGTTTAAAAAAATTTTAAATTATTATTATTATTTGTATTTATCCTGTTTGGTGTTCTCTGAGTTTCCTGGATATGTGGTCTGGTGTCTGACATTAATTTGGGAAAATTTTTAGTTGTTATTACTTGAAATATTTATTCTCTTCCTTCCTTTCTTTCTTTATTTTATTTTAATTTATTTATTTCTTCTGTTCCTTTCTCACTTTCTTGAGAAATAGTATTCCTATTACATGCATATTACATATTTTATAGCTGAACAATTCTTTTATATTTTGTTCTATTCTTTTCAGTGTTTTTTTTTTCCAGTTTTGGAAGTTTCCTCATTTGAAGATGTGCTTATTGAGAGAGGGAGGGAAGGAGGAAAGGAAGGAGAGAGAGAGAGAGAGTGAGAGAGAGAGAGAGAGAGAGAGAGAGAGAGAGAGAAAGAGAAACATTGATGTGAGAAACATTGGTAGGTTGTCTTCCTGTATGCACCCCAAGTAGAAATCAAACCTGCAACCTAGGTATGTGCCCTGACCAGGAATCAAACCCACAACCTTTCAATGTATGGGACCACACTTCAACCAACTGAGCCAGGGCTATTGTCTTATTATTATGCTCAGATATTCTTTCCTCAGTTGTATTCAATCTACTAATAAATATTTTAAGAACATTCTTTATTTTTATTAAAGTTATTTTTAATTTCTCATATTTTTGATTTTTAGAATTTCTGTTTTTATACTTACATGACCCATTTGCTCTTGAATGTTATCTACTTTTTCTACCACAACTCTTAGCATGTTAATCATAGTTCTCAAAAATTCCTGGTTTGATAATTTTGATATTTTTGCCATATCACACTATGGTTCTAAAACTGTCTTTTCTGCCTTTTTGTATGCTTTGTAATTTTTTGTTGAAAAGCATACATGATGTTCTGGATAAAGAGAACTATGGAGAGTAGGCCTTTAGTAATGTACAGTAGGGGAAGGGAAGAATTCTTTAGTCCTGTGATGAGGTATTATCCTTTTGATGAGCCTGTGCCCCCGAACTGTGAACTTCACTGGTGCTTCTTAGTTTCTTTTTCTCCCTTTAAGTGGTACAGGATGACAGATGGGAGCTGGATTTGTATATTTTTCTTCTCCCACATAGAAGACTAGAACTGACTAAAGTTGTATTCTTTCCTTCCCCCAGGTAGATTAGACTCTGGTAAAAGAACAGAATGCTCTGGCAAATATCAAAATGATTCCTTTTCCCTCCCCCTGATGGAGGCAAGAGAGCATCCCCCGCCCCCTCCTTAATATTACTGTGAGGACCTGGAAGAGCTCCTGGAGATAAAACTTATAAAAGTGTGGGCTCCTCCATGATTGGACTCTTATGAAGTTTTTATCTATCACAGTTGTCCGCACTGAACCTCCAGAAATTCCTCTATCACAGTTCCAGTTTTCCTGCTCCAACACTGTCTCCCATGCCATTTTCTCACTAGGTAAATTGTGGTTCTCTATATTTTGCCTTCTCTCCAGTTGTGAGGATAATGGTTTGCGCTGTGTCTTCACTTCACTGGCACATCTAAGCATATTTGTCCATTTTTTGGTTTGTTCAGCTTTTTACCTGTTGTTAGGACACAGTGAACACTTTCACATTCTGGACCAGAACCTAGAAGTTCATATTTTTAAAAAATCTTTTCATACTATATGTGTCTTAAAACCAGACATAGATATGAAAGCCTGCCATGTTAGTATTGATTAAAATTGAAGGAAAATGCTCTGGTGGGATAATTGGAAACCTTTGGGTCAGATTCTCTGGAGAAGAACTTGAGGCAGAAGCAGAGCAATTCCTCATCATGTAGAAGTTTGGTTCTAACTTCAAAAACTTTCCTTTCAAAGAAGTTAATCTAAATATCATGAATGATTTTTATTTTTTAGCTTATTTTTTGTGTCCATGAACAAAGAAAGTCTTGCTACTTGAAGGTCTCTCATAAATTAACAGCATATGAGTGCAATAATTAAAAGCCTGATGATGCTGAGATGCTGTTCCTGGGAGCTCCAGAGTTTTTGCAAGTATCTTAACACATAAGTAAAAGGTGGAAATATTACATTTTCCTTGTTTGCCTTCAATGTCTGTATTTCAGATGCAATAAGAAAATCATGAGTTTATGATATTCTTATATTGAATTTAATAAGAATGACTCTGAAATGCTTCCCAATCCAATGAAGACATCAAAATCCAATAAAGATTCAGTAGTGTATAAAAATTACTTCAAGTTACATTTTTGAAAAAGTTTCATGGAATATATTTATTTGAAAAATTATAGAATAATTTATGTAAATAAAAAATTTATATTATTATTCCAAGTTAGCCTTTGATATTAACATTTGATAGATGCTTAAATATGGAATGTCTTATAAGAATTTACTTTTTTCTTAGATTTTGGATTAAGTTTATTTTCATATTTTTTTAAGGTGAATAGTATAATATAGTGGTCAACAGTGTGGCTCAAGAGAGGTTTGAAACCCCACTCCCAGATTTATTGTGTAGTTTATTTATTACTCAGTTTGCTCATCTGTAAAATGGTGATGTTGTTTGTGCTGAATGTCCTATGAGGATCCAATGAGATAGTTCACATAAAGCTCTTAGAATGGTAACTGACATCGTGTAAGGGCTCAATAAATGTTGGCTATTTTTATTTTAATAATGAAACATCACTCAGCCCTAGCTGGTTTGGCTTAGTGACTAAAGCATCAGCCTGCTGACTGAAGGTCCTGGGTTTGATTCCAGTCAAAGGCACATGCCTGAGTTGTGGTTGACCCTAGTAGGGGCATGCAGGAGGCAGCCAATCAATGATTCTCTCTCATCATTGATGTTTCTATCTCTCTCTCCTTCTCCTTTCCTCTCTGAAATAAATAAAAAATATTTTTTAAAAAAAGAAAACATCATTCAAAGATACATAATGTTATGAAGACTATTACGAGTATTGATTGAATGTAGGACATTGAGAGATTAAATTCTCAGTGTTTACCAAAGAGTGCAGTAGACTGTTTTTCTTAAAATACTTTCACACTGTTTTTCAATTTTACAGAAGGTGGTTACTCTTTCCTTCATGTCACCCATTTCTACAGATGGGTGCAGTTCTAAGTACACAAGCCTAGGCCTGATGGAATGGAGAGAGGAGACAGGGGAAATACAAGCAATTTCAAAAAGGGGGAACAGGAAGTAAGAAAATTGAAAATCCCAGAGTAAACTTACTCCTCCTACAAAAGGTCCAGAGTGAGCTGGCAGTATTTCTTTTTCATGTTTGAAACCAGAGTTCAGCGAACTTTTTTTGTAAAGGGCCAAGTAGCAAATATATTTCGTTTTGTGGGCCATATGGTCTTCCTTACAACTACTCAATTTTACTCCAGTAACATACAAGCAATCATAGATGGTACAGAATACACTGATCCTGGCTGTGATCTAATAAAACTTTATTTACAAAAACTGATGGTGAACCACAGTTTGCAACCCCTGATCTAGAACATACCTGAGAATGAAGGAAAGCATTTATTACTTTCCCCATAAATTTGCCCCAGATGGAAATAAGAAACATTACCCTTATTCTCCCCATCTCCTTTTGTTCCAATCATTATCTACTCCCTGGGTCTTAGTTCCATTTTGATGGTGACCCCAGAGGGCAGCCTTGGTTTGTCCAGGAGTATGGCATTATCTGTGCCTAGGCTCAGGCCTCCCAGATTCTCGGAATGGAACTTATACAAGACAAAGCCTTATGATTATATTGATGAACTTGCCTAACTTTCTATCTTGGTCCTTATTGGACATTCCCCTGTCAGGGTTAGAAAATGGAAAATGAAAGGTGAGAGACTTAGGACGTTCCAGAAGGTGGAGCTTAATTTAAGTGGCACTACCTGGCATCTTACTAAAAATATTCTTCACCAAACACAAACTTGTGTCCTCACAGAGGGAGAGGCCATATTGCCAGATTCTCCTTGACTTGAGGCTGAGTCCCCAGCCTGGGCACGTATTCTGTCTTCCTCCTGTCTCCACTTTCCCTGGGAGCTAGAGAAGGATTGTGCTCTCATAGTTGGGTTATAAAGTTTTATTCTGATTGCTTTGGATTTATCTGCCCATCAATTTTATCTGTTTATTTATTTTTATTATATTAAATGTAATTTTATTTTTTACATCACCATTTATCCCCTCTTTGCCCTCTTCCACCTCCACCCCCCAACCCCTGCAATTATCACACTGTTGTCCATGTCCATGAGTTCTCTCTCTCTCCCTCCCTTTTTGATTTTTTTCTCAACCCTGCCCCCAACCCTGGAGCTGTCTACCTGCTCTCTATTTATGAGTCTATCGCTATTTTGCCTATCATTTTAAAAGTCTCATTTACCATTTCATCCAAGAATGCTGGGGTCCTCTCAGAAGCCTGTCCAGGTGGGCATGAAGAATGGTTTAAACTTGGGTTTGATACAAATTAAAAATTTATATCTTTGGAAGAAGTGCTCATATCCCACCTTTCTTCCTTTATGTCAAGCAGCCCAATGTCTTACACTTAATAACTATTTGTTGATGTTATTTTGAGCTTATCGCAACCGTGACTACATCTCTTTGGTTTTAGTTTGACTAAGGACTGATTTTCTAGTTCCAGAGAAGAACTGAAGCATTTTTTTCTTTTTCCTTTGTGAGAACAGACCTTTGCATAGAGACATAGACTTGAAGAATAAAACAAATCTGTCTTGAGACTTGTAGGGGAAAGAAAGAGTTGAGAGGTGTCAGGGATCTCTAGGGGAGTTAGAGTTACAGTGCCTTTCCCCTCTAGGTAAAGGATGGGTGCAGATAGGACCAGCACACATACAGCCCATTGATCCTGGAGAAAGCAGAGGTCTTTGTTACCCAGTGGAAGGAGAGACAGCACTTCTAGGAGCTAGTCCCACAGTTGCCACAGTGTTTGTCTGTACTGTTGCCTTAGGCTCTTGTAGGGAGACAGCTAGAGGGCTCCTTAATGGAATCAGCTGAATGTTTTCCTCATTCTTTTCAAGAAGGTTAGATCACAGGGGCTGGTGGCCTTATCTTATCAGGGACAACCAGTTTTTTCACATATTATTGAGTAATCCTTCAAAAAACTAACCATATAGTTGCATTTCAAGCATATTCCTGGTGTCTGAACAGAACTTCCATATTATAATTAAGTTGTATCAGCAAACTTCATTGCTGAGGGCCTAGGTTTCAAATATTTTATGGGAAAGCCTAATTTCACAATAGCCTTTCCTTGGTTGTTTGTGTATGCACCTGGAAGGTTTCAGGAAGAAAGGAATTCCCCCCAAGAAACTAGGCAAGACATGTTAGTAATTTCTTATTTATTTCACTCTGAGACTGAATTTTCTTCTCATTCAAATATTCATTCATTCATTCAAATATTACTTGGATGTCCCTTATGTACCATGAATTATCCTAAGGACTCCTAATACTATAGTGAAGAAAATATGCAAAAGGATTGCCTTCATGGAGTTTACATGGAAGAGTCTGACAATAAACAAATAAACAAGTGAAATATGTAAATATCAGTTATGATAAGTCTATGGAGAAAAAGACAGCAAGGAAGGAAGTTAGGTAGCTGCAGAGGTTTGGATTAATTGGAGGTGGGAAGTAGTGGGGGGAGGAGA
Source organism: Lasiurus cinereus (assembly GCA_011751065.1). NCBI lineage: Eukaryota > Metazoa > Chordata > Mammalia > Chiroptera > Vespertilionidae > Lasiurus > Lasiurus cinereus. The sequence goes on from JAAGEH010000392.1 coordinate 15,408,794, forward strand.
CAGTATTGCTTTATTGAATCCAGTGGGTGAGGCAGATCTCACACTTAAATGTGAGATGCCAAGAACCCTAAAGGAACTTAGAGAATGAACCATATGGATATTGTAGGTAAGGGCATTTGAGCCAAAGGGGACAGAAAATGCAAAGGCCCTGAGGTAGAAATTCTACTTAGTGTGTTTGAAGAACAGGAGCCCAGTGTGGCTGGAGGGGAAGAAAGGAAAAAGATGAGACAAAAAAGGCAGAGGAGGTCCAGGGTATCACCAGCCATTTGAAAATAATTTATGGAGCCCTTGCACCCACAAAGCACTGTGTGCTAGAGGGTTTGTGTTTGTCCGAATAAGGTGTTTGAAAGTGTGAACTAATTAAGGGAGAAGGGCAATGTTTTGGGTCTGCTGGGTAGAGACACTAGAGGGAAATCTGAGAACAGGTGTCACCTATTCTGTTTTATTTATTTATTTATTTAAATTAAATCTTTATTATTCAGATTATTACATTTGTCTCTCTTTTTTTCCCTCTATAGCTCCCCTCCACCCTGCTCCCACCCTTCCCTCTACCCTTACCTTTCCCCCTAATTGATGAGTCCATAGGTGTATGATTTTTGTCCAGTCACTCCCTGTACCCCCCTCCCCCCTATCCCCCTGAGAATTATCAGTCCACTCCCTTTCTGTGCTCCTGATTCTAGTATATTCACCAGTTTATTCTGTTGATCAAATTTTAATTCCCTTAATTTTTAGATTCACTTGTTGATAGATATGTATTTGTTGTTCATAATTTTTTATCTTTTACCTTTTTTTTCTTCTTCTAAAAGAGTACCTTTCAGCATTTCATATAATACTGGTTTGGAGTTGATGAACTCCTTTAGCTTTTTCTTCTCTGTGAAGCTCTTTATCTGCCCTTCAATTCTGAATGTTAGCTTTTCTGGATAGAGTATTCTTGGATGTAGGTTCTTGCTATTCAACACGTTGAATATTTTTTGCCACTCCCATCTGGCCTGCATCGTTTCTGTTGAGAAATCAGCTGACAGTCATATGGGTGCTCCCTTGTAGGTAATGAACTATTTTTCTCTTGCTGCTTTTAATATTTTCTCTTTGTCTTTTGCTCTTGGTATTTTAATTACGATGTGTCTTGGTGTAGTCCTCTTTGGATTCCTTTTATATGGGGTTCTGTGGGAAGTTTTCAGTCATTATTTCTTGAAATAGGTTTTCAGTATCTTGTTCTCTCTCTTCTGGTACCCCCACAATTCTGATGTTGGTACGCTTGAAGCTGTCCCAGAGGCTCCTTACATTATCTTCACATTTTTGGATTCTTTTCTCTTCTTGCTTTTCCAGTTGAGTGTTTTCTGATTCTTTATATTTCAAATTTTTGACTTGATTTTTGCCTTTCTCTAGTCTGCTGTTAGGACTCTGTATAATATTTTTTATTCCAGTCAGTGTATGTTTAATTTCTATTTGGTCCTTTATCATCTCTAGTTGGATCTTTTGCATTTCTAGTTGGTCCTTTTGCATCTCCTCTTGGGACTCGCTAACTTTATCCAACTTTTCTAGAATATTCTTGAAAAACCTTATAAGCGTGGTTTTGAAGTCTATATCCATTCGTTTTTTTTTCCCTCTATTTCTTTTGTTTTTGATCCCTTCCCTTGTCTCGGCCTTTTTCACTATGCCAGGAGAACTTCTGTGTTGGATACAGCCTTATGATACCTGACTTGAAAAAGCGCAAAAGCCTCTCTTGAGCTTGGGATGGGTGGATTCTCAGGGCTTAAGGGACCGTCTTGCCTTCCAGTCGGGCCCGCCCTCCATGGCCCCTGAGTATCACGTGACTGGGTAGTCGCTGGAGCTGTCCCTGTGCGTGTGCGAGGTCTCTCTCGCAGTGCCTCTAGACTGCTGCCTTTCCGGCTCCCCTGTGCTACGGGTCCCTAGGGTTTCGCCTCAAACTGGGGTTTAGTGAAGTCAGAAGTGGCACAGTTGGGAGGGTCTGTCTCCTGCCCACTCGTGAAAGTCAGCGGCACAATCAGGAGTCTGTCCTCTCTGTGCGCAGTGCCGTGTGCACCACCAGACCTCTGATCTTTTGCGACTCCCCTAAATTTCCATACACTTCTCCCTTTTCACAGTCCAAACTCCCCTCGTATGAGTTTGGCTGGATCTGGGGTTTAGTGTCATAGGATAAGGAGTTCAATGCTATTGAGAGTCTCCGTTTCCCTCCCGCCAGAGAAAGCCAGCCAGGTTCGCCTTCACTCGCTCTCTCCGCACGTACCTCAGCTTTTTGCAGCTCCTCTGGGTCTCTATGAGCCCCTCTCTTTCCCTCTAGTTGTAGAATTTCCACTCCACCAGCTTTCCTGTGGTTCTGGACGTCCGTTCTGTCCTTTAGTTGTAGTTTTGAAATTGTTGTGCGAGGCAGTAGTGTAGGTGTTTACCTATGCCGCCATCTTGGATTCTCCTCCCTATTTATTTATTTTTATTGGTTTCAGAGAGGAAAGGAGAAGAGGAGAGAGATAGGAACATTAATGATGAGAGAATCATTGATTGGCTGCCTCCCGCACACATTGTATTGGGGATCGAGCCTGCAACTCAGGCAAGTGCCATGCCCACGAATTGAACCATGGTTGAAAGACTGACACTCATCTGAGCATCACAACTGTATGGTGCCTGTAAGCTTTTTCTGTCTTTCATGTCTTTCACCTGTTTCTGTGTAGACCCTCCCTGCTGTTTGTAGTTCACCCGTATCAAATATTAGTCCTACTGAAAACTTGTTTTGCTCCTGAAAGACTCCACACATCTGAGCTTCCCCTGATAGCAAGGTGGACTCCAGCTATCATTAAATTATTTAGTTATCATTAGAAATGCAAGAGGCAGAAGAGTACAGTGCTAGAACCCACATTTTGAAACCACAGACCCAGGTTTAAGTGTGGGTCTTAGAAGTACTAGCTGAGATTTGATCATGTATCAGTTCCTTCAAAATAGAGATAACATCACATGGGACTGTGTGAAGAGGAGCTAGGCATCACCTGTTCTGTTTTAAATGCAGGGGGATTCTGATGGGAGAGAATCATCAGAAAAAGAGACATTAAACAATAATTTCAATTTGGCATTGAGAGACAGCATCTACTTAAAAAAACTTATTAATTAGGTTTTGTTAAATCTGTTAAAATACTAGTATGCTAGTGTTTTTCAGTGGTACATAAACTTACGATGCAGTAGCCTAGAAATTTGGGGCAGTAGTGGGAAATCTTCCAGGGCATAAATGCCAAGTGAATAAATGAGAGGGACAGTAATAGCAGTGGGGATTTGCTTAGATCCTTTTTCTGGGGTTTCACATAATTTGATTGGAGATATGCTCTTAAATTCTCTTTTCTAGGGATTTCACAGCACATTGATATTTGAACAAATTAATTCAACTTTTGGCCAATACTGTTTTCATTAGAAAATAAAGTAGACATGTTCTAAATAAGGAATCCAAATAATATTTTAAATTATCTATAAAATAGATAGTTACATGTGTCTGCCACTCATTTGATTTTTAAGTGTTTTCTGCCAGGAAAAACAAAAAAAAAAAATCTCACAACTGTATGGTGCCTGTAAGCTTTTTCAGAAGCACTTTTCATGTGTTTTACCTGTTTCTGTGTAGACCCTCCTGGCTGTTTGTAGATCACCCGTATCAAATATTAATCCTACTGAAAACTTGTTTTGCTCCTGAAAGACTTCACACATCTGAGCTTCCCCTGATAGCAAGGAGGACTCCAGCTATTAGCTTGGATTGTATTTCTTCACTGGGTTAGTATTTCTGTCTGGTTGCTTGGCTTTGGTTCTGCCCAGTTGGCGGGCCCGACTGGAAGGCAAGACGGTCCCTTAAGCCACAAGGGGCCAGCCACCACCACAATTTGACTGTAACTTGATTGCCCACAACATACAATATTGGCTCCTCTTCACACAATCCCATGTGGTGTTATCTCTATTTTGAAGGAACTGATACATGATCAAGTCTCAGCTAGTACTTCTAAGACCCACACTTGAACCTGGGTCTGTGGTTTCAAAATGTGGGTTCTAGCACTGTACTCTTCTAATGATAACTAAATAATCTAATGATAACTAAATAATCTAATGATATAATTTTATTTAAAAATTTATTGAATTTATTGAGGTGACATTTATTAATAAAACTATATAAGTATCAGCTATTCTATAATATTTCATTTATATATGACATTGTGTGTTTACCACTTCCAGTCAAGTCTTCTTTTATCTTCATTTCCTCTCCTTTACCTTCTATCTCCCCCAGAATAATACTTTCCAGGTCCATCCTGTTGTTGCCAAAGGTAAGATTTCCTTTTTTTAAATGGCTGAGTAGTATTCCATTGTATAAATGTACCACACAGCTTTTTTATCCACTCATCTACTGATGGGTACTTGGGTTGCTTCCATATCTTGGCTATTGTAAATAATGCTGAATGAATATAGGGGTGCATATATTCTTTCTGATTGGTGTGTCTGGATTCTTAGAATATATTCCTAGAAGTGGGATCACTGGATCAAATGGCAGTTCCATATTTAATTTTTAAAGGAAACTCCATATTGTTTTCCATAGTGGCTGCACCAGTCTGCATTCCCTCCAGCAGTGTATTAGGGTTCTCTTTTCTCCACATCCTTGCCAGTGCTTGTCTTTTGTTGATTTGCCGATTATAACAATTCTGATAGGTGCATGGTGACGTTTCATTGTGGTTTTAATTTGTATGTCGTTGATGATTAGTGACATTGAACATCTTTTCATATGTCTATTGGCCATCTGTATTTCCTTTTTGGAGAAGTGTCTATTCAGATCCTTTGCCCATTTTAAAAACTGGATTGTGTGTGTGTGTGTGTGTGTGTGTGTGTGTGTGTGTGTGTGTGTATGTTGGTTTTATAAGTTCTTTATAAATTTGGGTATTAACCCCTTATCAGATATATCATTGGCGAATATGTTCTCCCATTCAGTGGGTTGTCTTTTAATTGTATTGATGGTTTCCTTTGCTGTACAAAACCTTTTTAGTTTGATGTAGTTGTATTTGTTTGTTTTTTTCTTTGTTTCCTTTGCCTTAGGAGATATTTCAGAAAAAATGATGTTATGAGAAATGTATGAGATTTTTATCGACTATGTTTTCTTCTAGGATTTTTATGGCTTTTAGTCTAGCATTTAAGTCTTTAATCCACTTTGAGTTTATTTTTGTGTATAGTGTAGGAAGGTGGTCTAGTTTTATGTTTTTGCATGTATTTGCCCAACTTTTCCAGCACCATTTATTGAATAGACTATTTTTACCCCATTATATGTCCATGCCTCCTTTGTCAAATGTTAGTTGAAAAAGATAATATAATTTCTATTGGTTAAACAAGTTTACTTACTCCTGCCTCTGTTCCTTTGCTTAGGTTTTTAGCCCCAATCTTCTAAATCTATGACACATAATAAAGTTAATTTTCCCTAAAATGTCTGTCACACTGACCTTTGGCTTTTCTTATCCCCTATAGGACCAACGTAGGAAGTCTTTGCATATGCTTTTTCCCCTCCTAGAATATCTTCCTTTCTGTTTCTTAGTTCTCTCTTAAAACTCAGTCTGAGCCTTATCTTTTCCAACAAGATTACTCTGAGGACTCTTTCTCTGTGATTCCAGTGTAGAAGGACCTATTGTCTTGAGATAGTGTTCATCATAGTAGAAAGGACCTATTGTATTGAGATAGTGTTCATCATTGTCTGCCCTTCCAGACAAATAGGACAAAAGTCTTGGCCAATTCTGTGCTTTTAAGTTGGCAAGCTACCGCCATACCATGTGTCCCAATATGAATGAGTCTTGTCATCATTGTTTGTTTTGTTGAGGTCAGTGTGGCAAATCCTATTAGTTTTTCTTGTCCACCTCCATCTATTTCTCCTTGACTTCTGGCTTCTTGCTTAGTTTCCTGATAGTGGCTTCTCACTTTTGGTATTGGGATAGTGAGCTTCTTGTCTTGGACCTGACTTTCTCTTGGGTTTGATCTAATTTCCACTTCCAGTGGTTTTACTTATAAAACCTCTCAGGTTAAGAACTCAACCTGGCAAGAATTCCCTTGGCACTTACCACAGCACCAACTCACAGACTAACAACACTCAGTCTTGGTTCGTCTCAGACTCTGAAAAAGAACTCTTCCTCAGAAAGCTCATGCACTATAATCTTATGGAAAACAATGAAAATAGGGGCAGGTGTGAAATAGAAAAAAAAAAGCAGGAACTTATGTGATGTTGACTTTATTTTATTTTATAGACAAGCAAGTACAGACTGCTGTAGGAAAAAGAGAGAGCATCCTAGACAAACATTGGCAGGAAGATGATTAGAATCCACTTGAATTAGACTAAGAAGGCTGGATAAAGCCTGAACATATAAAACATCTCCAAATGTGCAAAAATAATAGCAGGTGGAATGTCAAAATCTGAGGTGGTCTAGTTTGTGTCATAAATACCAGCTACAGCAAAATTCAATAAAATTTTTGGTTTCTGTTAAAAACCATCTCTTTATTTGACTTCTTCATTTGGCTTTTATTGCTCTCATCAGCACTAACTGGTGACTTTATTTTGAGGGTCATTTTTTTCTTTTTATTTTATTTATTTATTTTTTAATTTATTAATTTTTATTAATTTTTTTATACATATCTCCCCATTGCCCCCCTCCCTCCCAGGCATACCCCGACCCCCCAGTGTCTGTGATCATTGGTTATGCTTATATGCATGCATACAAGTCCTTTGATTGATCACTTATCTACCTCACCTAACTTTAATCTTTCTGCTGTAATTTCACAGTCTGTTTGATGCGTTATGATTTTTGTCCTCCTTAGAATTATCAGTCTACTCCCTTTCTGTGCTCCTGATTCTATTTTCTATTATATTCACCAGTTTATTCTGTTGATCAAATTTTTAATTCACTTAATTTTTAGATTCACTTGTTGATAGATATGTATTTGTTGTTCATAATTTTTTGTCTTTTACCTTTTTCTTCTTCCTCTTCTAAAAGAGTACCTTTCAGCATTTCATATAATACTGGTTTGGAGTTGATGAACTCCTTTAGCTTTTTCTTTTCTGTGAAGCTCTTTATCTGCCCTTCAATTCTGAATGATAGCTTTGCTGGATAGATTATTCTTGGTTGTAGGTTCTTGCTGTTCACATTGAATATTTCTTGCCACTCCTGTCTGGCCTGCATCGTTTCTGTTGAGAAATCAGCTGACAGTTGTATGGGTGCTCCATTGTAGGTAATGAACTGTTTTTCTCTTGCTGCTTTTAATATTCTCTCTTTGTCTTTTGCTCTTGGTATTTTAATTATGATGTGTCTTGGTGTGGTCCTCTTTGGATTCCTTTTATTTGGGGTTCTGTGTGCTTCCTGGACTTGTAAGTCTATTTCTTTTAGCAAATGTGGGAAGTTTTCAGTCATTATTTCTTTAAATAGGTTTTCAGTATTTTGCTCTCTCTCTCTTCTTCTGGCACCCCCACAATTCTGATGTTGGTACGCTTGAAGCTGTCCCAGAGGCTTCTTACATTATTTTCACATTTTTGGATTCTTTTCTCTTCTTGCTTTTCCAGTTGAATGTTTTTTGCTTCTTTATATTTCAAATTTTTGACTTGATCCTTGCCTTTCTCTAGTCTGCTGTTAGGACTCTGTATAATAGTTTTTATTTCAGTCAGTGTATGTTTAATTTCTAGTTGGTCTTTTTTCATCTTTAGTTGGACCTTTTTCATCTCCTCTTGGGTCTCACTAAATTTATCCATCTTTTCTAGAATATTTTTGAAAAACCTTGTAAGTGTGGTTTTGAACTCTATATCCAGTCGTTTTTTTCCCTCCATTTCTTTTGTTTGTAATCCCTTCCCTTGTCTCGGCATTTTCACTATGCCGGGGAAACTTCTGTGTGGAATTCAGCCTTATAAAACCAGACGTGCAAAGCCACAGAGCCTCTGTTGAGCTTGGGAGGGGTGGAGTCTCAGTGCTTAAGGGACCGCCTTGCCTTCCAGTCGCCCCACCCTCCACGGCCCCTGAGTCTCACGTGACTGGGTAATCGCTGGAGCAGTCCTTGTGCGCAAACCCGCAGTCCCTCTAACCGCTGCCTTTCCAGCTTCTCTGCGCACTAGGACCACACGAGTCTAGGTCCCCAGGGTTTCGCCCAAAACAGGGGCTTAGTGGAGTCGGAAGTGGCACAGTTGGGAGGGTCTGTCTCCCGCCACTCACGAAAGCCAGCGGCACAATCAGCAATCTGTCCTGCGCACAGTGCTGTGCGCACCATCAGGCCTTTGATATTTTGCGACTCCCCTAAATTTCCGTGCACTTCTCCCTTTTCACAGTCCAAACTTGCCCCGTATGAGTTTCGGCTGGATCTGGGGTTTAGTGTCGTAGGAAAAGGGGTTTCAATGCCTTTGAGAGTCTCCGTTTCCCTCCTGCCAGAGAAAGCCAGCCAGGTACTCTGGCACCCGCTCTCTCCACGCGCGTCTCCGTACCTCAGCTTTTTGCAGCTCCTCTGGGTCTCCGTGAGCCCCTCTCTTTCCCTCTAGTTGTAGAACTTCCACTCAGCCAGCTTTCCTGTGGTTCTGGATGATGTCCGTTCTGTCTTTTAGTTGTAGTTTTGAAATTGTTGTGGGAGGCAGCAGTGTAGGTGTTTACCTATGCCGCCATCTTGGATTCCTGTGTCTTGAAGGTCATTTTTCATACAGAAACAAAGTTAACTACAAAAATTAAGAATTTAAGTTCTGGTTTCTCTGGGTGACCTTGGGAAGATTTCTTAACTTATTCATGCCTCATTTTCCTTCTCCATTAAATGAAAGAATTCCCATATTACTCTTAGCAAATACTACTTGATACATAGTAAACACTCAAGGATAGCCATTATTATTGCTACATCTGAAAATTACTGTATGAATGGTAATTAGTGGAGAACAGCATATTCCCATTGAGATTTCTATATTGGGTGGTTAGACAGACTTCTGCTTAGTCACTGACAAACTAATGGGTTTCATTCACACACCTGTGGTTAGAATTTGTGGCTTAGAGAAATTACAAATTATTACATGTCAGGAGCCGTCAGAGTCATGCACAATTATTTGAAACCTCACATGTCAAATCTGCCAGTGCTAAGGGTCTATGATACTTTCTTCTCCTCTGTCTGTTGGAAAGAACAGCTGGACACCAGGCTGCATGTGCTTGTAAACAATTATTAAATTACCCGGTAGACTCGTCTTCTCCAAGCAGAATGAACTGGTTCTTTTAACCTTTTCTGAACATGGTTTTGATTTTCCATCTCTTTAATCATCTCTGTGGCTCTTCTCTGAACCTTCTCCAAGGTCTTTGTGTCCTTCAATTTGCTTTGGAGTACCTAATTGCTCAAAGTTCTCAGCTAAATGTTTTCACAGCATGGGATATATACACTTTCTAGATGCCCTACTGTAATTTATGCACACAGGCATGCCTTCTTTTTTTTTATATTTTAATTTTTTACAGAGAGGAAGGTAGAGGGATAGAGAGTTAGAAACATTGATGAGAGAAACATCGATCAGCTTCCTTTTGCACACTTCCTACTGGGGATGTGCCCACAACCAAGGTACATGCCCTTGACCGGAATCGAACCCCGGATCCTTCAGTCCACAGGCTGATGCTCTATCCACTGAGCCAAACTGGTTTCAGCAGGCATGCCTTCTTTTACAATTTGCTGTTATGCTATGGAATCACAGTAACATTTTACATTTGTATAGCAAGGACAATTTTCAAAGGACTTTCTTATGCGTTATTATTATTTTTTACCTATATTATAATCTAATGAGCTAAGTACAATCATTCCCCTTTCTCAGATAAGAAAACTGAGATTCAAAAGGATTCAGAGGCTTGCCTGAAGTCACAGAGACAATACTTTGTGGCTGGGTTTGGGTTTTAGGACTGGTCACTAATTCCAATGTTCTTTCAATCACAACCAGGCTCTGTTTGTCTAAACAATTTGTAAAGTACACAGTCATCTAAATAATTTTCTGCTCTATTTCCTAAGAGCTCATTTTTTCCTACTATAGTTGGGTTGGTTTCATTCATTTTCCCCCAACAAACCTTTCCATAAACGTTCCCTTTGACTCACTGATCCTTAAGTATTTTGATTGCTGTGTGGTGGGGCTGAGTAGCCAGCTGGTAAAAGAGTAGGCTCATGTTGAGTGTGTGCCATTAGTAAAGGCCTTAGAGAGATGCTGTTAGAAACTCTAAATTTCTCTTCAGTGTTATTTCAAAGTACTGATCTTGAGTTTTACTCCTAAGGATCCATATTGTGATGAGAAACTTTTACCTATAGGGTTCTTTGTTCACTGTTTTCATTAAAAAATATATTTTATTATTGGGAAAAGGGATCCTAAACCCTCTACAGTTCACTTCCTCTTGTACAATCCAAGGTTCCCGGAGCACTTCCTGAGTAAGGGTGGCTTCACTTGTACATGACCAAAGTCTACAGAGGGTAAAGACATCGGTCAGGTGAAAGATTAAGGATCTACCTCTTAGTGTTTAGTAAATGTCCTTTCCCACCTTCTAGGAATGATAAATAATGAATACTAAATACTAAAGACAGAGGTAAGCACTCTTATAATTCTGGATCTAGAAATCCTGATGAGTTATATTTTACTAGAGGTCCAGTGCACGTAATTCTTACGATGGGGGAGAGGGGTCCCTCAGCCCAGCCTGCACTCTCTTGAGACTGGGAGCCCACAGGGAATGTCCAACTGATGATTTAGGCCCACTTTTCCGAGAGTGGGCCTAAGTCAGCAGTTGGACATCCTTAGTGCTGCTGGCAGAGACCAGAGAGACTCCTGCCACTGCTGCTATGCTCACTAGCCATGAGCCCAGCTTCTGGCTGAGCAGTGCTCCCTCTCTGGGAGTACACTGACCACCAGGGGGCAGTTTCTGTGTTGGGTGTCTGCCTCCTGATGGTCAGTGCATGTCATAACAACTGGTCATTCTGCCATCGGGCCAAAACCAGCTCTCTGACATACCTGGGGGGTCCTGGATTGTGAGAGGGTACAGGCCAAGCTGAGGGATCCCTCTGGTGCATGGGGGCCAGGAAGGGATGCAGGAGGTTGGTTAGGCAGGGAGGGACCATAGGAGGGCTCCAGGGTATGTCTGGCTCATCTTACTCAGTCCAGATTGGCTGGATCCCAGCAGCAAACTAACCTACTGGTCGGAGTGTCTGCCCCCTGGTGGTCAATGCACATCATAGGGAGCGGTTGAGCAACCTTAGCATATCATTAGCATATTATGTTTTGATTAGTTGAATGGCTGATTAGATGACTGGGCATTCAGCACATTCACTCCATTTAAACTGCTCATCCAACCTGCAACACTCTCTCTGCATCATACTACCATCCTTTAATGAATAATCTTGTGTTCAAAATCAACAAGTTCCTCTTTAAGCATACAAAATGCAAAGGTTAACAGAAGGTATCTACCCTGAAGTACACACACAGGAAAGCAGGATTATTGGATTTTTTAAAAAGCCTACCCATCTATATGTTAGATATTTTGAAAATGAACTCTTTGGTTGATTTAATTAATAATTCAATTGAACTTTTAAAATATTTGTTTATTTTTAAATTTTATTTAAGAGAGGGAGGGAGGGACAGATAGAGAGAGGGAGAGAAATATTTATGTAAAAGAGATACATTGACTGGATGTGCCCAACTTGGGATTGAACCTGAAACCTAGGTATGTGCCCTGATGGGGAATTGAACCCATGACCTTCTGGTGCATAGAACAATACTCCAACCACTGAGAAACACCAGCCAGGGCAAGTCAATTAAACTTTTAAAGTATTCCCACACTGATTCACAACAACAGTTAAAGATTTTTTTTTTTGTGTGTGTGTTTTGTTTGGTTTATTTTTTGTTTTAAATAAAAATGCTGAGGCAGGGCCACTGAGAGTGGTAATCACTTACAGTGTTTCCCAGCCAGCTGCACATGGGGTTGGGAGGAGGATGAAGAGGGTAAAAGGGGTGAAATATATGGTGACAGAAGGAGACTAGATTTTGGTTGGTGAGCACACAGTGAAATATACAGATCATGTATTATAGAATTATAGACCTAAAACTTATTATTAACCAACGTCACTCCAATAAATTTACTTTAAAAAGATGGGAGATGGAGAGTATAATGAACAATTCAATGTCTCCTGCCCCCGCCATTCTGATTTAATTCATATGAGTTGGAGCCTTGCATCAAGTTTTTATTTAAACCTCCTGACGGGACTTAAATCAGCCACAGTTGAGACCTAATGATAAGAGTGAGGAGTATAGGGTCTGAGGGTCACTGTAGGCAAGTGCCTTAGTCACCTGGCTTTGGCTTTCCCAGCTTTGGGCAAATGGCCCATCAGCAGGAATGGGAAATGAACAGATATTCACCATCTTAAGGGACACTGGATCTGATGACTTAGTATTTTCCAGTGCCATGTCATTTCCCTGGACCTCTCTACTGCTCAGTGGGAGAGCCCTGGACTGTACTCCCAATGGATACCTACTATCCTCCAGGGAGCTTTTTCTAAATGAAGTATTCATAAGAATTTCTGGGAGGCCTGTTAAATATGAATATCCCAGATCCTTCCCCTGAGGATTCTAATTTATGACTTCTGGGATGGGTCACTATGGCCTGTATATTAAAAAGTGCTCTGGGTCAGTCTTATGGTCAGGGACATTTAGGAAATTTAGGATACTGAGATTCAGTTGAAGAACTCTTAGATGTGCAGATTTCCCAAATCCACACGAAATGAGATTTAATAGGTCTAGGTTGAGACCCAGGAATCAGCATTCTCAGCCACTCTGTCATACTCTATAAGTTAATATGATGCAAATGATTCTCTTGCTACATTTTTAGAAGTGCTGCCCTAGGATGGAATTGTTATTTATGAAGGGCTTACTATGTGCATGATTCTGTCCAAGCTGCTCTAAACCTTTGAACATAATTATTATCCATCTCAACCTTCTGTCTTCCCAAGCATGTCCAGAACTCATGCTGCTTCCCGATGCAGGTGCTGTTGGGGACCTTGATAAGTGTGTTCTCAGCTACCTCTATCTTCTCATTTTCACACATTGCCAGGTCCCTGAAGTTCTCATGACCAAACCTGCCAACATTATTTATCTCTGCTTTTCTAGACAGTTGAGCCAAAAGGAAATTATGTTGAGTACAGATCATAGTTTGAAAAAAAAGGGCATGTTGATTGTGTAAAAGTGAGAGTAATTCCTCTCTGAGATTACATTTAAAGGGTAAATTCACCATGTGGATTTAGATTTAAAGGGAATAGTATCATAATGTTTTCAAGACTGGTTTTCCAGAAATTGCAGATACATATGCAATGGCATTTTATACATCAACCCTTGGTAAAGAGTGGTGATGTAATAGTTATAACAATAAAGCCATAACAGTTATACTATGTTAGGCAACGCATATCACATACTCCAATTTTATATGGATGTAAAGACATTTATTGACTCAAGAAGATGAAGAGCCCATTCCAGTAAACTTCAGGACTGCTTAAGGAGTCCCCCAGCTCTCTTTTTCTGAGATGACTGTGGCTTGGTTTTGCTCTGGTTGTTGGCTTCATCCTCAGTTTGGATTTCTCAGAGTAGGAATGGCTTTCCCTGGGTAAGGATACCTGCCCAGAAGAAGAGGAAATTCCTCTTTCTTCAGCTATTTAACAAAATCCAGGACATCCCTATAATTAATTTAGTACTTATCCCTGAACCAATAATTAAATTGTCAAGGAACCAGGTTCCACCCTGGAAATGGAGTAGGTTGGTATCCAATCTTCATGACTGAAATTGGGAAGAGGTGGGAATGAATACTTGTTTTTTGAAGGAAACCAACAATATCTATTACAAAAGCAATATATTTAATTCTTCTATATAGAAAAAGACCTTGTATTTTGGATGTGTTGTTTTCTATTTTTCTACTTTAATACAGGATGATAAGAAGTGCCTTTGGGGTCAAAATGATCTCTTTAAATGCTTGAAATAAAAATAGTAGCTGGAGACCCCAGCTTTTCATGGAAGGCCAGCCAATTGCAACAAAGTGACTGAACCAGTTATGTATAGAAGCTCTGCCTCCTTGACTGCTTTGGGTCTAATAGTAATTGCTACCATCTATTAATATGATGCTAAATCTTTCCCTATTGATTTTTCATAAAGTAAGTACATTGACTGTGAAAATAATGGAGTCCCAGAGGAGTTAAGTACTTGCCCAAAGTCACACAACTGGTGAAAGACTGGGCAAGACTGGACTGGGACCCAGGATCACCTGCTTTTGAGAAAGAGAAGCCCATGTTCTTCCTCACTGCCCACTTAGCAATGTCCAGGACACATGACTCATTATGGAATGGAAGTCATGGTGTATGCTGGGGTCATTTTTGTCTCTGTGGCTCTTAGTAAGGACCAGCCTAGGTTCCTAAGGGTGCTATGATGACTAAGCAGCATCATTAACTGAAGCATAGAAAGGTTTTCTGTTTTCATTTCCACTTGCAGATTTTGAGTCAAAGGGAAGATACCTTCTTGGGTTCAAGTACTTGATGTATTTGTGTGTGTGTGTGTTTTTTGTGTTTATTTTTGTTCTGTTTTTCTTTAAAATTAAATCTTTATTATTCAGATTATTACATTAGTTTCTCTTTTTTCCCCTCCATAGCACCCCTCCACCCAGTTCCCACCCTTCCCTCTACCCTTACCTCCCTCCCATTGATCTCATTCATAGGTGTATGATTTTTCTCCAGTCTATCCCTGTACACCCTTCACCCCTTTCCCGCTGAGAATTATCAGTCCACTCCCTTTCTGTGCTCCTGATTCTATTATATTCACCAGTTTATTCTGTTGATCAAATTTTTAATTCCCTTAATTTTTAGATTCACTTGTTGATAGATGTGTATTTGTTGTTTATAATTTTTTGGCTTTTACCTTTTTCTTCTTCCTCTTCTAAAAGACTACCTTTCAGCATTTCATATAATACTGGTTTGGAGTTGATGAACTCCTTTAGCTTTTTCTTTTCTGTGAAGCTCTTTATCTGCCCTTCAATTCTGAATGATAGCTTTGCTGGATAAATTATTCTTGGTTGTAGGTTCTTGCTATTCATCACGTTGAATATTTCTTGCCACTCCCGTCTGGCCTGCATGGTTACTGTTGAGAAATCAGCTGACAGTCGTATGGGTGCTCCCTTGTAGGTAATTAACTGTTTTTCTCTTGCTGCTTTTAATATTCTCTCTTTGTCTTTTGCTCTTGGTATTTTAATTATGATGTGTCTTGGTGTGGTTCTCTTTGGATTCCTTACATATGGGGTTCTGTGTGCTTCCTGGACTTGTAAGTCTATTTCTTTTACCAGATGTGGGGAGTTTTCAGTCATTATTTCTTTAAGTAGGTTTTCAGTATCTTGCTCTCTCTCTTCTTCTGGCACCCCCATAATTCTGATGTTGGTACACTTGAAGCTGTCCCAGAGGCTCCTTACATTATCTTCACATTTTTGGATTCTTTTCTCTTCTTGCTTTTCCGGTTGAGTGTTTTCTGCTTCTTTATATTTCAAATTTTTGACTTGATTCTTGCCTTCCTCTAGTCTGCTCTTAGGACTCTGTATAATATTTTTCATATCAGTCAGTGTCTCTAGTTGTTCCTTTTTCATCTCCTCCTGGGACTTGCTAAATTTATCTATCATGTCTAGTTGGATCCTTTGCATCTCTAGTTGGTCCTTTTGCATCTCCTCTTGGGACTTGATAAATTTATCCATCTTTTCTAGCATATTCTTGAAAAAACCTTATAAGCGTGGTTTTGAACTCTATATCCAGTCATTTTTTCCCCTCCATTTCTTTTGTTTGTGATCCCTTCCCTTGTCTCAGCATTTTCACTATGCCGGGGAAACTTCTGTGTTGAATTCAGCCTTATGATACCAGACTTGCAAAACCGAAGAAGCCTCTGTTGAGCTTGGGATGGGTGGAGTCTTAGGGCTTAATGGACCGCTTAGCCTTCCCTGGCCCCGAGTCTAACATGACTGGGTAATCGCTGGAGTGGTCCTTGTGCGCGCGCCAGCAGTGCCTCTAGACCGCTGCCCTCTGGCTCCTCTGCGCTCCAGGACTACACGAGTCTAGGTCCCCAGGGTTTCGCCCAAAACAGGGGCTTAGTAGAGTCAGAAGTGGCACAGTTGGGAGGGTCTGTCTCCCGCCCACTCACGAAAGCCATTGGCACAATCAGCAGTCTGTCCTCTGCGCAGTGCCGTGCGCGCCACCATGCCTCTGGTCTTTTGCGACTCCCCTAAATTTTCGTGCACCACTCCCTTTTTCCAGTCCAAACTCCCCCCGTATGAGTTTCGGCTGGATCTGGGGTTCAGTGTTGTAACATAAGGGATTCAATGCCATTGAGAGTCTCCGTTTCCCTCTCGCCAGAGAAAGCCAGCCAGGTACTCCGGCACCCGCTCTCTCAGAGCACGCCTGTCCGTACCTCAGCTTTTTGCAGCTCCTCTGGGTTTCTGTGAGCCCCTCTCTTTCCTTCTAGCTGTAGAACTTACACTAAGCCAGCTTTCCTGTGGTTCTGGATGATGACCATTCTGTCTTTTAGTTGTAGTTTTCAAATTGTTGTGCAAGGCAGCAGTGTAGGTGTTTACCTATGCCACCATCTTGGATTTTCCCCTGTTCTTCCTTCTTGGTGCTGCCTCTTAGGAAGCTGAGAAATAGGATTCAGGAAGGCTATTAATTCAGCTTGCCACCCAATATCTTATTTTCTTGTCTCTAAAGCAGAAAAACACACACACACACACACATCAGTTTCTTGTAGATTCAGCAAATGGTGAGTCATATTTAAGCATTTACATTTTAAGGACTTTTTATATCAACAACAACAAAATATTAAAATGTTGGGTTAGTAGAAATACTTTTTTTAAAAGTTGTTATTAAATTTTTATACATATCTTCCCATTGACCCCCCTCCCTTCCAGGCATAAACCAATCCCCCAATGTCTATGTTCATTGGTTATGCTTATATGCATGCATGCAAGTCCTTTGATTGATCGCTTATCTACCTCACCTAACTTTAATCTTCCTGCTGTAATTTCAAAGTCTGTTTGAAGCTTTACTGTCTCCGTATCTATCCTTTTGTTCATCAGTTTATAATGTTCTTTATTATCCACCAATGAGTGCGATCATGTGATGCTTCTCCTTCATTGACTGGCTTATTTCACTAAGCATAAGGCTCTCCAGTTCTAACCAGGTTGCTGCAAATGGTAATAATTCCTTCTTTTTAATGGCAGCATAGAATTCCATTGTGTAGATGTACTACAGTTTTCTGATCCACTCATCTGCTGACGGGCACCTAGGCTGTTTCCAAATTGTGGCTATTGTAAATTGTGCTGCTATGAACATAGGGGTGCATAAATCCTTTCTGATTGGTGTTTGTAATTTCTTAGGATAAATTCCTAAGAGTGGGATTACAGGGTCAAATGGGAGATCCATTTGTAGTTTTTTGAGGAAACTCCATACTGTTCTCCACAGTGGCTGCACCAGTCTGCATTCCCACTAGCAGTGCAGTAGGGTTCCTTTTTCTCCGCATGCTCGCCAACACTTGTCATTTGTTGATTTGTTGATGATTGCCATTCTGATAGGTGTAAGATGGTATCGCATTGTCATTTTGATTTGCAACTCTCGGATGATTAATGACTTTGAACATGTTTTCATGTGTCTCTTGGCCTTCCTTCTGTCGTCTTTTGAAAATGTTCTATTTAGGTCCGCTCCCCATTTTTTTAATGGATCGTTCATCTTCCTTTTATTAACCTTTAGCATTGATAACATTTGCAAATATGTTCTCCCATACAGTGACTTTCTTGTTGTTTTGTTGATGGTTTCTTTTGCTGTGCAAAAGCTTTTTATTTTGATGTAGTCCCATTTGTTTATTTTTTCTTTAGCTTCCATTGCCTTTGGAGCAGTATCAGTGAAGAAGTTCTTTCGGCATATATCTGAGATTCTGCTGCCTGTGGATTCCTCTAGTATTTTTATGGTTTCCCTTCTAATGTTTAAGTCCTGTATCTATTTTGAGTTTATTTTTGTACTTGGTGTAAGTTGGTGGTCCAGTTTCATTTTTTTGCAAGTCCAATTTTCCCAACACCATTTATTGAATATGCTATCTTGGCTCCATTGAATGAAATGCCTCCTTTGTCAAATATTAATTGAGCATAATAGTTTGGGTGGATATATGGGTTCTCTATTCTATTTATTGGTCTATATGTCTGTTCTTGTGCCAGTACCAGGCTGTTTTGAGAACTGTTGCTTTGTAGTATAGCATGAAATCTGGTATTGAGATCCCACCTACTTTATTCTTCTTTCTCAGAATTGCTGTAGCTATTCGTGGTCTTTTTTTGTTCCAGATGAATCTATGAAGAATTCTCTCTAAGTCTGTGAAATATGTCATTGGTATTTTAATGGGTAGTGCGTTGAATCTGTAGATTGCTTTGGGTAGTATGGACATTTTAATGATGTTGATTCTCCCAATCCATGAGCATGGTATGCTTTTCCATCTGTTAACATCTTCCTCTATCTCTTTTTTCAGTGTCCTGTAGTTTTCTGCATAAAGGTCTTTTACCTCTTTAGTTAGGTTTATTCCTAGGTATCTTAATTTTTTTGGTGCGATGGTAAATGGGATTGCTTTTTTAGTCTCTCTTTCTATAATTTCACTGTTAGTGTATAGAAATGCCACAGAATTCTTAGCATTAATTTTGTATCCTGCTACATTGCCAAATTCATTAATTAAGTCAATTAGTTTTGGAATGGAGTCCTTTGGGTTTTTTATGTACAATATCATGTCATCTGCAAATAAGGAAAACTTTACTTCTTTTCCAATTTGGATGCCTTTTATTTCTTCTTCTTATCTAATTGCAATGGCTAATACTTCCAGTACTATGTTGAACAGGAGAGGTGAGAGTGGGCATCCCTGTCTTGTTCCTGTTCTTAGGGGAAATGGTTTTAGTTTTTGCCCATTGAGTATGATGTTAGCTGTGGGTTTATCATATATGGCTTTTATGATGTTGAGGTATGCTCCTTCTATTCCCACTTTGCTGAGAGTTTTTATCAAGAAAGTATGTTGGATTTTGTCAAATGCTTTTTCTGCATCAATTGATATGACTATGTGATTTTTATCTCCCAATTTGTTTATGTGATGTATCACATTTATTGATTTGTACATATTGTACCATCCCTGCATTCCTGGGATGAATCCAGTTTGGTCATGGTGTATGATCTTTCTGATGTACTGCTGGATCTGGTTTGCTAGAATTTTGTTGAGGATTTTGGCATCTATGTTCATGAGAGATATTGTCCTATAATTCTCTTTCATTGTGTTGTTTTTATCGGGTTTTGTATTAGGATGATGCTGGCTTCATAGAAGGTGTTTGGAATTGTTTCTTCTTCTTGAAAGTTTTTGAATAGTCTGAGGAGGATAGGTTTCAATTCTTCCTTGAATGTTCGGTAAAACTCTCCTGTGTAGCCATCTGGTCCCAGACTTTTATTTGCTGGAAGCTTTTTGATGACTGCTTCAATTTCCTCCATAGTTATTGGACTATTGAGATATTTGGCTTCCTCCTCATTGAGTTTTGGGAGGTTATATTTTCTAGGAAAATGTTCATTTCTTTCAGGTTGTCCAATTTGTTGGAATAGAGTTGTTTATAGTATTTTTTAACAATCCTTTGTATTTCCACAGGGTCTGTTGTTATTTCTCCTGTTTCATTTCTGATTTTGTTTATTTGGGTCTTCTCTCTTTGCTTCTTTGTGAGCCTGGCTAGAGGTACATCAATCTTTTTTATCCTTTCAAAGAACCAGCTCTTTGTTTTGTTGATCTTTGGAATTGTTTCTTTGGTCTCCAATTTGTTTATTTCCACTGATTTTTAGTATTTCCTTCCTTCTGAGTACACTGGGCTGTGCTTCTTGCTCTCCTTCTAGCTCTTTGAGTTGTAGGTTTAGGTAATTTATTACCATCGTTTCCTGTTTTTTGCAGTAGGCTTGCAGGGCTATGAACTTCCCTCTCACGACTGCTTTCACTGTGTCCCATAAATTTTGGATTGTTGTGTTGTCATTGTCATTTGTTGCCATGATGTTTTTTATTTCTTCCTTGATGTCTCTGGTTACCCAGTGGTTGTTTAATAGCATGCTGTTTAGACTCCATGTGTTTGATTTCTTTCTATTGTTTTTATTATAGTTGATTTCCAGTTTTATGCCACTGTGGTCTGAGAAAATGCTTGATATGATTTCTATGTTCTTGAATTTGAAGAGACTTTTCTTATGACCCAACATATGATCTATCTTTGAAAATGACCCATGTGCACTGGAGAAGAATGTATATTCTGTGGCTTTGGGGTAAAATGTTCTGAAGATGTCAATTAATTCCATCTGGTCTAGTGAGTCATTTAGGATTGATGTTTCTTTGCTGATTTTTTGTTTAGAGGATTTGTCCAATGGTGACAGTGGGGTATTAAAGTCTCCTACTATGATTGTATTGCTGTCAATCTCTCCCTTAATATCCTTCAAGAGTTTTTTATGTATTTAGGTGCTCCTATATTGGGTGCATATATGTTTACCAGAGTTATTTCTTCTTGTTGGATTGTTCCCTTTAGTATTATGAAGTAGCCTTCTTTATCTCTTGATGTGTCCTTTACTTTGAGATCTAATTTGTCAGATATAAGTATTGCAACCCCAGCTTTTTTTTCATTTCCATTTGCCTGAAATACCATCTTCCATCCCTTCACCCTCAATCTGTGTGCATCTCTTTTCCTACGGTGGGATTCTTGAAGACAGCAGATATATGGATCATGTTTTCTTATCCAATCAGGTACCCTATGTCTTTTGATTGGAGCATTTAGTCATTTACATTTAAAGTTATTATTGATAAGTACGTATTTGTTGCCATTTTTAGTCCTTACCCCTGAGTTCCTTCTTCACTTCCTCTTTCTTTTTATTTCAGCAGACCTTTTAACATTTCTTGCATTGCTGGTTTGGTGGTAATATATTCCCTTAGTCCTTTTTTGTCTCTGAAGCTTTTGATTTCACCTTCTTTTTGATTGAGAGTCTTGCAGGGTACAGTATTCTTGGATTCAGACCCTTCCTTTGCATGACTTTGTATATTTTATTGCATTCCCTTCTGACCTGATGAGTTTCTGTTGAGAAGTCAGTAGCCAGTCTTACGTGGGTTCCTTTGTAGGTAACTTTCGGTTTCTCTCTGGCTGCTTTTAAGATTCTTACTGTGTCGTCGGTGTTTTCCAATTTAATTATAATGTGCCTTGGTGTCAGTTTGTTGGGGTTAATTTTGCTTGGGACTCTGTGAGCTTCTTGGATTTGTGTGAGTTTTTTATTTCCTATATTGGGGAAATTTTCTGTCATTATAGGTTCTCTAATCCTCGTTCAGTTTCCACTCTTTCTGGAACCACACTTATGCGGATGTTGTTTTGTTTCATGTTATCCCAAAGTTCCCTTAGACTCTCCTCTTGCTTTTTAACTTTTTTTTCTAGAAGCTGCTGTACTTGGATATTTTTTCCTACTGTGTCTTCTAGCTCACTGATGTGGTCCTCTGCTTTTTCTAGTCTACTTTTGATGCTTTCTATTGAGTTCTTTAAAGCAGTGATGTCATTTTTTATATCCTTGTGCATTTCTTCTTGCTTTTTCTTCATTTCCTCTTGGCTCTTACTCATATTGTCGATTTTTTCCTTCATTCTTTTCATCCACCTTATGATCATTTCTCTGAACTCTCTCTCTGGCAGGCTTATTTCTGCTTCTATTTCGTTTACTTGCTTTTCTGGTGAATCCTGCCTTTCTGTCTTATGGGTCTGTTTCTTTTTCTGCCCATGGTCTTTCTTCTCCGGGTGTCTGGTTATATAGTTCTGTCTCCTACGTTGATTGAAAGGCACAAACTACAACACGACCAGGTACAGCACACAAGGCCCTGAGTAGAAATGTATTCAAGATGTTCATAATCACAAATAAGGTGACCACCAATGAAGGATAAATTAGGGGTAAATAGAGAAAGAAGAAGAGGAAAATGAGGAAAAAAGAAAAGAAAGAAATGCCAAAATCAATTTGGGAGAGTGAGAAAAAAAAAGATAAATAAATGAACTATAAAATTAAATAAAATAAGAAAATAAAAAGGAGAAGAAGGAGAAGGAAAGAGGAAGAGAAAAAAATCAGAGAGAAAAGAAAGTGTATAAGAGAGAAAAGAGGAACAAAATATAGATGTCAGGAGACAACTCTAATAGAACAGTCACTAATCCCAATAAAGGCCAGCAACCAGTACCTAGAGACTAAGGCAAACTACAAATAGTAACTGGTATCGAGGGAGGTGAGGGAAAAGAGAGGTAGAAAACAAAGCAAGCAAAAAGCAAAATAAAACAAGTAGATTAAACTAAAACAATCTCACAAAAAAATTTCAAAAAATCAATATAGTCAGTTTTCAGGCAAATAGCAACAAAAGGACATAGTGAAGACAAGAAGAGAGAGGTTTTTGTGGAATTGTAGTAGGGGATTTGAAATTAGATATATAAATGGGGTGAAATTTTAACCAGGTAAAGAGAAAAATAGGGAGAGTCTAAAGTTGGAAAAGGGAAAGAGAAACAAGACAACAAAATGGGGAAAGTTAGGAGGAAAGTGTTGGCATAAAGGTAGAGTTGAGCTGGAATAAAATTATGCTAAAGGAAAGATGAAAATAGAATGTAGAACTCTAATCCTGAAATAAAATAAAGAGAAATCAAAATGACACTTGTTTTTTTTCCAAAAAGGTAAAGTACTAGTAGTAATTAATAATACTATTTTAAAACAAAAATGTAATAATTAAAAAGTTAAAATCAATTGAGGCGGAAAGAAAAAAAATAGTCTTTTAATTAAAATATGTGAAAATGAACAATAAAAAAAAATAATAAAAAAAAGATAAAAGGAAAAAGAAAAAAAAGAAAAAAAATAGAATGGTCCTTCACTTCCACTATTGTTCTGCTTGGCACTCCTGTTTCCCAGTAGGGAAGTATTGCAGTTCCCTGTGTTCTCCTCTTGGTGTTTTAATCTCTTTATTCTTTTGTGGTTATGCGAGAGTCAATTTTAGTGTCATCCAACTGGGTGGCAGTGTTTCGGAATTGATCTCTGAGACAAAGCACAGGACCTCTCTAGGCTGTGCTCAGATCCTGCTACTCTGTGGTTCTCAAAGCCAGTTTGTGGGGGTTTTGCAGCCGGGACACTGTAATAACTCCCAGGCTGTCCCTGTGCCCCAGAATAAAAAATGAGTCGTTTTCCAGAGCTCTCCTCTGTCAATAGCTCAGAGGGTTTGCGTTCACACTTAGGGATCACGCCCTGACCACCTCTGTGGACCTCTGCAGAGGCAGCTTTCTCGCAGCCCGGTTCCCACAGTGTGCATGTCTTTGTTGTGCGGGGGTCGGAGACCTTACCCTGACCCTGGTGAAATCTGACCCTTCTGCTCGCCGCGTGGATCTCCGAATCCACCGCCTGTCCATGCTGCCTGGGAAGCCGTGCTCTGGGTCCCTGGCTGCTCTGTGGGTGCCTTCGTCAGCCTCAGCTTTCAGACCTCCGCAGACATCCACCTCCCTCTTATCCCAGGCGCAATCTGACCTTTCCGTGTGCTCTGTGGATCTCTGATTCCGCCGCATGTCTGTGCCGATTGCAGAGCAGAGTTCTGGGTCCCCAGGTCCCCGGCTGCTCGATGGGTGCCCAGCCGAAGGCTTCAGACAGCCGCAGACATACACCTCCCACTGCAAGATGGCTTGGTCTCCGCGTTTGCCCTGGTGGCTCCAGTGGACAAAAATCCCGTGGCAGTGGGGCTGCCTGGCCGGGAGAGCCCCGTCCAGCAGTCCCCCACCTTCTCCTGGAGGATAACTGACTCTTAGCTTGCCAACAAACACTCCCAGTGGTACTCTCAGCCTGTCTCTCTCCCTCTGCCCAGCAACAAAGGTCCAGACGCATCTGTCTACTCCACCGCCATTTTCTCTTCCAGAAATACTCTTCAGAGGCAAAGCCTAGAGAACAGTGAGCATTTCTCTATAGTTATACATAGTCTAAGGCTGTTTTCCATATATCTTCAGAGAAAGTAGAAACAAATCACAACCACCATGGGGCCTGAATACAACTTTATTCTGTTATTTAATATAGGAAGTGGGAGATGGAGGCTAAAGAAATGGTCAAGAAACAATAGCAGCTAATAGGTTTATGTAATGAGCATGTTAATTATACACATAAGCAAGTTTCATGCAAAACCCTTGGGTTTTCACCTCTTCCTTCCATGAATCCCACAGAATCACCTATTTTGTGGCAGAAAAATCCTGCCTGTCAATGGGGCATGGATCCTCTCCCAGGGCACACGTGCCTTCGCTCTCTACTCCTGGAACCTTACATTTCCTAGATTGTGGTACAGAAAATGTGATGAGACAATTTAGCCTAATCAATTTGCAACTACTAATGGCGTTCAGTAGAGTGATGGGGGGTGGGGGGGAAACCTAATTTCATTACCATTTGAATGTGATATCTGCTGCTTAATGAATTGAAGACTTAAAGAAAAGCCTGCTTTATTTGTTTATTGAAGACTTTCCTTGTCAGAGACTTCTGTCCCCAAGGAAAATAAGGTTTTTGGGAGACTGGAGAGGAATGAGAATTAATTCTGGTGTGCTGTCTTTTCAGAATGCATAGTGAGTTAAGGAAGAAAGTATGGAAGGGCTCAGAGCATTGGTATCTTCCAGAGTGCAAATGGGCAGAGTGACTTCTCATTGTCACTGAGCTGGAGAAAAGGAGAGGCTTTGTGCCTTCTTGAATATGTTATCTACCCTGTGAGATATTTTTCAAGCAATAGTAAGAACTGACAAAATAAATTAATTATGTTGTCATTAGCCTGAGACATAGGACATCTGGGAAGCTGAGGAGAGAGCAGATCTGACATGCTTTCAATGTGCCAGGTACCAAAGCTCACATTTCAGAATATTGAACCCTAGGACCTGCACTGGCTGTCAGAGAAAGGACCTGGTAGAGATTTGAGGACATTGCATCATCACACCTAGACAACTTCACAGAATGTCTGTTATCTAATTTTTGTAATGGGAAAGTCAAATTACATTGAAATATTGACACTATGAGCAAAATGACTTTGAACAAACAGGGCTTAAAAGATGATATTAAGAACTGGGCATTATTTGAAAATGCATGTTAAGGCTGTAGGGCTTCCTAGGACATTTGAAAAAACAAAAACCGAGATGGCAGCATAGGTAAACACCTACACTGCTGTCTCGCACAACAATTTCAAAACTACCACTAAAAGACACAACGGACATCATCCAGAACCACAGGAAAGCTGGTGGAGTGGAAATTCTACAACTGGAGGGAAAGAGAGAGGCTTACAGAGACCCAGAGGAGATGCAAAAAGCTGAGGTACTAAGACATGCGCACGTAGAGAGAGCAAGTCAAGGCAAACCTGAATGGCCTTCTCTGGTGGGAAGGACACAGAGACTCTCAAAGGCATTGAACTCCTTATCCTACGACACTAACCCTCTGATCCAGCTGAAATTCATTTGGGGGGGAGTTTGGACTGTGAAGGGAGACAAGTGGACGGAAATTTAGGAGAGTCGCAAAAGATCAGAGGTCGGGTGGTGCACACGGCACTGAGCACAGAGAGGACAGACTGCTGATTGTGCTGCTGGCTTTCATGAGTGGATGGGAGACAGACCCTCCCAACTGTGCCACTTCTGACTTCACTAAACCCCAGTTTTGGGTGAAACCCGGGGGACCCAGACTCGTGTGGTCCCGTAGCACAGAAGAGCCGGAAAGGCAGCAGAGTAGAGGCACTGCAAGAGAGGGAGCGTGTGTGCCAGGGACTGCTCCAACGACTACCCAGTCATGTGATACTCAGGGGCCATGGAGGGTGGGCCCGACTGGAAGACAAGGCGATCCCTTAAGCCCTGAGACCCCACCCATCCCAAGCTCAACAGAGGATTCTTTGGTTTTGCAAGTCTGGTATCATAAGGCTGAATTCAATACAGAAGTTTCCCCGGCATAGTGAAAAGCCGCGACAAGGGAAGGGATCACAAACAAAAGAAATGGAGGAAAAAAAATGACTGGATATAGAGTTCAAAACCATGCTTATAAGATTTTTCAAGAATATGCTAGAAGAGTTGGATAAAGTTAGCGAGTCCCAAGAGAAGATGCAAAAGGACCAACTAGAGATGCAAAAGATCCAACTAGAGATGATAAAGGACCAAATAGAAATTAAACATACACTGACTCAAATAAAAAATATTATACAGAGACCTAACAGCAGACTCGAGGAAGGCAAGAATCAAGTAAAAAATGTGAAATATGAAGAATCAGAAAACACTCAACTGGAAAAGCAAGAAGAGAAAAGAATCCAAAAAATGTGAATATAATGTAAGGAGCCTCTGGGACAGCTTCAAGTGTACCAACATCAGAATTGTGGGGGTGCCAGAAGGGAGAGAGCAAGATACTGAAAACCTATGTCAAGAAATAATGACTGAAAACTTCCCACATCTGGTAAAAGAAATAGACTTAAATGTCCAGGAAGCCCACAGGACCCCATATAAAAGGAATCCAAAGAGGACTACACCAAGACAAATCATCATTAAAATACCAAGAACAAAGGACAAAGAAAGAATATTAAAAGCAGCAAGAGAAAAACAGTTCATTACCTACAAGGGAGCACCCATACGACTGTCAGCTGATTTCTCAACAGAAATGATGCAGGCCACATGGGAGTGGCAAAAAATATTCAACGTGATGAACAGCAAGAACCTACAACCAAGAATCATCTATCCAGCAAAGCTATCATTCAGAATTGAAGGGCAGATAAAGAGCTTCACAGATAAGAAAAAGCTGAAGGAGTTCATCAACTCCAAACCAGTATTATATGAAATGCTGAAAGGTAGTCTTTTAGAAGAGGAAGAAGAAAAAGGTAAAAGACAAAAAATTATGAACAACAAATACATATCTATCAACAAGTGAATCTAAAAACTGAGTGAATTAAAAATTTGATCAACAGAATAAACTGGTGAATATACTAGAATCAGGAGCACAGAAAGGGAATGGACTGATAATTTACAGGGGGAAAGGGGGAAGGGGAGTACAGGGAGTGACTGGACAAAAATCATACACCTATGGACTCATCAATTGGGGGGAAAGGTAAGGGTTGAGTGAGGTGTGGGAGCGGGGTGGAGGGGAGCTATAGAGGGGAAAAAAGAGAGAGAAATGTAATAATGTGAATAATAAAGATTTATTTAAAAAATATTTCAAAAAAAAGAAAAAAAACTAAAACAAAAACTAACTTTATCATATGTGGTATAATACTTATAAGTTTGAAACTGAAGAAGGATTAGAGAACCTGTTTGAAAAAATAATTACTGAAAATTTCCCCAATATAGGAAAGAAAAAACCCAACAAATCCAAGAAGCTCACACAGTCACAAGCAAAATTAACCCCAACAAACCGACACCAAGGCACATTATAATTAAATTGGCAAACACTGATGATAAAATAAGAATCTTAAAAGCAGCCAGAGAGAAACAGAAGGTTACCTACAAAGGAACCCCCATAAGACTAGCTACTGATTTCTCAACAGAAACTCATCAGGCCAGAAGGCAATGGAAGGAAATATACAAAGTCATGCAAAGGAAGTGTCTGAATCTAAGAATACTGTACCCTGCAAGACTCTCTATCAAAATTGAAGGTGAAATCAAAAGCTTCACAGACAAAAAAGGACTAAGGGAATATATTACCACCAAACCAGCAATGCAAGAAATGTTAAAGGGTCTGTTGTAGTAAAAAGAAAGAGGAAGTGAAGAAGGAACTCGGGGGTAAGGACTAAAAATGGCAACAGATAAGTATTTATCAATAATAACTTTAAATATAAACGGATTAAAAGCTCCAATCAAAAGACATAGGGTACCCGATAGGATCAGAAAACATGATCCATATATCTGCTGTCTGCAAGAAACCCACCTTAGGAAAAGAGATGCACACAGATTGAGGGTAAAGGGATGGAACATGGTATTTCAGGCAAATGGAAATGAAAAAAAAAAGCTGGGATTGCAATACTTATATCTGACAAATTTGATCTCAAAGTGAAGGACACATCAAGAGATAAAGAAGGCTACTTCATAGTACTAAAGGGAACAATCCAACAAGAAGAAATAACTCTAGTAAACATATATGCACCCAATATAGGAGCACCTAAATACATAAAAAACTCCTGGACGATATTAAGGGAGAGATTGACAGCAATATAATATTAGTAGTAGACTTTAATACCCCACTGTCACCTTTGGACAAATCCTCTAAACAAAAAATCAGCAAAGAAACATCAATCCTAAATGACACACTAGACCTGATGGAATTAATTGACATCTTCAGAACGTTTCACCCCAAAGCCACAGAATATACATTCTTCTCCAGTGCACATGGGTCATTTTCAAAGATAGATCATATGTTGGGTCATAAGAAAAGTCTCTTCAAATTCAAGAACATAGAAATCATATCAAGCATTTTCTCAGACCACAGTGGCATAAAACTGGAAATCAACTATAATAAAAACAATAGAAAGAAATCAAACACATGGAGACTAAACAGCATGCTATTAAACAACCACTGGGTAACCAGAGAGATCAAGAAAGAAATAAAAAACATCATGGCAACAAATGACAATGACAACAAACAATCCAAAATTTATGGGACACAGTGAAAGCAGTCTTGAGAGGGAAGTTCATAGCCCTGCAAGCCTACTGCAAAAAACAGGAAACAATGGTAATAAACCTGCAACTCAAAGAGCTAGAATGAGAACAACAAGAAAAGCCCAGTGTAAGCAGAAGGAAGGATATAGTGAAGATCAGATAGGAGATAAACAACTTGGAGACCAAAGAAATAATTCAAAAGGTCAACAAAACCAAAGAGCTGGTTCTTTGAAAGTATAAACAAGATTGATGGACCTCTAGCCAGGCTCACAAAGAAGCAAAGAGAGAAGACCCAAATAAACAAAATCAGAAATGAAAGAGGAGAAATAAGAACAGACCCTGTGGAAATACAAAGGATTGTTAAAAAATACTATAAACAGGCAGAACAATTTCAAAACTACAACTAAAAGACAGAACGGACATCATCCAGAACCACAGGAAAGCTGGCTGAGTGGAAGTTCTACAACTAGAGGGAAAGAGAGGGGCTCACGGAAACCCAGAGGAGCTGCAAAAAGCTGAGGTTCGGAGACGCACAAGAGGAGAGAGCGGGTGCCGGAGTACCTGGCTGGCTTTCTTTGGCAGGAGAGAGACGGAGACCCTCAAACTCATTGAACTCCTTATCCTATGACACTAAACCCCAGATCCAGCTGAAACTCATACGGGGGAGTTTGGACTGTGAAAAGGGAGAAGTGCATGGAAATTTAGGGGAGCCGCAAAAGATCAAAGGTCTGGTGGCGCGCACGGCACTGCTCACAGGACAGAATGCTGATTGTGCCGCTGGCTTTCGCAAGTGTGTGGAAGACAGACCCTCCCAACTGTGCCACTTCTGAGTCCACTGGGCCGCTGTTTCGGACAAAACCCGGGGGACCTAGACTCGTGTGGTCCTGGTGCACAGGGGAGCTGGAAAGGGAGCCGTTAGAGCACTGTGGGTGTGCGCACAAGGACCACTGCAGCCATTACCCAGTCACGTGAGACTCAGGGGCTCTGGAGGGCGGGGCCGACTGGAAGGCAAGGCGGTCCCTTAAGCCCTGAGACTCCACCCATCCCAAGCTCAACAGAGGCTTCTTCGGTTTTGTGTCTGGTATCATAAAGCTGAATTCAACACAGAAGTTTTCCCCCGGCATAGTGAAAATGCCGAGACAAGGGAAGGGATTACAAACAAAAGAAATGGAGGAAAAAAAACGACTGGATATAGAGTTCAAAACCACGCTTATAAGGTTTTTCAAGAATATGCTAGAAAATATGGATAAATTTAGTGAGACCCAAGAGGAGATGAAAAAGGTCCAACTGGAGATGCAAAAGATCCAACTAGAAATTAAACATACACTGACTGAAATAAAAACTATTATACAGAGTCCAAACAGCCGACTAGAGATAGGCAAGGATCAAGTAAAAAATTTGAAATATAAAGAAGCAGAAAACATTCAACTGGAAAAGCAAGGACAGAAAAGAATCCAAAAATGTGAAGATAATGTAAGGAGCCTCTGGGACAGCTTCAAGCGTACCAACATCAGAATTGTGGGGGTGCCAGAAGAAGAGAGAGAGAGCAAATACTGAAAACCTATTTAAAGAAATAATGACTGAAAATTTCCCACATCTGCTAAAAGAAATAGACTTACAAGTCCAGGAAGCACACAGAACCCCAAATAAAAGGAATCCAAAGAGGACCACACCAAGACACATCATAATTAAAATACCAAGAGCAAAAGACAAAGAGAGAATATTAAAAGCAGCAAGAGAAAAACAGTTAATTACCTACAAGGGAGCACCCATACGACTGTCAGCTGATTTCTCAACAGAAACGATGCAGGCCAGACGGGAGTGGAAAGAAATATTCAACGTGATGAACAGCAAGAAACTACAACCAAGAATAATCTATTCAGCAAAGCTATCATTCAGAATTGAAGGGCAGATAAAGAGCTTCACAGAGAAGAAAAAGCTAAAGGAGTTCATCAACTCCAAACCAGTATTATATGAAATGCTGAAAGGTACTCTTTTAGAAGAAGAAGAAGAAAAAGGTAAAAGACAAAAAATTATGAACAACAAATACATATCTATCAAGAAGTGAATCTAAAAAATTAAGTGAATTAAAAATTTGTTCAACAGAATAAACTGGTGAATATAATAGAATCAGGAGTACAGAAAGGGAGTAGACTGATAATTCTAAGGAGGATAAAAATCATAAAGCATCAAACAGACTGTTAAATTACAGCAGAAAGATTAAAGTTAGGTGAGGTAGATAAGTGATCAATCAAAGGACTTGTATGCATGCATATAAGCATAACCAATGATCACAGACACTGGGGGGTCAGGGTATGCCTGGGAGGGAGGGGGGGCAATGGGGAGATATTTATTAAAATTAATAAATATTAATAAAAATTAAAAAAACAATATAAACAACTCTATTCCAACAAACTGGACAACCTGCAAGAAATGGACATTTTCACAGAAAAATATAACCTTCCATAAGTCAATGAGGAGGAATCTAAACATCTCAATAGTCCAATAACTATGGAAGAAATTGAAGCAGTCATCAAAAAGCTTCCAGCAAATAAAAGCTCGGGACCAGATGGCTACATAGGAGAGTTTTACCAAACATTCAAGGAAGAATTAAAACCTATCCTCCTCAGACTATTCAAAAACATTCAAGAAGAAGGATCGCTTCCAAACACCTTCTATGAAGCCAGCATCATCCTAATACCAAAACCAGATAAAGAAAACACAATGAAAGAGAATTATAGGCCAATATCTCTCATGACCATAGATGCCAAAATCCTCAACAAAATTCTAGCAAATCGGATCCAGCAGTACATCAGAAAGATCATACACCATGACCAAGTAGGATTCATCCCAGGAATCTGGGGATTTTACAATATCCACAAATCAGTAAACGTGATACATCACATAAACAAATTGAGAGATAAAAATCACATAGTCATATCAATTGATGCAGAAAAAGCATTTGACAAAATCCAACACACTTTCTTGATAAAAACTCTCAGCAAAGTGGGAATAGAAGAAGCATACCTCAACATCATAAAAGCCATATATGATAAACCCACAGCTAACATCATACTCAATGGGCAAAAACTAAAACCATTTCCCCTAAGAACAGGAACAAGACAGGGATGCCCACTCTTACCTCTCCTGTTCGACATAGTACTGGAAGTATTAGCCATTGCAATTAGACAAGAAGATGAAATAAAAGGCATCCAAATTGGAAAAGAAGAAGTAAAGTTGTCCTTATTTGCAGATGACATGATATTGTACATAAAAAACCCAAAGGACTCCATTCCAAAACTAATTGACTTAATTAATGAATTTGGCAATGTTGCAGGATACAAAATTAATGCTAAGAATTCTGTGGCATTTCTATACACTAATAGTGAAATTACAGAAAGAGAGACTAAAAAAGCAATCCCATTTAATATCGCACTGAAAAAATTAAGATACCTAGGAATAAACATAACTAAAGAGGTAAAAGACCTATATGCAGAAAACTACAGGACACTGAAAAAAAGAGATAGAGGAAGATGTTAACAGATGGAAGAGCATACCATGCTCATGGATTGGGAGAATCAACATCATTAAAATGTCCATGCTACCCAAAGCAATCATCAGATTCAATGCACTCCCCATTAAAATACCAATGACATATTTCACAGACCTACAAAGAATTCTTCATAGATTCATCTGGAACAAAAAAAGACCACGGATAGCTACAGCAATTCTGAGAAAGAAGAATAAAGTAGGTTGGATCTCAATACCAGATTTCACGCTATACTACAAAGCAACTGTTCTCAAAACAGCCTGGTACTGGCACAAGAACAGACATATAGACCAATAGAATAGAATAGAGAACCTGAATATCCACCCAAACCACTATGCTCAACTAATATTTGACAAAGGAGGCATGAACATTCAATGGAGCCAAGATAGCCTCTTCAATAAATGGTGTAGGGAAAATTGGACAGATACATGCAAAAAAATGAAACTAGACCACCAGCTTACACCAAATACAAAAATAAACTCAAAATGGTTACAGGACTTAAACAGTAGAAGCGAAGCCATAAAAATACTAGAGGACTCCACAGGCAGCACAATCTCAGACATATGCCAAAAAAACTTCTTCACTGATACTGCTCCAAAGGCAATTGAAGCTAAGGAAAAAATAAAGAAATGGGACTACATCAAAATAAAAAGCTTTTGCACAGCAAAAGAAACCATCAACAAAACAACAAGAAAGATCAATGCTTGGGAGAATATATTTGCAAATGATATCACTGATAAAGGTTTAATCTCCAAAATCTACAGCCAACTTATACAACTTAATAAAAGGAAGATAAACGATCCAATAAAAAAATGGGCAACGGACCTAAATAGAACTTTTTCGAAAGATGACAGAAGGAAAGCCAAGAGACACATGAAAACATGTTCAAAGTCAGTAATCATCAGAGAGATGCAAATCAAAACGACAATGCGATACCATCTTACACCTATCAGAATGGCAATCATCAACAAATCTACAAACGACAAGTGTTGGTGAGGATGGGGAGAAAAAGGAACCCTTGTGCACTGTTGGTGGGAATGCAGTCTGGTGCAGCCACTGTGGAGCACAGTATGGAGTTTTCTCAATAAACTAAAAATGGATCTCCCATTTGACCCTGTAATCCCACTCTTAGGAATTTATCCTAAGAA
Source organism: Lasiurus cinereus (assembly GCA_011751065.1). Classification (NCBI taxonomy): domain Eukaryota; kingdom Metazoa; phylum Chordata; class Mammalia; order Chiroptera; family Vespertilionidae; genus Lasiurus; species Lasiurus cinereus. The sequence continues at coordinate 15,442,192 of JAAGEH010000392.1, forward strand.
ATCACAAACACCAATCAGAAAGGACTTATGCACCCCTATGTTCATAGCAGCACAATTTACAGTAGCTACAATTTGGAAACAGCCTAGGTGCCTGTCAGCAGATGAGTGGATCAGAAAACTGTGGTACATCTACACAATGGAATTCTATGCTGCTATTAAAAAGAAGAATTCTTACCATTTGCAGCAACCTGGTTGGAACTGGAGAGCCTTATGCTTAGTTAAATAAGCCAGTCAATGAAGGAGAAGCATCACATGATCACACTCATTTGTGGATAATAAAGAACATTATAAACTGATGAACAAAAGGATAGATACAGAGGCAGTGAAACTTCAAACAGACTGTGAAATTACAGCAGGAAGATTAAAATTAGGTGAGGTAGATAAGAGATCAATCAAAGGACTTGTATGCATGCATATAAGTATAACCAATGAACACAGACCCTGGGGGGTTGGGTTATGCCTGGAGAGGGGCAATGTGGAGGTATGTATGAAAAATTTAAAAAAAAAATTAAAAAAAAAGAAAGGGGCGTTTGACCCCCAAAGGGGGTGGGGGGAATACTTATAAGTTTGGCCTAAGACACATAGATTTTGTAAGGCTTTGAAAGAACCAGCAAATCTGTTTGGTCTTTCACTTTCTCTGGAAAAAAAGTGAGGCTGAGTCTTTGGTTTAAGGAATAGTCACCACACCCCTCAGATGAAATTGGAGTGGCTGGGAGGGAAGGTCTGACTCAAACATTTAGTGACTACAAGGGAAGAGGTTGTGCATGGCTGTCTGGTACTCTAAGCCTTGGCCTCTGTTGACAGCCTGTCATGAAAGGCTTGTGCCACAGCTTTTTGTCCACTCAGAGAGACTCTCAGTCTTTGTGCTGGCATCTGTGCCAAAGCATGGCTGCTATAATTTTTCCTTCTGACATCTAATTTTGTCCAAGTTGAGAGAGCTCTATGCAATTTTAAAGATTTAGTTTTATTCATTCTTTTTTAAAAATATATTTTTATTGATTTCAGAGAGTAAGAGAGAGGCAGAGACAGATAGAAGCATCAATGATGAGAGGGAATCATCGATTGGCTGCCTCCTGCACGTTGGACCGAGCCCACAACCCAGGCATGTGCCCTTGACCGAAATCGAACCTGGGACCCTTCAGTCTGCAGACCAACACTCTACCTACTGAGCCAAACCAGCCAGGGCAGTTTTATTAATTCCTAATTGACCAATAGAAGCAGTGAGACTAGGAAGTACAGATGGTCTGATATAGCAGATTGGACACTTCTTAGGTTCAAAAAGACTTGACTTAATTCTAGTTTATTAGCTGTGTGATCTTAGGCAAGTCACTTAATTCTCTGTGTCATTGATCCCTATGAATAAATGAAAGGGATTCTAAATTCCCCTCCAACTCTAAGGATTCTGACCCGAAACCAGCAGGTGATATTGGCCTGTCCATTTCTGCCTCAATGAAAGAACCAGTTTTGTATCTGTATGAGTAAAACCACTCCTTGTGCAAAAGGAAGTGATGGCGGAAGACAAATACCTTTTTGCTTGGTAGGAAAAAATGGGCTTTATATCTTCTAATTTTTTTCTAAATTCCCAGGAACACTGTTTTGATTGATCTTTCCTGAAGTTTCACTTTTTCTCACAAAATTAATAATCTTAACCTAATCCTTCCATCATTTCCATACAGAAATCTTGTCTTAAAAACTCACAGGTGGAATTGTTCCTAATTTCACTTCCTAAGTTTTGTTTTTCAAATCCATACTGCCAAATCCTTTCCTCCTTCTCTGGCCCCTTGCTCAACATTTGATGGCTGAAGACCCCAAACTTTAGTCTGTTTCCTCTTACCCACTTCTGGGATCGGTCTCCCCACTATCCACCTGATGATCAGAAGTGAATTAGTTAAAATCTGGATCTAAAATCAGTGTTCACATGTGGGCACTTAGGCGCTTCTAATTACAGATATCTTGCTTTATGTTTGGCCTGCCTAGACCAACTGACCCCAGAGTTATTTAGTATCTCAAGGCCCTTAGAAATGTCCTGAAGTCCACGCAGCCACATTTCCAGAGTGTTAAGTGCCTTTACAGAAGCCTGGGGTCCTACAGGGTATGTGGTAGTTTGGAAAATATCAGTCCATTTCAAAATTTAAAAAATGTAAATAGCTCATACAACCTTGAAAGCCAGTTTAGGTACTGTGCAAAGTCTCACTAAGGGATCTGTGTCAGCATGGAGCAACACAGTCCAGGAGCATTTGTTCTGAGTGACCGGTATTTCTGAAAGCAGATGCTATGGTAAAAATGCAGCTTCGGATCACTCCACTTATTTATCAATGCTTTCATGCAAAACAAATATTCGGTTAAAGACAGCATGCTCTAAGCTTCTGATTAGATCACAGAAGTATAAACATCACAGGGCTTTTATGTGTTTGCATGACATGAACCAACAAATTTCTTTCCTCTGACCCTTTCTTTTTAATATGAGCCTATTTAGAGAAGCATATGATTTCTCTTCATTCTTCTTGCATAATATACTGTTCTCTGGTTTGCATTATTTCAATAAGTAGGAGGTTTACAGATCAAATAAAAATGTAAAAACAAAAATAGCCCACCAACCTTTCAAAATCTCGCTGTACATCACTGATGGCAAGGAATGCTTGTTCCCAACTGAGCAGCAGGGATGAGGATTAGGGAAAAATTGACTGATGTACGAACTCAGCCTTGCTGTTTCCCTGTCCAGAATCCATCCCACTTCACAGTCTAGCGAGCTCTCCTTTAATAATGGCAGGCTTCGACTCCGATCCTGGAATTTAAGCATTTAAAAAATATAATGATTTGCATACTGTGCAATGATTTGTAAAATGTGAATGCCTACAAAAGCCGTGGTTACCCAGCATAACATTATCTTATTTTTAGTTACACAACCAGTAAAACAGCTGGAGGTCTAAAATCATGGTGTAGCACTAAGTGCATTACTATATTTTATCCATGCAGCAAAGGCCTGTCCTTTTAGTGAGATGATAGGAGAAAGTGGAGTGATTACTGGCAAATTAACACTTTTCATTTTAATAGAGAAGCAAGGCCTACATAAAAACGTTGGAATTGCCATCTATGCCAGTTAGATTTTGAACAGCATCTGATGCTCCTCTAAACCACAGTAATACACTCCTGCATTTTATAAGCAAATGAGCCCTTACTCATTTGTCAAGAGATATCTACCCAAGTAACTACAGAAGTAACCAGCAAAATATTTTACTTTATAGACTCATCATGGCAATAATAGCAAAATATAATCGATACTTAGAGAGTTATGCTTGCTTTTGGTTTCTCTGCAAAAGCATGAAGTGTTCAGTAACAATTCATCCCCTTTATCATTAAAACCATCCTTTCAACATGGTCAGTGACTTCCACATAGCAAACCCAGGAAATACTGGGTTTCTTCATATGAAGTTGCTGCCATCAATTCATTCGACTACACAATGACAATTTATATAGTCTGGCCCAAAATGTTTCAAATGTACATTCAAAAACATGAGCACAACTTATCTGTAGTTGATATTTATTTGTTATAAAAATTATGGATTTTGAAAGTAAATGTTTCCTGATTTTTTTCCAGTGCTCTTCCTTTGGTGGTTGTATCTAGGAGTTGTGGGCAGTGGTTGTTAAATCTTCCTTATACGCTCCATCTGCCACATTCTCAAGCTACCCTATCCTATATAAAAAAGAGGTAATATGCAAATTGACCCTCATACCCTCAATAGATGGCTGCCTACGACCAGGTAGTAAAGAATGATCAAACAACTGAACAACCAGTATGGTGGGGAGGGGGACAGTTGAGGGCAACCAGGCCAGCAGGGGGGCAGTTAGGGGTGACCAGGCTGGCAAAAAAGAGGCAGTTGGGGATGATCTGGCCATAAGGGGAAGAAGTTAGGATCGACCAGGCAGGCAAGCAGGCTAGTGATTAGGAGTCAGTGGTCCAGGATTGTAAGAGGGATGTTCGACTGCCAATGGGGCCTACACTGGCAGTTGAATATCCCCCAAAGGGTCCCCGATTGGAGAGGTGCAGGCTGGGCTGAGGGGACCCAACCCCTGCATGAATTTAGTGCACCAGGCCTCTAATATAATAAATTCAAATAAAACATGGGCTTATTTGGTATAGTAAAGGGGGAAGAAAAGTATCTGTGTTATATTTATTGATCTAAATCAGAACATGCAAAAAGAAGCTTTTACAGCCCCATAGACTCCTCCCCATTTCTCTTACAACCTGATTCTGCCATTTAAGTTATTTATCATTTCTTACAAAGAAACCATTAAGTTGCTGCTGCCTCTGCTGTCTGCAGCCACTGCTTTCCTCCCATACCTTAGCCCTTGCCAGCACCTCGAGTGCCTTCAACTAGGACATACTAAATCCAGTCATCCTCTTTGACCATATCTTTTAATCGTTACAACTCTCTTGAGCATTTTGTCTTCTTTCTCGAGATATTTAGTGCCTTGCTCACTCTGCTTATTTTTGCTATTGTAAATAATATCATTTGCAAATTATATTTTCTAATTATATTTTGTTGATTTATGGAAATGCAATTAACTTTTAATTTGTATTTGGCAATTTTGCTAAACAGTATGCCAATAATTTACATGTGGATTCTGTGGGATTTATTATGAATAAAAATGGTGATTCCCTCCTCCAAATCTATATTCCTCTTGAACCTTTTTCTTGTTTTATTCTTACTGTACTGTTTAAGACCTGAAGTCTAGTGGAAAATGAAAGAAGTCATCTGTGTCTTTTTCTGATTTTAAAGCACATGCTTTTAATGTTTCACCTTGAAGTATGATACTTGTATTCATTTGTTTAACTTCTCTGTATGGATTTTCTGTCAATTTTTAGTTTGCTAAATGTTGTTTTTTAATGATATTGAGAAAAATCAAATGGTTTTGTTTTGAGTCTTTAAAAGTGGTGAATTAAATTCTGCATTCCAGAGCTAAACTCAATTTGATCTTAAAAATTGAGAGAGAAAGAGAGAATGACAGAGAGAGAAGACAGAGAGAGAAAGGGAAACATCAGTCAGTTGCCTCCTATAAGTGCCCTGACTAAAAATTCAACCTGCAACCTTTTAGTGTTCTGTTTGACACAGGCTCAGTTTGGTCTTTTAAATATATTAGATTTGTTTTGCTGATATCTTGTTTAAGTTTTGTATCAATGTCCATGTGAGAGATTTGCTTGTAATACTTATTTCTAAGCAAAAGAATTGCACAGCATTCCTATTTTTGTCTTTTCTGGCACTTTGGATAAAATTGGAATAAGTTCTTTGAAAGTTTGCTGAACTTGACATAAAACAAGTTTTCTTTGTGAGAAATGTTTGATTATATAAAGGGTCAGAAAACTAATTTGGTTTCCTGGTTCTTTACAAGTTAGTTTTTATAAATTAAATTTCTTTCTATGAATTTTTCAGTTCATCTAATATTTGGAAATATATTGGTTTGTTGTTAATTATATCTTATATTTTTAAATCTTTGTAGTGCCTGTAGTTATGCCCTTACAACTACCCCTAATAAATGTTTTGTTATATACTTTCTTTATTCTTAATTAATCTTATAAGAGGTTGTCAATTTAGTCTTTTCCAAACTTTTAGCTTTATTGATCTCTATTCTTTCTTTCTTTTTTTAAAAAAATATATTTTGTTGATTTTTTACAGAGAGGAAGGGAGAGAGATAGAAAGTCAGAAACATCGATGAGAGAGAGACATCAATCAGCCGCCTCCTGCACGCCCCACAGTGGAGATGTGCCCGCAGCAAGGTACATGCCCCCAACCGGAATTGAACCTGGGACCTTTCAGTCCAAAAGCTGACGCTCTATCCACTGAGCCAAACCGGTCTTGGCTCTATTGTTTCTTATTTTCTATCTTACTGATTTCTATTCTTTTATTTTTGCCTTCCTTCTCCTTTAGTTTTTTAAAACAATATTTTTATTGATTTCAGAGAGGAAGGGAGAGGGAGAAGGAGATAGAAACAACAATGATGAGTGAGAATCACTGATCTCTGCCTCCTGCACGTCCCACACAGGGGATTCATCCCACAAATGGCGTAGGTGCCCTGAGGAGGAATCAAACCATGACCTCTTGGTTCAGAGGTTGATACTCAGCCACTGAGCCATGCCAGCTAGGCTCTTTTTTTTTTTTAATCTAACTTCTTTAGATAGATGCTTTGTGTATTTTCATTTTTTAAAAAAATAAAGCTAAAAATTTCTCTAAGTAACATTTCAGTTGTATCCCAGGTTTGAATATGTGTATTTTCATTATCTTTCTATTTTAACATTCTCCTTATTTTCATTATAATTTTTTTTATTCGTTCTTGTTTGAAAGCATGATTTAAATTTCCAAATGAAGGTGTTTTTTTGTTTGTTTGTTTGTTTGTTTAGGTTTCTTTTTTGTTATCGATTTTTTAAACCAAATCTTAAGAACTCATGAAAGAACTTCTTCATATGCTGCAAATTCTTTGAAATGTGTTAAGTCTAGTACATGGTTAATTCAAAATATATTCTGGGTATCTTAAAATGAATATATATTCTTCAATTTTTGGGAAATACATAAATCCAAACTTGTTAATTGAGCTGTTTAGTCTTATATCTTTACTTTTTGTTGTTGTTTGTTTGCTTCTTATAATAATTATCTATAGGGTTGTATTAAAATATACTACAAAGATGGTTGATTTTTAAAATGTTGAATTTTGTTAAAATTTTTTCTCCTTTAACGTTAACTATATTTTTAGGATCTGTTATTAAGTATGTAAAAGTTTAGAATTATATTATTTTGTGTGAATTAAAATGTTTACTATCTGACTTGTTACCTTTAGGATTAATTTTTTCTTAAAGTCTCTTTATTGTTGTAGTTCTATATTAATATTAGATGCTCAATGCATGAAATTCATGCAAGGGGCTTGGCCCTTGCAGCTCAGCTTTGTCTGGAAGGTTGCTCAGATGGTTGTTCTGCTGTTAGGTTTAATTAGCATATTAGCTCTTTATTATATAGGACTAGAGGCCTGGTGCACAAATTCGTGCATGGGTGGGGTCCCTATGGGTGGCCTACAGGGACTGGGCCGAAAACCCACAGACAAACACCACCTGCAACTTTTACCTGCTGCTCCTGCTCAACCTGGCCCCACTGTGCCTGCCATAGGCTTGCGCCCAATTAGTCCCTATTGGGAGAGACTCTCGCTGCCACAGCAGCTCTTGCCAGACATGAACCCTGCGTCTGCTGCCCTCCCAAGGGGAGTGGCCTGTGGGATTGGGCTGAAACTGGCTCTCCAACTTCCTTTGAGGGGTCCCATATTATGAGAGGGCACAGGCCAGGCTGAGGGACCCCAGGGGTGCATGATTGAGCTGAGGAAGAGATCATAGGAGGGCTCCAGGGTGTGTCCTGTCCACTTTGCTCAGTCCCAATCAGCCTGAATCCTAGCAGCAAGCTAACCTACTAGTTGGAACACTGCCTCCTGGTGGTCAGTGTATGTCATAGCGAGCAGTTGAGCAGCCTTAGCATATCATTAACATATTTTGCTTTAATTGATTGTTTGGTTGTTCTGCTGTTTGGTCTATTTGCATATTACCTTTTTATTGTATAGGATAGCCAACTACCTACCATTCTTTTGGCTAGGTATATTTCCTATCTTTTTACTTTCAACCCTTCTGCATCTGTATGTTTTCAGTATTTAAGTATGTCTCTTAGAAGTAGCTAATAGCTAGGCTTATACTTTTTCCCAGGCTGGATATTTTATCCAGGCCATCACACTTTGGACCTGTTATTCTGTGTTTTCTCTTTTCCACATCTTGCCTTATTTTAAATTGATTTGTTTTCTTACTCTATTGTTTTCCCTCTACTAGTTTAAAAGTAATAAATTATAATTTTAGTTTTGGTTACCTTAGACACTTAACATGTCCACTTAATAAGTTAATTGGTTTTTATACCCTCCTTGCAAATAGCACAAGTAATCTGATCACCCTCTTCCTTCCCATGTATTATTTTAATTCTTTCATTATTTTTAACATTACAAATGACATACTTCATTCTTTTTATTTTATACAGTCAATATTTTGATTTTGTAAAATGTTAACCACTTTCTTTGCTCAACATGACTTTGTGTCTCAGCTTTATTCTGCAATTTTTCTTCTGAAGTTCCCTCTGTATGTATTGATTTATTTTATTTAATAAGGATTTGTTGATTGTAAAATTTTTAATTTTCCTATTCAAAAATGTCTTTATTTGGCTTTACTCTAAATATAATTTACAGAATAGCAATTTTTTCCCCATTAGCACTTTGAAGATACTAGTCTACTATTTCTGGCTTCCATTGTATCCTGTCTGTATAATAATTGTGTGTGTGTGTGTGTGTGTGTGTGTGTGTGTGTGTGTTTCCCCTACACATTCTTTTCTTGCTCTGGCTTTTTCTAAGGTCTCTTTTGCTTTGTTGTTTTATGGTTTCACTAAAGGGTCTAGCTGCAGATTTCTTTTAATTTACTCTACTTAGAATCCATTTTAATTTCTGAATCTGAATTTTGTTGTTCATCAGATCTGAACAATTTTCAGTCATTTTTTTTTTTGGTCTCCCAATACTGCTTCTCCCTCATTCTCATAGTTTTCTGGAACTCTGATCACATGTACATTAGATGTTTTCTGGCCCCCTACCCTCCCAGTCTCAGCTAGCTGTCTCTCTTTGCTGCATCTGGCTAATAATTTTAACTCTATCTTGAAATCTGCTTTTCAGATGTGTTTAATCTATTTAACCCATCTACTAGTATAGTATTGTAAAAAGTTCAACTATTACCATTTTCATTTCTACCAGTTTTATTTTGTGCTTTTCAAAAGTGCTTGGTCATTTTACAGCTTTTTTCCCTTATTAGTGATTTCAATGCCCCCTTTTCTTTAAACATATGCTAAAACATTTATAAACCATGAAATATTTTTTTAAATGGACATATTTTCAAACTATATCAACAACTGAAGCCTTTCCAGGTCTGTTTATTATTCTATTGACTCTTGCTCAGGGTTCCTTGTTTGCTCATGTAATCAGCAATTTTTTAAAAATAAATCTTTATTGTTCAGATTATTACAATTGTTCCTCTTTTTCCCCCCATAGCTCCCTTCCTTTCAGTTCCCACCCCACCCTATGTTCTTACCCACCCCCACTTTCCTCATTCATAGGTGTACGATTTTTGTCCAGTTTCTTCCCACACCCCCATACCACTTTCCCCCTGAGTATTGCCAGTCCACTCTCTTTCTATGCCCTTGATTCTACTATATTCACCAGTTTATTCTGTTCATTAGATTTTTTATTCACTTGATTTTTAGATTCATTTGTTGACAGGTATGTATTTGTTGTTCATAATTTTTATTTTTACTGTTTCTTCTTCTTCCTCTTCTTAAAGAGTATCTTTCAGCATTTCATTTAATTAATACTGATTTGGCAGTGATGAACTCCTTTAGCTTTTTCTTATCTGTAATAACAAGCTCTTTATCTGACTTTCAATTCTGAATGATAGCTTTGCTGGGTAGAGTAATCTTGCTTGTCAGTTCTTGCTATTCATCACTTTGAATATTTCTGGACTGCATAGTTTCTGTTGAGAAATCAGCTGACAGTTGTATGGGTGCTCACTTGTAGGTAACTAATTGTTTTTCTCTTGCTATTTTTTAAATTAATTTTTATTAATTTTTTATACATATCTCCCCATTGCCCCCCCCCTCCCAGGCATACCCCAACCCCCCAGTGTCTGTGATCATTAGTTATGCTTATATGCAGGCATACAAGTCCTTTGATTGATCACTTATCTACCTCACCTAACTTTAATCTTTCTGCTGTAATTTCACAATCTGTTTGATGCTTTATGATTTTTGTCCTCCTTAGAATTATCAGTCTACTCCCTTTCTGTGCTCCTGATTCTATTATATTCATCAGTTTATTCTGTTGATCAAATTTTTAATTCACTTAATTTTTAGATTCACTTGTTGACAGATATGTATTTGTTGTTCATAATTTTTTGTCTTTTACCTTTTTCTTCTTCTTCTTCTAAAAGACTACCTTTCAGCATTTCATATAATACTGGTTTGGAGTTGATGAACTCCTTTAGCTTTTTCTTCTCTGTGAAGGTCTTTATCTGCCCTTCAATTCTGAATGATAGCTTTGCTGGATAGATGATTCTTGGTTGTAGGTTCTTGCTGTTCATCACGTTGAATATTTTATGCCATTCCCGTCTGGCCTGCATTGTTTCTGTTGAGAAATCAGCTGACAGTCGTATGGGTGCTCCCTTGTAGGTAATGAACTGTTTTTCTCCTGCTGCTTTTAATATTCTCTCTTTGTCTTTTGCTCTTGGTATTTTAATTATGATGTGTCTTGGTGTGGTCCTCTTTGGATTCCTTTTATTTGGGGTTCTGTGTGCTTCCTGGACTTGTAAGTCCATTTCTTTTACCAGATTTGGGAAGTTTTCAGTCATTATTTCTTTAAATAGGTTTTCAGTATCTTGCTCTCTCTCTTCTTCTGGCACCCCCACAATTCTGATGTTGGTACGCTTGAAGCTGTCTCAGAGGCTCCTTACATTATCTTCACATTTTTGGATTCTTTTCTCTTCTTGCTTTTCCAGTTGAATGTTTTCTGCTTCTTTACATTTCAAATTTTTGACTTCATCCTTTCCTTTCTCTAGTCTGCTGTTAGGACTCTGTATAATATTTTTTATTTCAGTCAGTGTATGTTTAATTTCTATTTGGTCCTTTATCATCTTTAGTTGGACCTTTTTCATCTCCTCTTTGGTCTCACTAAATTTATCCATCTTTTCTAGCATATTCTTGAAAAACCTTATAAGTGTGGTTTTGAACTCTATATCCAGTCGTTTTTTTTCCTCCATTTCTTTTGTTTGTGACCCCTTCCCTTGTCTTGGCATTTTCACTATGCCGGGGAAACTTCTGTGTTGAATTCAGCCTTATGATACCAGACACAAAACCGAAGAAGCCTCTATTGAGCTTGGGATGGGTGGAGTCTCAGGGCTTAAGGGACTGCCTTGCCTTCCAGTCGGCCCTGCCCTCCACGGCCCCTGAGTCTCATGTGACTGGGTAATGGCTGGAGCCGTCCTTGTGCCTCTAACCGCTGCCTTTCCAGCTCCCCTGCCCAGCAGGACCTCACGAGTCTAGGTCTCTAGGCTTTCGTCCGAAACAGGGGCTTAGTGGAGTCAGAAGTGGCACAGTTGGGAGGGTCTATCCCCCACCCACTCGCGAAAGCCAGCAGCACAATCAGCAATCTGTCCTGCGCACAGTGCCGTGCGCGGCACCAGGCCTTTGATCTTTTGCGACTCCCCTAAGTTTCCGTGCACTTCTCCCTTTACACAGTCCAAACTCCCCTCGTATGAGTTTCGGCTGGATCTGGGGTTTAGTGTCGTAGGATAAGGGGTTAAATGCCTTTGAGAGTCTCCGTTTCCCTCCCGCCAGAGAAAGCCAGCCAGGTACTCCGACACCACTCACGCATCTCCGTACCTCAGCTTTTTGCAGCTCCTCTGGGTCTCCGTGAGCCCCTCTCTTTCCTTCTAGTTGTAGAATTTCCACTCCGCCAGCTTTCCTGTGGTTCTGGATGATGTCCGTTCCGTCTTTTCGTTGTAGTTTTGAAATTGTTGTGTGAGGCAGCAGTGTAAGTGTTTACCTATGCCGCCATCTTGGATTCCCCCCCTCTCTTGCTATTTTTAATATTCTCTCTTTGTCTTTTGCTCTTGGCATTTTAATTATGATGTGTCTTGGTGTGGTCCTCTTTGGATTATTTTTGTTTGGGGTTCTGTGTGCTTCCTGGACTTGTAAGTCTATTTCTGTCACCAGATGGGGGAAGTTTTCTGTCATTATTTATTCAAATAGGTTTTCAGTATCTTGCTCTCTCTCTTCTTCTAGCACGCTCATAATTCGGATGTTGGTATGCTTGAAATTATCCCAGAGGCTCCTTTATACTATCATCATATTTTTGGATTCTTCTTTCTTTTTGCTTGTCCGGTTGAATGTTTTTTGCTTCTTTGCATTTTAAATCTTTGATTTGATTCTTGTGATCCTCTAGTCTGCTGTTGGATCTCTGTATATTATTTTTTATTTCAGTAAGTGTATGCTTAATTTCCAGTTAGTCCTTTTTCATATCCTCAAGGGTCTTGCTAAATTTATCCATCTTTTCTAGAAAATCCTTGAAAAACCTTATATCTGAGGTTTTGTACTCTATATACATCATTTGCTTTCCTCCATTTTTTTCATGTATAGCCTATTTCTTTGTCTCCGCATTTTGGGTGCTACCCTGAGTTGATAGAGTGGCTTTGTGTGCTAGGTGTCCTATATGGCACAGTGGCTCAGCCTCCCTAGTTATCTGAGGTGGACATTCTTGGTCCATCCCTTTGTGGGCTGTGTGCACAGTCTTGTTGTAGTTAACCCTTGATTGTTGTTGGTATTACTGGAGGGAACTGACCTCCAGGCTAATTGGCTGTGAGGATCAACTGTGTCTATGTTGGGAGAGGTTCTGTGCTGGAGACATCCTTATGAGACAAGATTTGCTTCAGTGGGCCTTTGGCACTCATTGAGCCTGCCCCCTGAGTGTGTCCTTTATTGATCTGAGAAGTTGTAATTTGGATGGTCCCACTCTGATTCCTGGGTACTCTGGCTCTTGGATCTCCAAGGGGGTGCTAATTTAGCCTCTACCTGAGGCCACCCAGCAGGAGCTATGGAGAGATCTGCAGATTCCTCTTCTTTGTTTGGGTTTTGGAAGTGCCCAGATGAGGTCCAGCTGTGAAGCAATGCAAGCTGCTATGGAGCCTTAGGCCTTCTTTTGGATGTTCTGGGTCTCACTGACTCATCTGAAGGTAAGTTTCAAATTCAAAGGACCAAGCCATTCATATGCAAAAGCTTCTGTGCTCAGCTTGTATGGGGTGAAGTATCATGTAGGAGCAAACAGCTATGGCTTCATGGGACGGGACTTCAAGGTGGGGCAAACAGCAATGGCTTCCCGTTAGCCCTGCCCTAAGGGGTCCATGGTTCTCAGCCCTGCTCTAAGAGGCCCTGCGGTAATCACTTTTGCTGAGAAAAAGCTGCCTTCGAGTTTTGTCCGCTGCCAGACAGTCCAGTTTCTCCCCAGAGTCTGGGTCCCCAGAGTCTCACCTGGAACTGGAGTTCAAAGCTGTCAGGAGTTTTTGAGGTTGCCAGCCCTCTCCGCATGCATCTCTGTATCTCTGCCTTTTGCAGCTCCTATAAGTCTCAGTATGCTTTTCTCTTTCCTTCTAGTTGTAGAATTTCCATTCAGCCAGCCTTCTTGTGGTTCTGGATGATGTCTGTTTTGTCTTTTAATTGTAGTTTTGAAATTGCTGTGCGAGGCAGCAGTTTGGGTGTTCACCTATGCTGCCATCTTGGTTTCTCTTGTCAGAGAATTTTCGAATGTGAGATCATGTTCAGTAGAATTTTATCTCTGAAAATGCTTTGCAACCTGGATGAAGTAGCCTGCCTCCAGAGAAGAATTTGCTTCTCTCAAGAATGGGGTCACTATCAACTTGTGAGATTTTAAAATAAATTTTTGGCTTGTGGTTTATTTTGGACCACAATATTAAAAAAAATTCTTTTGGAGACCCTCGCGCTGAGGCTGAGGCTGAGACCCTCGTGCTGAGGCTCAGGAGCTGAGACCCTTGTGCTGAGGCTGGGCTGAGGCTGGGACCCTCGTGCTGAGGCTGAGGCTGAGACCCTCGTGCTGAGGCTGAG